>CM021110.1:212458711-213046040 GCA_007115665.2 Sequoiadendron giganteum | reverse complement strand
GAAGAGAATGTTGTTGCAGCTATAAAGAAAATTCTTGTTCTCACTATTGAAGAGGTTGATGAAGTTCCACCAAATGTCCAATCTCTCCTCTTGGACGCATATGAGCGTGAAGAAAAGGATTCTCCTATTGCTGGTATGCTGATCAAGGAATTGTTTAATCAATGCGAGGAGAAATTGAAGCCACTTTTGAAGAAAATTGAGCAAGATGAAGGAAGTATTAGTGGTCATGATGCTGGTGATGATCCTAATGAGTTCATGCAAGATCATGTTGAAGATTTGTTGATAAAGGGTTTGCCTCTTGTTGCTGTTCCAACTTCCCAAGAAGTTCCATAGGGAGAAATCAGCACCATACTCACTCAAGAGGGTTGCATAGAAGATAATGATGATGAAGTTTTCAAAACAGCTTGCCTAGATGATTCTTTGCTTCATTACAATGATGGTGTCAAGGGTGGTCTTGGGTTTGAGCATCAAACTAAGCCCTTGGAGATAGTTGTTTTTGAAGATATCAATTTAAGTGAGTTGGGTGATGTCCTATTCAAAAAGTCAACACTCCAAGAGAAGCACGAAGAGCTCTTTCCTTTTGATCAAAACAATCAACCTCTTACCACTTGGGATCCAGGTGTGAAGGCAGTTAGTGATGACAAAGAAACGGTGTGGGATGAGTTTCCCTTCGATCCTGATGAAGCCCAAAATTTTGATTGCATTGCAAGCTTTGAGGTGGTCAATGAAAGAGAAGTTGTTTTTGATGAAGAAGATTGTTTGGCAAAGCTCCAAGATGATTCCTTTGAGCTGGTTGCAGCCACTAAGGAGGAGTTTGTTGCTTCCAAAACTTTCAGAGCAGCGTTCAATGATTCTTCGTTCGAGTTGGGGGCTGCCATAGCCTTTGATCAAGAAGACAGTGAGGAGGATGAAGAGCTAGAAGACCTTATGGCTCTTGAAGAAGAAAGAGTTAAGAGTTTTATGAACACAAGTCTGATTTTACCATTCAAGAAGCTGATGGAAAACATGGAGTCGAAGAAATTGTGGAGTATGATCCTCTCTAGTTTCCATGACATCGAGCATTCTCCGCTAGTTGATGGCAAAAAAACAAGAATGTTGGAGCAGCTCTGAGGGCAGCGAAGACGCAAAACAAAGTTCTGATTTTGAAGAGCAGCCAACCAACAATCCACCATCCTTGCATGTTCTTGAGGTGGAAGATCAAGTTAGAGGGTCCTTTGAAAGAGAAGTGTGGATTCTATCACAATTTGATCGCACACATAGCTTAGTTGAAGAGCTTTACTGGAAGGCTTAGCTTGAAGAGAGACAAAAAGGAGTTAAGGGTGAAGTTGTTCTTCCCAACTTGTAACTTATCAGAGACTCTTTGGAGACATTGAAGTCAGAGTACGTGCACTTGATTGGAGATCGAGATCATGCCATTGAAGTTGCAAAGAAGACCATTGGTGCTTTCCAAGAAAAGGAGAAGAAGGTTGATGAGCTCACTCTGGAGCTCGAATCAACAGAGGACATGTTGAAAGAAACTCAATTGGCTCTAACAGAGGTTGAAGATCAGTTTGCTGACTTCAAACTTTTCAAGCAGCAAGAGGGTGCACAAAGAGCTGAAGAAATCAAGCAAGTGATTGGAGAGCTTGATAGTCTTCAAGAGGAGTTTGATCTTGAGAGCATCTCAAGAAATTTAGAAGTTGCATGTGTAGATTCGGAGCAGCAAGATGAAAGGCATGACTTTCAAGTCTTTGACAATCCCCTCTTTGGAGTGGATGTTGAGGAAAGTTATGATAATCGTCTCTTTTTGATGGATAATGTGGCATCAAACCAAGAGGAAATCTCTTTTGACACTAATGTCGAAGGGGAAAGTCCTAGCACTTTTTCCAATAGTGGGATGATGATACATGAAGACTTGACTGCTGTTCCTAGTCTATCCACTCTTCAGGAGATGGAGAATCAAGAATCAAGGAGGAATGGAGTCACTAATCTTGAGTGGCAACAAAGAGTTGATTGGCACTCCGATGAAGAGTTTATTCATATCTGATGCGGATGCTTGTCAGAGTCCTATCGGATTTCATGCTTGCACCACCTTCTTTGAGAATAACTGAATGTAGAATGGATTTTGACGAGGGGTTCCTTGAATCTTTCTTGCAGCTCTTGTCTCATGATTTCGAATTCAGTTTCCTCAGCGAATTCAGATTTGTTGAATATTTCTTGGAGTTTCAAGAGGTGATGATTCAAATAGAACGTATTTGTCAAAGCGTTCTAATTAGAGTAATTCTTTATCTGTGGAATGGTTCTTCTCTGCTTATGATTTGGGATCCCGGCATAATCTTGCATTTGATATGTGACAAAAAGGTGTGTTGGAATGATAAGCCTCAAATTTTCAACTCTCTGAGTGTAGTTACCTTCTTTATCAGCCATTTGAAGAATATTTCTGATCTCCAATTGGAGTTTTGGAGAGAAAAGTTGAGCAACGAATGGTTCTTGGCTGTGATGAAATGTTCAGTGAGGTTGTTTTCAGCAGTGGATATGAGCAGAAATGATATTTTGGATGCTGATTTTCAGTTTTGCAGCAGCTATCTATCTCCTTGGATGCTGATTTTCCTTAAGTTAGATCTCAAGTTGATCATTTCTATATTGTTTGATAGCTGGTGCATTCAATTTCAGACTTTCCAATCTCTTTCCAGAGGTGGTTTATGGATTCAAATGAGAGAGATGGTGATTCAGATTGAGCATAATCAGCTACTGGATAGAAATCGTGCTCATTCTTGTGGCTATCTTTGTACATTCTCTTGTACAAATGTCTGGGGCAACGAACCATTGCTTGTTTGGGCTTGGCATTTCGAATCTCTTACTCCATAGATCTTGTTTGATGCTTTGAGAAGGCATGTTAACTCCTTGAGGGTGCAGGGAAGGTTAGTGCAAATTTGGCATGATGTTTTCACTGATGTGATCAGAGTGGTGCAACATCGACATGGTGGTTCATTCTTGAGACAAACATGGGACCCTGGGATCGTACTTGGTGAGGTGGAAGAATTTTCCTTTGGAGGATGCAACTTGGAGAATGGGGAGATCCTGTAGCATCTAGACTTGCGATTGGAGAACGAGGAGATCCTACAGCATCCAAACTTGCAATTGGAGAATGAGGAGATCCTGTAGCATCCAGACTTGCGATTGGAGAATGAGGAGATCCTGCAGCATCCAGACTTGCGATTGGTGAATGAGGAGATCCTGCAGCAACCAAACTTGTGATTGCTTGAGAGCAAGCAATCTTGGGGAGGGCGGACTGTAATGTCCCCTTCTCAACAGTGATCATTGCAGTTGGCCATTAGCCTATTCTGGTGACCCGTAGGCTACTCGGAAGTAGAAATTAGGGTTTCCACTTTCATAAGAGGTTTTGAGGATTTGCATATGAGTTTTTTTGACGCATGTCTGGTGGAGCTTTTTGGGTTTATGGAGAGCTTTGTAATGAGGTAGCATGCATGACAAGATGTTGACTTGCATTATTGGATGCTTTTGGGGGCTTGCATGTTGGAGTTTTACAGTTTTGACTCTGAATTCCTTTTGGGTTTCCAGAGAGCTTCGCGATGGTGTGACATGCAAATGAATCAGGGATATTTTTTAAACTTGCTATTTTCAATAAGTTACGACGGCTGCTCGGTTTGTGCTCAAAATGAGTTTGGAAAAACTTACTATTTTTAGTAGTATGCTATTCTTAGTAAGTTCTATTTTTGGCAGTGCTATTTTTGGCAGCAGTTCAGTAGCCCGGAGCAGTAGCTATTTCTGGCAGGTCAGATTGGGCAGTTGGTCTTTCCAGCATTCTTGGAGCTATTTTTGGGTAGTTCAGTGTTTTGGGTTGGCGCTCTTGGATGAGGTAAAATATTTGATTAAATGAATTATTTTCTAAGGCTTGAAGGATGCCTTTGGAGTGATAAGTTGATTTTATTAAAAAGGCAAATTTTATAAATATTTCATTATAAGCCTTGGACACCTATTCCATGATATTATTGATATTTTAATTAAGTTGAAAGGTCTTATGAAAAAGGATGACTTGGAGGAATAAGGGAATTTGCATTTGAAAATTGGATTTCATTTTGGGGAAATGTAATGTGAATTTGGGCACCCTTCTAGAAGCTTTTGGAGATTCTCAACAAATCTATATATTGAGGCCCTTGCTCTTTCATTTGGCATCTTGGAGAAAATATATCGTTATGTTGCCAAAATGGTGAATGAATGCTTCGAGAAATGCATACCTCCTAGTACTACTCTTGGTTTTGTGCTTAAAAGATAACACCTAGCTGAGTTTTCAGTGATTGCTTCTCATTCAGACTAGCAGATTGAGCTTCATAGTTGGTGATTTGAGGGTTTTTGTTAGTTTGTTGTTTGCTGGTTTGTGTGTTGGCTGTAGGTGTTTTTTGACTTGCAGCTCCTTGGGTGATTTTTTGTTGCTTCTGGGTATTGCCCCCTTGTTTGTGTCTCCCGTAGGCACCCCTCTTTGCTAAGTTGCAGAATTTTCAGAGGAGTTTTGGATTTGTTCTTGTGGGTCACCCCTCTTGGGAGGCCGTACCATTGTTGGAGGAATCTCTTGGCTTTAGAAAAAATAAATATCGTTTGTTGCAGCTGTTTCATGGTCTCATCTTGGTCGCCTTACTTCATGGAGTCCTTAGCACTTTGTTTGAAGTCATCTGATGAAGTTTAGAGTGAGTTATCATAATTTTTGTGAGTTTCTAGTTGCTGGTCTGAGCATTGCAGCTTGCTGGTTTTTGCTATCAGACCTGATAAAATTGGGTTTTGGGAGTGTTACTTCATGATTGAACATTGTAGGTTGTTTGGGAGTTATTCTCTATCATTTCCAGTTTCTTGGACAGCCAAGAAGTTCATATTATTGCAGATTCATGCTACATTTGTAATGTTGAATCAGTAGTACTATTCAACTTTTGGTATCTTTGTTTTATATTGTAATTCCCACGATTGTGGAAGAGACTGGTCTTGTTCCAGTCTTTCTTTACTGCACTCTCTTTCTATATTGCCCGTTGAACAAGTGGAAGGGGTCAGCAAGCCGCCCATTTACTTCTTGTATTTACATTATAATCCTCATACTGTTGATTGGTTGAGCCGTCACCAATACATAAGACCCCCAACACCATATGTTAGCACCTTACTCACCTTGGGTTTGAGTGCACATTCTTGGGTTGGGTTACTTTCCAACATTGTTCTTCCTTTGAGCATTGAAGATCCTTGGCACCATATGACAACACCTTTTCCATCTGGGGATTGAGTGTGCATTCTTGGCGTAGAGTTACGTTATTGCAGTTGATTTGGATTTGAGCTAACCTTAATGGGTGCTTGTTGCATTGAGCTGCTCAATGTATAATTCAAAAATATTGGTTAGCACATTTCAGCGCGGTGGGTACGACATGCGGAAACACGACGAGCGGAAGTCACGGATCAAAAGTCCATGCGGAGAAATGATAGGCGGAAGCAGTGAGTGGGAAGTCCGCTGCGGAAAGACGGAGGGAAAATGCCGTAAAGAAAGGTGCAATGGAGACGGAAGTCCGCAGATGGAAACCTGCACCAGGAAACCCGTAGACAGTAGACGACGAAAGGTGTCACGGCTTACGCATGGCAGACACTCGCAGAGATTTTTCTGCAAATGCTCGAAACTTCCTGAAACTTTGACAAATGAAAAGTTATGCTAAGATGTAGCAATTTTCAAGGCACTTGATCAACTTGGGTCAAAAGCAGGGGCACAAAAATGAGGCAAACGCAAAGTGACCCGGCGAGAGGCAAAACAAAAGGAGGGTCCTCGGTCCCAGTGGGGCATGTGTGTAGAAGGCAGAATAGATACAACTCATGATATTTGGAACAAACTTCAAAAAACTTGTGAATGAGATGATAAAGTTAAGAAGGCAAAGCTTGAAACACATAGGAGACAATTTGAAAGTCTTAAGATGCTGGAAGATGGAAATGTTGCTGCATATCTACTTCGTGTAGATGAAATTGTCAACACAATCAAAGGCCTAGGAGAGAAGGCTAAGGAGTCAATAGCTGTTCAGAAGATTTAAGATCTCTTCCTTTGCGTTTTGATGCAAATGTTTCAGCTATTGAGGAGATGAAGGAACTTGATAAGTTGACGGTAGATGAGCTATATGGTATTCTTACAGCCTATGAGATGAGGACAATTCTTGATTCTTCATCCAAAAAGGAGGCAGCCTTCAAAGTTTCGAAAAGGGGAAAAGACAAGGAGCTTGCATCTAGTGATTGTTTAGATGAAGATTTAGGCATTGAAGAGGCACATTTCATGACGAAGTTGAAGAAGGGTTCAGGAAAATACAAAGGCAAGTTTCCTTTCAAATGCTTCAACTGTGGTAAGGTAGGAAACTTTGCAGCCAAATGTCCATATGCGAAGAATGAGGACAACAACAATGAAAGGAAGCCCAAGCTCAACAACAAGAAGTATAGAGTAAAAGAGAAGGAGTTTAAAAAATTCAAGAAGAGCCTCTATTCCAAGGATGAAAGTTGTTCATTAGGTGATAGTCATGAAGAGTTTTCTGATGAAGAAATCTTATTCATGGCTAAAGAAGAAGACTATGCTGAAAATGAAGAACATGAAGATCATTTTGATGAAGAAGGAGAGGTGGACCTTGAAGAAGAACTTATAAGTGCCCTAAGTGGAAGGAAAAGACTTAGGAAGAAAAATCAGAACTTGGAGTTACAGCTACAAGTGGATAATGAATCAAAGGTTAAGGTATCTCAGGATCTTGATGAAGCTGAAAAGAAGATTGTTGATTTAAAAGTTTAGATTGAAGAAGCTAGAACTAGAAGAATAGAAGAAGAAATCAGAAATCAGCTCAAGCTAAAGGAAGAAAATTGTGAAAGAAGCTTAAATTGTTTCACTTAGAAAATTAGACAAATCATCGTTACAGCTGAATAATGAGAAGATAAATCAGAAAAATTCTCTGTCATTGGACAAGATCATTAGTGCACATAAATCTTCTGCTTATAAAGGTGGAGTTGGATTTGAAGAAGGTGAAAGTTCCAAGCCTACAAAAGAAGAACATCAGAAAGGCAACTTTGATAGCACAAAGGATTCACAATAAAAAATCAGAAATAGTACTTTCAAGAGACCTCCTATTTCTTTTATGGTTATTGTTTCTCATGCAATCGTTTTGGTCACAAGGCAACAAACTATAGAGTGTATGCAAGAAGTGATTGCAAAGAGCCAATCTCCTGATAGCATCTTTGAGGATTTGAAACAAAAGTTTGTATCATTGCGCTTTCTCAAATAGTCAACTGCCCTAAGTAAGGCCCTTCCTTACATGTCCATCCACCCATCCATGATGATGCTACACTCATGTGACACCATGTGTGCTTCACCTATGTGAGCATCACTTAGATTCAATGTGTTTTAATTAAGCCATTCTTGGTCATGAATGATGGCTCTTGTGAACCATAGTAGAATTCCATTTACACAAATTTGACATGGCATTGGAAAAGTGTGAATACAACTCAATTACTTAGGTTTAAATCAAGAGAACTTAGGAATCTTCAAAACCACATAATATTCATAAATGTATGAATTTGGTTTACATTAACATTTCAGATCACACTCTATGATCCATCATTAGGGTGAGGTAAAAATGATGGGTAGATAACATATTAATAAGAAGGGGAAACAAAAAATTAAAACATTGTGAAAGAAAAAAAAATAATTAATGTCAAATGTGGTGGACAGAGATTAAAAATTGTAAATACCAATCATAAATAAAATGGGTTTTTTCTAAAAACTGTTTTACTTTTACAACAGGCTGGTCCTAATTTTTTTTGTTTTATTTAACGAACAAGGGGCTGGTCCTAAAATAGTAGACTATGCAGTCATGGAGTCGTCAGTAGAGTCTACTCTTTTAGGGACAATCATGTCCTTTTTATTTGAGGCCCCATTAGGTTATAAACTAAAAGAAAAAATCCCATGTATAATTTTAGTTCTAAAATAAAATTTATTCAAAAGTAAAAATTGAAGAGCAAATTCAAACTGCTCTAACTTTAACCCTAAACTAAAAAATATTGTTTAAATTGCCCTCACCTTAACCCTAAACTTAAAATATATCATTCTCTTGAGCTTTGTATTTCTCTACCTTTTAAATGTAAAAATATGTTGAAAAATTCATAGGCATGAATAAAAAGTCAGAACCACTTGTTGGAAAACATGGGAAAACCTCTAGAAATGGCATGGAAAATGTGGTGGGTCATGATTATATGTGATTAATTTGTGCTTTTTGAGTGTATACTCATGAAATATGGGTTTATACAAATTTACCCAAAACTACATGGTTGAAGTTTTTAAATCATACAAAATAAGCTTGGAATAATTTTTGTCCAAGAGAGAGGCTCCCAGTTTGGCCTTGCAAGGAGGTGTAATGCCCTTGACAAATATTAATGCAGTATATTTGGGTATTTAAATTTCTAGCTTAAATATTTAACTAGAACCTTCAAAAAATCCTAGATTAAATTAATGTTTATGCAATAGCTTTAATAACTCAATATTATGCTTCATACTTAATTATTGGGCTCTAAAAGGGTAAACCCTAATCTGTTCTACTAAAATCTAGCAAACCCACAAAAATTCCATTTCATTCTTGCATTTACATGGATAGTACAAATCACAAATCAAACCCACAATAGAAGATAAATTGAAAATTGTATTTGTTGGCGTTTCAATTAGCACCTCTGGAGTGCTTATTGGAAACGGACAGCTATTGCAAGTGTGTTAGTACATGCTTTTCGGATTATAGAGAGGAAGATCTCTCTTTGCTGATTTTATACTGTAAAAAAGGGGTGTACTAAGATTTCCTATCTTTTTTACTCAGCGGTAGGAGACAAGGGTGCATAAACCAATGCGCCGTAGCTAAGCTTTTTCTCTGGTTTCCGCAGATCTTAACTACGACTAACTAAGCTTCTAAACTATCCTACCTCCTCAAGATAAACAGAGCATGAGGGCGTAGGAGCGAAATGGTATGGTTGGATCACTTGAATCCTCCGTCTCAATGGAATATGGCCGAGGCTCTGAACCTTGGGATATATACCAAGATAGGGCTCGATACAAGCAAACACTTGTTACGGTAAACTGGATCTGAGACTTGCCAAGGAGGAGGAACCCCTATCCGAGGTATAGGCTTGGAAGCAGCTCACTGGAAACAACAAGGAACGATGGCCTTTCTAACAGGATTCCCGAGGAGGTGACGACACCTGTCCAAAGTCTAGGTTGCAAGAAAGATCATTAAACAACATCAAACGATAATGATTGATGACAAAATATCCAAGGAGGCGACGACACCTGTCCAAGGAGGAGATTGAAACAATGCACTATTTAAACACAAGACTTTGAATAACTCAAATAATTAGATCAATCAAGCTTGCACCATCTGATTTATTTCTTTAAGATTCTTCAAAGAATTACAAAGGTCGAGACAGCAAAGGCACGAAATCATGCACAATTGCGATCAACCAAGGAACTCTCATCCAAGAGTGAACAGATATAAACAAGCGAACTCTGGCAACAGTGGCGCAGCAATTTTGCTAGCAAATAAAGGTTAAACAAATAAAGAACCTAAGGCTCTTATTTATAGGAACTCAAAGGAGTAGGCAGCCCTAAAATCTCCTTGAGTTAACAAACAGTTCTTGCCAATCAGCAAGATATTATTCTATGTCTAAAAGTAGGTGAGCAAACAGTTAACTGGAAATCTACTTCAGTTAACTGAAACTAAACAAAAGTCAAACTAGAAGTCTACCCCAGTTGACTGACACCTAACTAAAAGTGAACTTATGTTACAAATGTGTCTCCAAATAGACATCCACCTTTTGAGGAGATCTAAGATCTACAAATCGTGGGAGTCAAATAGACATCCTAGATTAGTGGGATCTGACATGCATGATCTGTGGAGATCTGGAGTCAACTTGGAAAGGGGCATCAAGTTGACTTCAGTCATCATTAATGCTATTTGGAGGGTAGGGCGTCCTCCCTTGGTGCTTTACACCTCTTCACCACTGGTCAACAAAGTCTCTATCCAGTCATTGACCTCTTCGGCCTCCGGGCAATTAATGCTCTTCAAGATGACTATGTGGCGTCTAAGCATTTCTTCACCCGTCGTAAGCGGCTGATGATAGGTTATGCATTGGGCAGCTGCTTCATCTAACTGGACAGACATGGCTGCAATTTTGGCTAATTTGCAGCCATTGGGATCTTCAAGGAATGAAGATCGGATGACATCCTGGAATCGTGTCTGCACGGTTTCAAGTTCCCCATATTCTCCTCCTTCCCGCTGATATTCTAACTCTGGGAAGGATATTACCAACGTTCTTGCGAAGTTGATAATATTGGCGACGAAGCGTCTATAGTCAATCAGCTCCACAGAGTTGGCATCATAGGCTCTCACCTTGTATGCCACCTGTTCTTTCCACTCAAAGAGATGGTGTTTATTTTCTGTGGTCGTAACTGATTCATATGCTTGTTGCAAATCAGCAACTGTCGCCTCCTCTCTCGGCCTCTCTTTTTTGGCTCCAATTTTGCTAACTCAAGTGAACATTTCTGTTTGACTTTCCTTTAGGCGTCCAACCTTGAGTTTGATCTTTTTTGCCTATTTTGCAAGCTGAAGTGCTCCTGTTTGATCTTCGATTCAGGTTGCTCAGTTGATCTCGAGCAGTATCTGACAGTTCTGTTGTTGAGGCGGGATCAATGTGACTAGATATGCCTGGGAGAGGTTAGCTCAGAAAACTGAGTTTAGGCCTCCAGAAAGAAGGGCGCCTTTTCTTGAAAGGGGCGCTTTTGACAATGCCTTAGTCAATTTTCACTGACGCGTTCTTCGTTTTGACCTTTTCAGACCCTCTTTGCTTTGATCTGACGTTCCCGATGTTTGATGAATCAGATGATTCTGCTTGATGATGTGTCGGGTAGCTGGTTCAGTCTTGTTCACGATGCCTGACTTTGCAGTGGCAGCTGGCAAGTTTTGGACCTCCAAACTAAAGGGCGCCCCTGGCCAGCAGGGGCGCTTTTAGCTTTTGCCTAGTTTTATCTTGGTTGTGGACTGCCAGCCTTTGACCTTCTTCATCAGTCAATTGATTTGTCGGAAGTTCTTGCTGATAGTCTCGCTGACGAGATAGGTCATAGCTGAGAAGGTCGTCTTGGGAGGTAGTGAAGATTCCGGCTGAATCTGGACACCTTTAGGAAAGGGCGCCTTTCCTTGAGAGGGGCGCTTTTAGCCATGCCTTAGCCATTTTCTGGCTTATCTTTCCAGTTTTTCAAATTTGGCTTTTTCTGCTTGATCTCGTCTCGTGATCGTCTGGTGTGTCTTGTGGACTTGCTGTTAGATTGATCACGTAGCCGGGAGGAAGCTGGAAAGATATCATGTATAAAGCTACAGCTCTTGGATTCATCTGATGTCTGCAACTGAGGGGCGCCCCTGGCCAGCAGGGGCGCTTTTACCTTGAAGTTTTCAGATTTGGCACTTCTGTCGTCAATGGATCCTCCATACTTCGCTGACGGTTGGTCAATGATTGTTGAATCAGATAATCTTGCTGATTGTTTCGTTGTCGAGCTAGTATGAAAGTGAAGAGGATGACTGTTTTGACACTGCCAGATGATTTGATTTGCCCTCTAAGGTTCAAGGGCGCCTTTCTTCAAGAGGGGCGCTTTTAACCACTGTAGACTATGTTTTGCCTTGGTAGACAAAACGTGCACCTTCCAGACTTAGCCAAATTTTGGCCTTTTCCGTTTTGAGAATCTCCTTCGTTGAACGTCATCATTTTTATCTTTTTCCGCCATGGTTTCTTCGTTGAAGCTTTTGAGGTTTAGCTTTCAGCACCTGGTACTGGCCAATCTGCCATTAATGGCTGCGGAGCTCCTAACTTTGTTCCTGAAAAATAGAAATAGACCCACCAGAGTAAAACATATTTTTTGATAATTCTGACTTGATCAGTGTGATCGTGAAGGCAATTAAGCCTATCAGAATTATTTTCAATCATTTCCGGGAAGGTCCTATTTTTTAGGGTTTCCATAAAAATAGGGGTGTAAAACCCTAATTTTCGTTTTTTCAAAATTTTAACCATAGGTTCCTTGACAGAAACCCACAAGGATTTCATATTTGGTTTGACCTAAAACATACTTTAGATGGCATTTTTACGTTGTTTAGCTCAATTTAAGCAGAATGCCAAAAATTTCATTTTGGGTATAACATAGGCTCCGTCTGGTGACCATGTCGGATACCTACGGCATAGGAGAACCGAGAATCTGAAGTTTCGTAGACCAGTACTTTTATTAGTTGGGTAACGGGGTCAGGACTCATTTCCTATTTCACATAAGAACTTGAAGTTCACCTTCATTATTGGGGCTCACCTATTTATTCACCTAAAACAAGACTACCTAAAAGAAATCACCTAAAACACGACAATACTTTACGGAACGGGGAAAAACATAACAACATAACGATAAAGCGAAAAATTTATCTACAATATACTCACCCCATCCCCGAAGGAATGAAATGTTTCAAGTACTGCCCACTGTAGGGCAGTGGAAAGAGCCTCCCGTCTGAATGTGAGAGAATGTAAGAATTCTCTCCTGCAACATCATGTATCAGGAACGGGCCCAACCAAAGGGAGTCAAATTTTCCGTGCATTCCTTTTGGTTCGTGTCTCTTGTCCCACAACAGGACTCTATCTCCAATCTCAAAGTCTCGTTGCCGAGCCTTCTTGTCGAAGATCTTCTTCACTCTTTGTTGGTGCTGAGTGATTTTATCAACAACTTCCACCCTCTCTTCTTGCAGTTGTGTCAGACACAAGATGCGCTTTTGGATTGGATCCTTGAACTCTTCATCTTCTATTGCAGATGCCAGTTGTAAAGCTGACAACTCCAAAGTGATGGGTAGCATCGCTTCGGTGCCGTATATGATAATAAAGGGGGAAGTGCCGATAGCTCTCTTGGGTGTGATCCTATCAGCCCAAAGAGCGTCGTATAACTTGATGTGCCAAGACCGTTGATTGGTTTCAACCATCTTGCGCACGATCGTGACTATGTTCTTATTGGATGATTCGGCTTGTCCGTTGCCTTGTGGATAGTAATCTGAAGAATGGGACAGTGTGATGCCGTAGTCAAAACAGAATTCTACTAACTCCTCTGATGAGAAGCTTGTAGCATTGTCGGTCACGATCTTTCTTGGTACTCCGAAGCGTGTGATGATGTTTTCTTTGAGGAATGTGCACACAACTTCGGAAGTAGCATTCTTCGCAGGCACGGCTTCAACCCATTTGGTAAAATAATCCGTTGCCGTAAGGACATAGACATGCCCCTTACTGGAATGTGGGTTTATCGGACCTATGAAGTCGATACCCCATTGCTGGAATGGGGCATCTATTATTACTGGCCTCAATGGAATGGCTGCTAGCTTGATTTTGCCAACAAAATGTTGGCACTGTTGACATTGTCGCACCCATTCATATGCGTCACGGAACAGAGTTGGCCAAAAGAACTGTGCTCGCAGAATTTTGAATGCTGTGACCCTTGATGAAAAGTGGCCACCGCATGCTTCGTTGTGAAATGTTTCCAACAATCGCCGTTGTTGGTCTCTACTGACGCAAAGCAGGAATGTTCCATCAAGTCCACGCTTGTATAGAACATTGCCTCGCAGCACATAGTTTTGTGCTCTTAACCTCAGGGTTCTTTTCTGCTGCTTGTCCAAGTGGTTTGGACATTCTCCATAGGTTGCGTAGTACCATAGTTCTGAGTACCACTCCTCGGCAGAATCAACCAACAAGACCATTGGAAGGTCTTCTTCAGTTTCTGTTCCTATTACGCCATCAGCCGCCTGATACTTTAGATCACCGTCTTCCGCCATGAGCTGGCATAGACCTCTCCCGCGGATGAGTTTGGTCGGCTTGATATCTAAGTCATATTCCTGGACCTTGGCGATCCAGTTGCCTCTTTTAGTCCCCATCTCCTGCTGAGTTAGGATACTTTTGACTGCAGGATCGGTGACATAGACTGTGGTGCGAGCATTTAAGATGTAGAATCTAAAATTCTTTACAGCTCTCACGACAGCATAGGCGTTCTTTTCAATCTGGGAGTAACGGGATTCGCTGTCTTTGAAACTACTGCTCATAAAAGCAATTGGCGATTCCGACTCTTCATTCAGCTTCTGGGTTAGTATGGCAGAAAGAGTGTACTCTGACGCGTAACAATAAAGAATGAATTCCTTACTGAAATCGGGCCGAACCAGCACTGGTGCCTTACTGATGGCTTCTTTAATCTTGACGAACGCCTTTTTTCCTTTGTCGGTCCATTTGAAGGCGGCCGTCTTCTTCATCATTGCTGATATATCCTTGGTCAGCTCTGAGAAGTCAGGTACAAATCTTCGAATGAAGTTTATCTTTCCGAAGAAAGAGTGCACCTGAGTAGTATTGGTTGGGAGAGATAGGTTCTTGATAGAATCCACCCGATCAGGATCGATTCGAGTTCCTTCTTTGGAGACGATATGGCCTAGTAACTTGCCTTCCGTCACCGCGAAGATAGACTTTTTTGGATTCAAGGATATGTGGTGATACCTACATCTCTCGAACACTTTCACTAAGTGTTGAAAATGATCTTGCCGCTTCCGTGAGAAAGCAGTAAGGTCGTCAAGGTAGACGACTATCACTTTGTTCTTTAGATCTCCAAACGCCAAGTCCATGGCTCGCTGAAAGGTGGCACCGGCGTTGATGAGGCCAAAGGGCATCCTCTCATAGGCGAACGTTCCCCACGGGGTGGTGAATGCTGTCTTGATTTGATCCTCCTTAGCCACCGCAATTTGATTGTACCCGGAAAAGCCATCAAGTAATGATAACATCTCCGATCCGGTAACCGTCTGCAAGGTATGCTCCATGATAGGTAAAGGATAATTGTCCTTTAACGACGATTGGTTCAGGTTCCTGAAGTCAACACAAATCCGAATCTCTCCGTTCTTTTTGCGCACAGGAACAATATTGGACACCCAGGTAGAATGATGGATTGGAAATATGATCTTGGCGTCCACCATCTTCTGTACCTCCGCGTAGATTGTATCTTGAACACGCGGGTTGTAGTGCCTCTGCTTTTGCCTAAAAGGCTTGATATCTGACTTGAGTGGAATTGTATGAGACAATTCCTTTGGCGTGAAGACTTTTAAATCTTGATAAGTCCATGCAAAGACATCCTTGTATTGTCTGAATAGGGAGACAAAGTTGTTGCTTTCCTCCACAGTGCAACCCTTTCCCAAGTTGACAAGCCGAGGCTTACCTTCGGTGCCAATGTTGATTTGACTATACTCAGCGGATGTTTTGCTAGCTGAATCTCTTTGATTTTGCACGCGTCTATCATGCTTGTCAAATATATCCTCCAAGGATACTAGGCCCTTGGGGATGTTGTTACCTCTTAGCTGGATGATGCCGGATTCCGTTGCTTCAGAATCTTCTGCTATGGATTCTTTGAAAGGAGAGGTACTTCCTTCAAAGAATAGTTCTTTGTAATTGTCCCCCATGCAGAGGAACTCCTTGATGTCATCATCATCATCAAAGACCTGCCAATTTTCACAATTGTCGGGGACAGATGGCCTGTATACGAGCTCAATAGCGAAGGCATTCTGACGGAAATCAGAATGAGGCATGAAGAGTGCAGCGGATACCGCAAGGGCATCTGCTTTGCTATTTTTCTCGCGTGGAATGTACTTGATGTTGAATGCTTCGAACCAATCAATAGCATTCCACACCCTTTGTCGGTAAGCTTGAAGGCGGCCTTTTCTGACTTGATAGCGGTCTCTGACCTGTTGTACGATCAACTCTGCGTCACCTTCAGCTTGAAGATATTTTATACCCATATCCCTTGCATTCTTGAGGCCTAGTATAAGCGCTTCATATTCTGCAGTGTTGTTCGTGTTATCGAACTGCAAGCGATAAGCAAATGGATATAAAACTCCTTCAGGAGAGGTAATGACAACTCCCGCTCCTGAGCCTGCTGTTGAGCAACTTCCATCGAATTGCATTGTCCACATCTTTGATCTTTCATTTGATGTATTCGTGGCAAATGCAACCCTCTTTTCTTCTTCGGTTACTTCAGTCAGCATGGCATATGTGCCCGGACCCGTACTTTGATGTAGCACTTGTGCTTGGGGATCCGGAGATTTCACCACTGTGAATTTTGACTTAGCCTCTGGTTCCAACTTGAAACTACCTTTCTTTAGTGGAATGGTCGCATATGACCAATCCATTTGAATCTCGCCTCCGAGATCTTTGCAAAAACTTCGGCTTAGTAACATTCCATAACTGATTGGAATGTCAGCTATGAGGATGGTCATCATGATCTTCTTCTCTGGGCAGGACGCTAGTCTTACTTGTGCGTCTTTCAATTGGCCGACTAACGGCACCGGTTTTGATTCAAGTGAATAACACTTGTCGTGAGTTTCGGTGCATGATAGTCCCAATGAGTTCATGATTTGCAAAGGCATGACGTTGTCCGATGCTCCAGAGTCGATGATGCAGTTGCTGAGCTTATAACCTCCCATATACAAAGATATGTAGAAGGGTTTTGGCTTTTCTTCCGCTGGTACGGTAGATGCTAGCAACGTAGGCTGGATGACGGCCTGCTTTTGTACTACTTTGAGAATCCGATCGATTTGATCGGGATGATCCTGGAGATACTCCAGCTGAGAGATTTGTACCTTCGTCTTCATCATAGATGTCACAATGTCAAAGTTCATCGAAGACGGATCTTGAGGGTTTGGTGTGACGTTCTCTTGTGTAGACTTGGGATTAGAAGTGGAAGCTTCTTTTCCCTTTTCATTTGACTTCCGTCTGTCTTCTTCTTCTTTCTGTGCTTTGAAATGTTGAGCGCGAGTGAATACAGGCGTTGACATGCTTTCATGGTTGACAGCAAGAGAGTACTGACGGTAATCTTCTTCTTCTTGATTTTCGGGTTCGCTATGAAAGTATCCCGTTGCGGAGTCGCCATCGAAGTTGTCCGTTTGTGGTGAGACAACATTCGCATTTGAAGGTACTGAATTTGAGCTTGGAACTCGATCTCCGGCATATCCCATGATCTGGTCTAGCCTTTGATTCTCAGGACATGTGGATCCGGTATGTTCGTCTGTATCATGGAAACAGCAGAACATATTAGATTTCTCGGCCTCTGCTCCTCTTTGTGAAGGTCCTTGATTTCGAGGCTTGTAGTTGTTGTTGTTGTTGAAAGGTTGGAAATTATTCCTCTTTGGCTGGTACGGCTGCTGAGGCTGGTACTGTTGTTGAGGTTGGTACTGTTGCTGTGTGGGCAGTACCTGCTGCCCTTGATTGGGTGACTGTCTTTTGAGAATAGTCACCTCATTTGCTACCTTCTGTAGCAATGGGTCTGCTGACGCTTGGACCAGTGGTCTGATAGCATCTCCCTTCATCTTTCCCGTGGTCATCATGTGATCCTCGATCTCGATAGCTTTTTCTTGTGTAGTTTGTAAGTCATCTTCGTGACTTCCTTTGATGAAAAAGGCTATCTCTGAGGGTAGGGCGTTGACGAAGCTGCTCATCAGGATCTCCTCTGATGGGTTGAGTGTGTGAGAAAGACGTGTAGCTAGGCGATTAAACCTTGCTACGAACTCTCTCATCGGTTCTGTAGGCTCCATCTTAGCGTGAGATAAACGGGCAAATAACTGGTGACTATCTTCGACAGGTTTGAACCTTGCTAAGAATTTGTCACTCATGTCCTCCTAGTTTCTGATTGCTCCAGCTGGTAAGTGATGGAACCAATCGGAAGCATTTGCTTCAAGAGTTTCGACAAAGAGTCGAACGGCGATATCTTCATGTGGCACGGACAGAACGGAGCAAGCCGCTGTGAACGCTGATAGATGCTCGTCGGGGTGTTTAGCCCCGTCACCAAAAAATCTTGGAAAGTGCTTTCGCGATCCCTTTGGAAGGTCATGATTGCCTTGTAAGGCCAAGGGGCCAATGTTATTACCCCATGGCAAAGGTGCTTGGCGCCTCACGGGTCTTGCATTACGGCCATTGCCGAATAGGTTATATCCGTTGTTGTAGTTGCCGTTACCGTTACCGTTGCCATTGCCATTGCCATCATTGTCGTCATTGCCGTTGTTACGGCCATTGTTACGACCATTGTTACGACCATTGCCGTTGTTGCCAATGCCGTTGTTATGGGCATTGTCATCATGGAGACGGTTGTCTGCCATTGCTTGAGCTGGAGGTTCTTGCTGGTGTTCTTCTAGGAAGTGTTCAGGAACCTCTTCAAAGACTTGCTCAATATCGAATGCTTCTCCGATGTCTTCTTGAAAACGGGGATTATTTCTCCTCCGCACGTATACTTGGTGAGCCAGGATGCTTACTGCCACGCGGGTGGTGGTAACACTGGTCTCTCAGCTGCAAGGTCAGCCTTTCTTTCTTCCTCGTCCAGAGTAATAGCTGCGGCTCTCCACTGAGCTGGTGATGTATTCTTTTCAAAGATGAAAGTACGCAAGCTACTGATGATGTCCGTCTGCTCTCCTTCAATGAATGTAAGATCTGGTTGGAGAGTTGCTGGAGCAAGATCAGGTTGTTCAACTGGTGCCCAAGGACGCCAGATGCCCATTTCGTGTCATTAAAGCGTTAAGCTTTTCTTGAAGTTTTATGCCTCGTTGCCCCACGGTGGGCGCCAGAAAGCTGTTGGCGTTTCAATTAGCACCTCTGGAGTGCTTATTGGAAACGGACAGCTATTGCAAGTGTGTTAGTACATGCTCTTCGGATTATAGAGAGGAAGATCTCTCTTTGCTGATTTTATACTGTAAAAAAGGGGTGTACTAAGATTTCCTATCTTTTTTACTCAGCGGTAGGACACAAGGGTGCATAAACCAATGCGCCGTAGCTAAGCTTTTTCTCTGGTTTCCGCAGATCTTAACTACGACTAACTAAGCTTCTAAACTATCCTACCTCCTCAAGAAAAACAGAGCATGAGGGCATAGGAGCGAAATGGTATGGTTGGATCACTTGAATCCTCCGTCTCAATGGAATATGGCCGAGGCTCTGAACCTTCGGATATATACCAAGATAGGGCTCGATACAAGCAAACACTCGTTACGGTAAACTGGATCTGAGACTTGCCAAGGAGGAGGAACCCCTATCCGAGGTATAGGCTTGGAAGCAGCTCACTGGAAACAACAAGGAACGATGGCCTTTCTAACAGGATTCCCGAGGAGGTGACGACACCTGTCCAAAGTCTAGGCTGCAAGAAAGATCATTAAACAACATCAAACGATAATGATTGATGACAAAATATCCAAGGAGGCGACGACACCTGTCCAAGGAGGAGATTGAAACAATGCACTATTTAAAAACAAGACTTTGAATAACTCAAATAATTAGATCAATCAAGCTTGCACCATCTGATTTATTCTTTAAGATTCTTCAAAGAATTACAAAGGTCGGGACAGCAAAGGCACGAAATCATGCACAATTGCGATCAACCAACGAACTCTCATCCAAGAGTGAACAGATATAAACAAGCGAACTCTGGCAACAGTGGCGCAGCAATTTTGCTAGCAAATAAAGGTTAAACAAATAAAGAACCTAAGGCTCTTATTTATAGGAACTCAAAGGAGTAGGCAACCCTAAAATCTCCTTGAGTTAACAAACAGTTCTTGCCAATCAGCAAGATATTATTCTATGTCTAAATGTAGGTGAGCAAACAGTTAACTGGAAATCTACTTCAGTTAACTGAAACTAAACAAAAGTCAAACTGGAAGTCTACCTCAGTTGACTGACACCTAACTAAAAGTGAACTTATGTTACAAATGTGTCTCCAAATAGACATCCACCTTTTGAGGAAATCTGAGATCCACAAATCGTGGGAGTCAAATAGACATCCTAGATTAGTGGGATCTGACATGCATGATCTGTGGAGATCTGGAGTCAACTTGGAAAGGGGCATCAAGTTGACTTCAGTCATCATTAATGCTATTTGGAGGGTAGGACGTCCTCCCTTGGTGCTTTACACCTCTTCACCACTGGTCAACAAAGTCTCTATCCAGTCATTGACCTCTTCGGCCTCCGGGCAATTAATGCTCTTCAAGATGACTATGTGGCGTCTAAGCATTTCTTCACCCGTCGTAAGCTGCTGATGATAGGTTATGCATTGGGCAGCTGCTTCATCTAACTGGACAGACATGGCTGCAATTTTGGCTAATTTGCAGCCATTGGGATCTTCAAGGAATGAAGATCGGATGACATCCTGGAATCGTGTCTGCACGGTTTCAAGTTCCACATATTCTCCTCCTTCCCGCTGATATTCTAACTCCGGGAAGGATATTACCAACGTTCTTGCGAAGTTGATAATATTGGCGACGAAGCGTCTATAGTCAATCAGCTCCACAGAGTTGGCATCATAGGCTCTCACCTTGTATGCCACCTGTTCTTTCCACTCAAAGAGATGGTGTTTATTTTCTGTGGTCGTAACTGATTCATATGCTTGTTGCAAATCAGCAACTGTCGCCTCCTCTCTCGGCCTCTCTTGAGCTGCCTTTATATCTGACTTCTGGATTTCTGATCGAAGTCCATGTGCTCTGTCTCTCAGCTGATATGCTTCTGTCAACACACACCGCCCTTTGACAACAAACTCATCCACTTGACGTCTCAAGTGTTTACCGTATGTAATCAACTGATGATGGTTCCTTTCAGCTGGGAGATCCAACAGTCCTTGAGGCAAAGCCGAGGAGTTTGGAGTGTCATGTATCAAACTAGAAATGTACAACTTTAGCTGACGGATTTCAGCCTTCAAGGCTGCTTTGTCTTGTCCATCTTTTGTCATCCTTTCTTTGACACTCGCCGAGGCAATTCCAAGAAGGTCTGCCTCCACCTGTCGAGTGGTCTTTCCAAGGTTCACCTTTGAAAGCGTGAAATCCTCAACCCTCACATTATGTATATCTTTGTCTTCAGGTGGGGCAGCAGTCTCTATGATGACCTCGTTCTCTGCATTCTTTTCTACATGTGTCTGCTTCTTCAACTTCTTTACCGGCATGTCTTGTGGGGCATGATGGAATTCAGAGAAGTCAAGCTGATATGAAGGCCTCTCCCTCTTTCTCCCAAGCGAGCTTTCCAGCCAGATAGAATCTCGGCTAGCATCGCTGGGAGGAGGAACATAGGTCCCCTGAATGCTAGAAGAACGAGACTGTGCCGTGGCAATGTCTCGTGGTGGCGAGTCCAAATCAATAGGACTTTGTGACCTCTGTGATGGTGGTGAAGATGGTGGCTCTGTTTCTATCACTGGCACCGCTTCTGCTACAACTTCTTCTACAATGGTTTCCGCCTCTACAGCGATTATTTCAATCACTGGTTCTTGTGTAGTTGCAGCGGTCTCAACTGTCTCAGGCAAATTGGTGGCTGTCTCCACCTGTACCTCTTGCCGGCTTGTGCTGGCAATTCCTTTTCTCCCCCATGTGCTTCCTGACATCCGCATTCCTTCTGGAGGAAAGCTCATCTTCTTCTGTCTGGGTTTCCTCCTAGACGTGGAAGGTAGTGTAGACTGAACCGCTGGCGGCTCTGATCGGGGAAGTACTACCTTCCTTGTCCTTTTACTGTCCAGGTAGAGTTGACTGTGTCGAACTACTCTACCCGTTCTTTCCTCAATAGACGTACTCTCTTTCGCGTACCAGTCTACCTTGCCGAGTGGTTGTGAATCCACTAGACCCGTGAAGAAGGAAGAAAGAATAACTTCTCCTTCGTCCTCAGATAAGCCCTCGATGTCTTCTGACATGAATTCTGCAATCTGCGAGAGCTTGAATCTGCTATGGTTCCTTCTTCTCACTTCGAACTCATCCTCGCAGTTGACCCAAAAATCTTCCATGAAAGGTTCATGTGATGATCTTTGCTCAAGGTGAGCTGCGAAGATGCCTCTGGGGTCATAGGATGGCCTCCTGTCGATGAGGTACTTGAGATTAAATCTCACTATTTCTTGGCTTATCAACCTTGCATCAGCTGCTGTTCTGCATCTGTAGAGTCCCATCTGAAGAGGAAAGTTCACTGCAGCCTTTTTCTTTACGCGAAGGTAAGAGTGAACATCGGCCAATTGCCTCAGGAATTCCATGAACACTACCCTATCTGAGGGGTAACGTGGCATCATGGCGGGGTGGCCATTATAGCCATACACGCGTATGTAGGTGAAAGTGGGGAATTGTATGAACCAATCCGCCCAGTCCACCATTGCTGCCTTAGCTGCTGGTGAAATACGCACGTGCATCTCATGGTCTAGCTCGTGCACGGTGTGCATAGTAAAAAGGTCATTTATTCTTTTGAAATGTCTTTCCGCTAGAGTGAACTCCAAGCGAGGAAAGTATTCTTGTACCTTTTGCACACCCAGGGTTCCCACAGTGTTTAATGTTCTGAAATCGCCTTGGAAGGCTATCAGGTAGACCAGGTATGAACACATGTGGAAACGGTGCTCTTCTAGAAATCCGGTGAATTGTTGGTGGAGTGTGTCACTGATCAGGGAGGCCCAGTCGTAACGTTCTTTTCTGCTGATTATCTTGCCAATAATGTAGAACATCCACGGCTGGAAGGATTTTCCCTCCTCTTGTCCAGTGACTCTGCTGAGTAGGGTGATTAGCACTCCGTACTCGTCTTTGAATTCTCCTCTACCAACTACTCTGGGCAAACTGTTCCTCTTTGTTTTCAGCCAATGTTCAGCCATTATAAGCGAACACTTGTCTTTTGAAGCCTCGAATGCCTTTTCGCATTCTGTCACTGATATGACCTTCTTGGTAGGGCATGGTGGGATTGCAAAACAAGTCTCTATGTCTACTGGCTTCAAGCTGCAAATCACCCTCCCGTCAACTGACAGGATCTCTCTTGTAGTCGGGTTGTAATGCTTAATGCAAGCAATTACAAGCTCGATGCTTTGTAAGGTGATTGGAATAGATGCTGCTTGAAACAAACCGGATTCTTCGATGTTCTGCAATGTGATTTGATTCATGCCCTCCAAGTCTTCAGAACTGACCTCTGGATTTTTCTGCCATAAGTCTGTATCAGTCGTTTTCAGGTAATCATGGTATAAGACTGTTTTGGTCTTGTATTGTACCTGAGAGTACTGCATTCTGAAAACCTTGAATATTGACTGGGCACTTGACCCTGTTCTGACACTTTTCTGGAAATGCTAAAAATAGCCTCGCCGGGGGTAGTTTTTACGAAAAAATCTGAGACATGGGTTTTGTTAAGAATGATTTTCTAAACAGACCCAGATCGTCAGAAATTCGAAAAAACGAGTTTTTCTTTGACATGCAAGAGCCCTTCGGTGGCAGAGGCAGCAAGGGCACCAGAAAGTGATTTTTCTCGAAAAAATCTAACACATGGGTTTTGTTCGTGCTTCAGAGCCAAACAAACCCAGTTTGTCCGTTTTTCAATATTATGACTTTTTCCGGAAACCCTAAAAAATAGGGGCAGCAGGGCTACTTTTTCTGAAAAAATCTACCATGTGGGTTTTGTTGAAAAAGCTGTGCTGATCATACCCAGTTGGTCAGATCTGTGAAAATCTGTCGTTTCCTGTGACATGCAAAAGAAATATAGACAGAAGTAGAGGAAATAGACAGAAGATGGATTGGAAGTTATAAACTGCCACTTGTAATAATCTGTCTCTGGAAACAATCTTGGGAGAAGAATGCTTTTACTGCCAATTATCTTCAAAAATATTGAAGATCCGTTCAAAACCCCTGCCAGATCTTGAAAACTTGTTCTTGGGAGCTACTTGATGTTTTATCCTTCAACCTGCAAAAAAGAATAATGAGGAAAAGGGACGCCTAGCATGAATATAAAGCAATTAGGGTTAAGATCCACAAAGTATGGAAGATAACTCATCATTCAGTCCTGATTTGGAGTTCTAAAAGATGATTTCCACTGATTGTGGAGTGTTTTTCTCTTTTTTGGCTCCAAATTTGCTAACTCAAGTCAACATTTCTGTTTGACTTTCCTTTAGGCGTCCAACCTTGAGTTTGATCTTTTTTGCTTATTTTGCAAGCTGAAGTGCTCCTGTTTGATCTTCGATTCAGGTTGCTCAGTTGATCTCGAGCAGTATCTGACAGTTCTGTTGTTGAGGCAGGATCAATGTGATTAGATATGCCTGGGAGAGGTTAGCTCAGAAAACTGAGTTTAGGCCTCCAGAAAGAAGGGCGCCTTTTCTTGAAAGGGGCGCTTTTGACAATGCCTTAGTCAATTTTCACTGACTCGTTCTTCGTTTTGACCTTTTCAGACCCTCTTTGCTTTGATCTGACGTTCCCGATGTTTGATGAATCAGATGATTCTGCTTGATGATGTGTCGGGTAGCTGGTTCAGTCTTGTTCACGATGCCTGACTTTGCAGTGGCAGCTGGCAAGTTTTGGGCCTCCAAACTAAAGGGCGCCCCTGGCCAGCAGGGGCGCTTTTAGCTTTTGCCTAGTTTTATCTTGGTTGTGGACTGCCAGCCTTTGACCTTCTTCATCGGTCGATTGATTTGTCGGAAGTTCTTGCTGATAGTCTCGCTGACGAGATAGGTCATAGCTGAGAAGGTCGTCTTGGGAGGTAGTGAAGATTCCGGCTGAATCTGGACACCTTTAGGAAAGGGCGCCTTTCCTTGAGAGGGGCGCTTTTAGCCATGCCTTAGCCATTTTCTGGCTTATCTTTCCAGTTTTTCAAATTTGGCTTTTTCTGCTTGATCTCGTCTCGTGATCGTCTGGTGTGTCTTGTGGACTTGCTGTTAGATTGATCACGTAGCCGGGAGGAAGCTGGAAAGATATCATGTATAAAGCTACAGCTCTTGGATTCATCTGATGTCTGCAACTGAGGGGCGCCCCTGGCCAGCAGGGGCGCTTTTACCTTGAAGTTTTCAGATTTGGCACTTCTGTCGTCAATGGATCCTCCATACTTCGCTGACGGTTGGTCAATGATTGTTGAATCAGATAATCTTGCTGATTGTTTCGTTGTCGAGCTAGTATGAAAGTGAAGAGGACGACTGTTTTGACACTGCCAGATGTTTTGATCTGCCCTCTAAGGTTCAAGGGCGCCTTTCTTCAAGAGGGGCGCTTTTAACCACTGTAGACTATGTTTTGCCTTGGTAGACAAAACGTGCACCTTCCAGACTTAGCCAAATTTTGGCCTTTTCCGTTTTGAGAATCTCCTTCGTTGAACTTCATCATTTTTATCTTTTTTCGCCATGGTTTCTTCGTTGAAGCTTTTGAGGTTTAGCTTTCAGCACCTGGTACTGGCCAATCTGCCATTAATGGCTGCGGAGCTCCTAACTTTGTTCCTGAAAAATAGAAATAGACCCACCAGAGTAAAACATATTTTTTGATAATTCTGACTTGATCAGTGTGATCGTGAAGGCAATTAAGCCTATCAGAATTATTTTCAATCATTTCCGGGAAGGTCCTATTTTTTAGGGTTTCCATAAAAATAGGGGTGTAAAACCCTAATTTTTCGTTTTTTCAAAATTTTAACCATAGGTTCCTTGACAGAAACCCACAAGGATTTCATATTTGGTTTGACCTAAAACATACTTTAGATGGCATTTTTACGTTGTTTAGCTCAATTTAAGCAGAATGCCAAAAATTTCATTTTGGGTATAACAAGTAGAAGAGGCTTTTAGTTAGAAGTTAGCTTAGTTTGAAAAGGAAAGAAAAGCTTTCCCTTTGAAAGTTTTTGTAAAAGGTTGTTGTGGAGAACTCTCACAATATAAAGAACTTCATTGATTGGTGATTCTCTCTTTCATTGTGAGTGGTTGACAAGGCTTTTTTGGCTTTCCGATTAAAGTAGATAGAGTAAAGTAGATTGAATTCCATGCAAGTAGTTGTTAATTGTGGAACGCGACGTTTGATTTGAGCAAGTCTTCTTTCATCCATACCACTAGCGGGCTTGCTGATGGTAAGTTCGCCTTGCGTGGTCAACTGGAGTATTGGCACTTAACTTCGATTGTGGCTCATATGTCCATATGCATCGTTGTGATGGTATGTACATGTTGTGTCATAATTTGAACACCTTTCTTGAAACAACCCCCAAACTGGCTAATTAAAATTTTTCTTAACATTTCATTTCAAACATATAAAAGTAACAATTAACAAAGACATTACAATAAAATTCTTCTTTTCTTTATTGATAAATACTTGCAAGTTTACAATATATATTTCCACATGAATTCCATTTTCATTGTAAATATAAATCAGAGTACAAAAGTAAAACATTTACATACATAGCTCGTAAGCTTTTGCACAAATAGTAGTAAGATGGTCCAGGTTCCCTTCCTTTGAAATCTTGGTGTATCCGTCGCCTGCGGTGGAGGAGAAACATCACTCAGGCGCTTTTCCGCCAACCACAGACTGTTAATGCAGTCCCCCGCACTTCTATCATTCGATAGATGGCCCTCCCTTCGAACGAAGAGATTGGTAAAGTAACCGATTGCGACAACCCAACTGAGCATAGTGTTGTGTCTATACATCTAGAACTTGCTATTTCACAATTCCGAACTAGCATGATGGATCACAATGAATTGACAGTGTAGTCTCAACTATCTCACATCTAAGTGGATGTTGTACCTTCCACTACTTTGGCCAAAGTATTCTCATTCAGTACTTCGAATGAAGGTCATCTATCATATACACTACTCAGGGCCGATTTGACTTAAGGCTATCTTACACTACGCATAGGTATCGTCCTTTACTTTTGGATAATCTTTTATCCCAAACTAACCTACAACATTTTTCTAAGAGATTTACACAAGATAGGTATATTCTGTTTCAGATTACCTACCTTTAAACATTCTACTTCAATAGCTACATAAGGGAGGTATATCCTGTTTCAAACAACTTACCTTCAAACAAACTACTTAATCAGGAATTGAAATGCAGTCAACAAGGGTCCCTCAGGTAACTCCTAACATGGAATTCTTTATCCATGGAGTACATAGCTTTTCCTAGTTAACCTACTAACTTTAAAGCTTTAGACTACCTTGGTACTCGTTCCATCCTCGACCTAGTATTTAATAACTAGTTCTTCTTTTCCTTTATATAAGGAGATCAAGCAGTATTCAAATAAATACAATTCATCAAGTAAATTCTATTAAAAAGTATTCCATCATTTTCCTTTCATTTATTTGAACAAGATTTTCCTTTTCAACAAGCTTTTCCTATGATATCAAGCAATCCCATTTCAACAAGCTTTTCCTATGAAATCAAGCTATTCCACATCAACAAGCTTTTCCCTATGAAATTATGTTACTCCTTAATAACAAGCTATTCCTATGAAATCAAGCTATTCCAATGGATAGTAAGTAGATTTTCTCCTTTACTTGTCTATTTTACTTATTCTACATTGCCAAGTAATGCACAAGTAAACATGAAGATTTTTCTTATTTCAAACTAATAGAGATGTTAAGAAAAACTCTCATGCCTTTTTCCTTGCTGTTGGCGAATGCTTCCTGATTCTATAGTGGCAGTCTGGCAGCTTCTTCTCTTCCTTCTCTTTCTGATTTCTAGTATCACTCCTCACAATTCTGGTTTCTATAGAGGTTTTGTATTTATGCTTGCAGCATATTAAAACCACAGTCTCTCAGAAATGGCGATGGAATATGTAAATTGGCTCTCAAAACAATTGTGACTAGAGCAATGATAAAATATGGCTCTCCAAAAAGGAAATTCGGATTTAAGCAAAAGCAGATAGGAATTGGTGTAAATGGCAATGAGAGAAACTCTTATTTATAGGTTTCGAATTCTCATGCCTGCTACATTTTTGGCATGAGAATTCGACACCTTTCTCATTGAAAATGTCAATTTATGCAGTGGTAGTAATCTAGCAAGATACTCAGCAAAAAGAGAGATGATTCGACCTTATTCAAGAAGAATTTTTCCACTCACACATGGTAAAATGCGAATGATAGACACCTACAGGTGTATTCATCAAAGGCGCCCAAAAATGGCAGATTTTATAACTGGCAGGAAAACTTCATTGGTGAAATGCGTTCCATCTGCCCTAGACTTTGGGCCTTCTCACGTTTTTACTGAATGATGTTACTGTAGGCCGCGACCTGGTCTCCTGGGTGTATTTTGCAGCCGCATGATTTCCCTTCTCTCATTTTTTTGATTATTTCTTCCAAAACTTTTGGCATATAAACTTAGTGAAGGAAATTCACAATTTTTGCTTTATTTAAAAATTTACAAAGTATTCGCTTAAGCTCTCTCAAAAGATTTTCAAATGATAAAAAACATTTATTTTTATTTCTCATTCTCAAATTCCATACGGGTTTTCCAAAAGACTATAAAAGTCATTTATTTATTTTACTCATGGTAAATACATATTATTTGCCAAATGACTATTCAAGTCAAATTTATTTATTTTCCAAGATAATATTTATTTAAAATATAAATAAGATGTTATATTTATATTTTGTATTATATTAAATATATCTTATTATAGTTTTATTTACCATATTAAATATATATATATATATATATATATATATATATATATATATCTATATTTAAATGTTTTAATATTTAAATATTACTATAGATATATCTATATATTTATTCCTGGTAAAACTATAATAACGTATATATTAAATATAATATTTAATATATATATATAAACACATTCATATATTTACATTTAAATATATCTATACATATTTGTATTTAATCATCCAAATACGTGTATTACGAGCCAGTCAGCATACCCTTAATACACCTGTTTGTGCAAACATGTATATATACGTTTAACTGTAAATTTAAGGTATCAATATAATGTTATAACAACATCATAGATAGTGTGCATATGTTTATAGGTGTGCCAGCCATGTGTATGTATCTGTATGTATGCCATGTCGACACATGTGTATGGCATAATAATTGCCCATCATACATCTGTATCGATATGTCATACCTGTTGCTACGTACATATGAGTGGTACACGTATATGCATATACATCCTGTCTATACCATACTTATCAATTCACATTTCACACTCAAGGGTCACAGAACAGTAAGTCAGATAACAAGTAACACCACTCATAAAGCATAAAGAAGTAATCAAAAACTCCTAAGCCTAAGGATGACTTATCAAAATAACTCAATCTGACTCAATTCCCAAAACCCTTAGTGAAGTGTGTGTATGCTCAATTTGATTAACTTTACCGGTTACTCGACCAAGCCCCTCTCTCGAGTGATGTCTCCCCTCTGCTTGGAGGAATAGTTCCTGTTCCTGCATCCATAGACATACAATCTCGGTAGTTACTTGTTCACAACGTCAACAGTATACAAAACATCTTAAGTTAGAATATTCATAATTTAATTCTATGCATGCAACATAACATCAATAGAAGTATCAATCAAATGAGGCACACATTTAAATAGAACTTATTCATTTTGATAACAAAAACATGTTTTATTCATCACAAAGATTCAAACATTACACTCAATTGCCCTATGCAATAGTAGCTATACAATCGGGGTGTAACATTTCTCATCCTTTGAAGATTGCACCAACTTTGTCGAAGTTGTCCGAAGGGAGGCAGAGCAAAGTTTGGTTTGAAGATTGTTGAAGTTGATCCTCGCATTCCACCCTTTAGAAATAGATTATAGAATCCCTACCTTCATCCTTTTTAAATTTAGCATTTTCGGGTTAGTTTAGAAATCAGAGCATTATAGTCAAATCTTTCATTTGCTTTAGGAAGTTGAACAATTATGTAAGTCCCCTTGGAATACCTAGCGTATTCACATCAACCAACTGAGCCTATTCGCTACAAAAGGAACCTTGGAGTTGAATGCATGATCTTCCACACCATCTTAGCATGCGAAATACTTTGATCAAAAGAGAATAAAGTGACCGTTGGAAACTTTATTCTGTGTTGGTGCGGTCATAAAACACCCGTCAATAGGGTCCAAAAGCAATATTGAAATATAATGTGACTTAAGTTATAAAATTTTCCCTTTTCGAGCTCCAGGAATGTTAGAGAAGCCACTGCCAACATAGAACTGCTTCACTGCCAGAATTAGAAACTGTGTGTTGAGTTGCTACTAGACTGCATTGCCAAAAATAACACTTACTAAAAATAGTAAGTGACTCCAAACTCTATTTGAGCACAAACGGGGCAGTCGTCTTATCTTACTAAAAAAAGTAAGTCCAAAAATATCCTCTGATGGAAATGCATGTCACACCCATCAGAAGCTCTCTGAAAACCCAGAAAGACCCATGAGACAAACTGCCAAACTCCTACATGCAACCCTTGAAAACTCAGAAGCAAACCTCCTAAAAAATAGGAAACCCTAATTTTACCTCCAGTTGTACCCAAAATAAATTTTTTTCTTCAATAAGGTATTCTGATAAAATGGTCTAAATCTTGTAAAATTGTCGTCAAAAGTCAGTTTTAGGTCAAACGAAGCATGTGCTTTTTGTGGGTTTATTATCCAAAGTATACTAGCAAATTTTGAAATTTTTGAAAATTAGGGTTTCAGGCCCCTATTTTTATGAAAACCCTAAAAAATAGGATCTTTCTAGAATTGACTTAAATTAATTTTGATTGGCTTATTTCACTTCACGATCACATTGGTCAAGTCAGAATCAAGAAAAAGTCAATTTAGCTATGGTGGGTCTACTTCACTTTTTCAGGAGGAAAGTTAGGACCTCTGAGGTCATCAATGGCAAATGGCTAGTACCAAGTATCAAGATCTAAGCCTCAAACACATCATAGAAGATTCTATGGCAAAAGATGCTCAAAAAGATGCTTTGCGATGGAGGGGATTTTCAAAAGGTGAAAAAATGTAAAAAATATTCAAGTTTGGAAACAATACGCCTTGCTACATTGGAGATGCCTTTGCAGTCAATGCCCAAGTCAACTTTGCAGTGTTTGTGCATGTACAATGATGAAAGCAATCACAATGGCGAATATACTTGCGTCAGTAGCAACAATGCTTCAACGCAATCAAAGTAGCCAAGCAACATGGTGATCGCGAAGCGCGAAGGAGAGTAAAAATCATCAGAAAATGATCAAGTCTAGAGCCAAAAGTGCCCCTGCTAGCTAGAGGTGCCCTTGAATTAGAGAGGCTAAATGTAGTCGTGAGCACTTGCAAAACTAGTTGTCTTTTTCAAAATTCTGTCAGCTTTTTGACAAATCATCAAGCAAATCCAACAAATTTGTCAAACACCGACAAACGAAGGCAAAGGCGGAAGATGCTGAAGGTTACCAGTCATCAAAAATGCCAGTCTACAAATGAAACTACACCGCTGTAGCCTAAGGGCACCCAAAGAAGAGAACCATCGGATTTCAGTTTTTGCATTGACTATCTCTAGATGATCTTCTCGGTTTTAGGCAAGCTTTGCAATGAACCCGTTCTCCAGTCCACGAGACATATCAAATGACAGTAGCGGTTGATCGAACAAACACATAAAATGGAGGATAAAATGAAAGTCAAAAGGTCAAATGTACCTGTTGACGTGTGTTTTATGACAACACCAACACAGAATAAAAATGTCCAACGGCCACTCTATTCTCTCTTGATCAAAGTGTTCCGCATACTAAGATTGCGTGAAAGTTCATGCGTTCGACTCCAAGGTTCCTTTAATGCGAATAGACTCAGTTGGTTGATGTGAATATGCTGGGTATTCCAAGGGGACTTACGTAATTATTCAACTTTATATGCTCAAGCAAATGAAGGATTTTGACTATGATGCTCTGGTATTTGAATGGATCGGGAAATGCTGAATTTAAAGGAGGTAAGGATAGGAATTCTACAATCTACTTCTACGGGTGGAATGCAAGGATTAGTTTTAACAGTCTTCAAACCAAGCTTTGTTTTGTCTCCCCTTCGGACAACTCCGACAAAGCTGGTGCAATCTTCAAAGGATGGATGAGATGTTCAAATTGAGATTCATCATGCACACCCCTTCACAACGAAGCAAGTGGGCACATTGAACACAATCGAAGTTAAGTGCTGAGATTCCAGTCGACCACGCAAGAGCAGACTTACCGTTAGCAAGTCCGCCAGTGGTATGGATACGGGAAGATATGCCCAAACTAATGTCGCATTCCACAATTAACTCTACTTGCATGAAAACAAATCTACTTTACTTTACTCTATTCGAATCGGAAAGACGAAAAGATCTTGTCAACTGCCCACAACACAAAATGAAGTCACCAATCAATGAAATCTTTATATCATGAGAGTCTTGCACAACAATCTTTTGCAAAAACTTTCAAAGGGAAAGTCTTTCTTTCCTTTCCAACTAAGCTAACTCCTAGCTCTACTTTAACTTCTATCAATCTCTATCTCTGTCTAGCTCTGATCTATCTCTGATTCTAATTCTAACTATTTACAAATGAGGGGGATGCCCCTTTTATAATGAGTCCAATTAGTGGACGGTTCAGATCTGATTACAATAAAGGGCTCAAATTGAGCCACCTATGCCCTAATTAGGGTTTCTGCCTTAAAAACCGCCACCGAGAGGAGTGGGGCAATGAATGCGCCCTCCACTCCTCATCAATGCACCACACCTGGCCATCAATGCATGTCGTCTCCCTCCAGAAGGTCATCGTCCAGAAGGGCGCTTCCTTTCTCCTTCTCGCTAGCTGCAAATCTGATGAATTTGGCCAAGGCTGCCTCAACTTCCTGATCGGAGATAGGAGGAATGTGATCCAACTGAAACTCTAAAACTGCAACTATTTGCCCATGCCGGGCACATGATTTCTTCCAGGCAACAAGGGCATCCTGGGTGTTCTGTATGATACTGGAGAACGTGGCAGTGTTCTCGAAATCATCCTGAGTGAAGGTTTTCACCTCAGAGAAGAATGGCGTCAATCTGTCCTTTAGTCCATCTGCAGTTATCTCTTCAGAAGTCAACCTCCTGGCAAAGATTGCCTCCAATGTGTTGAGAACTCCATCCAAGATGTTCATCATGGCCTTCATGACCCTGACCGAATCTGCTTGTGATGCATCATAGAATCCCCGGCCTGTGACTACTAAAGAATACCATCTGGCGAAGTCGTATCTATCTCCCTGCTGGATAACACCTCCCTCAACCAAAGTGTGTTGAGGTATGCTCATCAAAGCCCCTAGACGGAGAACAACTCTCGTCTGATAGATGCGAGCCTCACCCCAAGCATGGTTAACTGCCTCCACTCTAGCCATAATATCGGAAGCTTGCCCATAGGCATGTGCAAGATCTTCCATGAACTTTCTTGTCTCTGTACGCACACTGGCAACCCATATGTCTGCCTGCTGTGCCATTCTCCTTAAATCTTCTAATCCACTGATTGACTCCCTGGAAAACTCAGCTGGGAGCTCGATTGCAGGATTTTCTTGCCCACAAGGACGGGACAAGTGCTGCACGTAGCCAATCAGTGTCCGATGCTCTACCTTCAACCTTTTGTACTTGCCCTCAACATGGGACAATCTGTCCTTGAGTGCCCGATAGGAATTATCGCACTCCTCTACCACCTGTGCCCCAGTAGGGCGGCCTAGTTCCATGGTTGTCACAATATAGTTCTCAGGAATGGCCTTGTCTCTATCACATTCCTCCCGTGGAATTGCCATATGCAAGGTTCGGGATCCATCCTCATCTGTGGATATTCTGGAAAACTTCCTAGCCTTCTTCTTCGTGGGAGGTGCATTGATCCTTTGCAGGAATTCCTCCATCTCGACTGCAGGATCAGTCTCATTCACAGGATCACGCCTCATCCTATCCCTTAGCCACTCTGGCACCTCCTGCCGCATGTCTGATATAATAAAAGGCTGTTCTACCTCAGCCTCCACCTCGTGAACCTCTTCTCTACCATCGTTCTGATGATGCTCACCGTCATCAATAGGCTCCGTGTCTCCCGAGCTCTGGGCACCCTGACCTGAAGTAGCATCACCCTCAAGAGCCGCCTCAATTTCCTGTTGAAATTGAGTATCAGTAGCTGTCCCTTCATCTGTCTCTTGCTGATTTTCTTGCTGATGTTCTTCTTGGGGCATGTTGATGCTCTGACCCACTGATTCTCTATGAGGTGGCTAACTCGCCACTTGCACCGTCTGTTCTACATCCAATCTCTCCCTCTGATCAACAAACAAAGACACCTCCTGTAAGCTTGGAGAATGTGTCCGAGATGGCGTATGCATGGACTCCTCAACTACCACTGGCTCAGGTCGAACTGGCTCCTTTCCTCTAGTCTCTGGAGTTGGATTACTTCGTCTCCTCTGATTAGTTGTCTGCAATCTGCTGTCTCCCATCAAATTATAGGTAAGGGGAATTGACCTTCCCTTTAGTCGGCTGACATGTCTCTCTATCCAACTCCGTGTAAATGTCAGGACTGGGATACAAAGTGTATCCAAGTCGGTGATCTCTGGCTCTGACCAATCTGGGAGTGGCAAGGGCGTGTTTCTTACTGTATTGTAATTAGCCTGTACAACGTTTATGTCCTCCTCAATCTGATCTGGTATAGGAATAATCTCGCAATCTCTGATCATTGCCAATGGTATCCGGGAAAACATCCTCTTTCTGACTTCGACCTCATCCACTGCACTTGCCCAAAAATTTTCTATTTGTGCCTTGTGTCTAAACTCCTCTGTCAATATCCACCTAATATTTCTATGAGGATCGTAGTAGTGCCTGCTGGAATGGTAGATAAGGTGGAAGAATTGGAGCTCCGCTTCGGCCTCCCTTGCTGCTTGTAGCGATGGGCAGATTTCATCCGAATTTCCCATAGTAATCAGGAATCCGAGTCCACCTTTCTTCTTCTTCTTCTGAATCTTATCATAGGCAATCAGTTGCCTAGATACTTCCAGCAACACTATCCTGTTTGTGGGATACCGCGGCAATCTATATGGATAGGAGGAGAATCCCTGCAGCCTTATGTAAGTGAATTTTGGGAATTGGATAAACCAACATCCAAATTTCTCAATCATTTCTTGTGCTTCCCTCGATATTCTGTGATGGGTCCTTTGCTGCAAGGTCCTCGTGATGTGCATGGTAAAGGCGTCATTGACTCTTTTGTAATTAGTAGTGCTTGTCAAATGCAACTGCGGACAAGCCTTGTATATTTTGAATTGCTGAGAACCGCAACCAATTGGTTCTTAGTAAGAGATCCCCCTATATCTTGTCATGTGAGCCAGCATATAGACGAGGTAAGAGCCCATATAAAATGTTTTAGTCCTCTTCACATTGCGGAGCTGCTCATGTAGACCATCACTGATTAGCAGTGCCCAATCCATGAAATCCTTGCCCTCCAGTACCAAGTTGATAAAGTAAAACATCCAAGGTTCGAAGACGAACGCTTGGGGACACCCTCCTACTCTACTCAACATCATAATCAGGTCGCCAAACTCTTGCTTCAAGTCTTCGGAGATTATCTATTTGGGAAACTTCGTACGAGTTGGTTTGGGCTTGACCATCCACCTAGTGTTTATCACATCAGCACACCGGTCTGTTTTTGATGAATACATTCTGTCAGCCCTGTCCTTCATTTTGTAAATCATTTTCTCGTGGGCGGGGATCCCGAAGGCCTCTCCGATTGCTTGTGGTGTCAGGTTAGCCAACACCTTGCCATCTGGCACAATGATTGTCCTCTTCCCTTAATCATAGTGGTGAGAGCATTCAATAATGAGTTCCGGGCATCGGATAGCTGGTGGAAAATTTGCAGCTGCATATAACCCACTTTTGACAATGCTATGTGAAGTTACTGATGGGCGATGGCCTCCAGTCCCCATTATCCTTCTTTTGAACGCCTCCAGGTTAAAAGAGCCCAGGTTTGTGTCTGCCAGTTTGCCCAACTTTGATGTGAATTTTGATTCTGGCAGGAAAGACTTGCTTAATTTCTTGATTACTGCCTGTCTGGACTCAGTGTGGGCGTTCTTGCCTGCAGCTCTTCTGCTTGACTCGGCCATTCTGCAAAAAGGGTAAGATAGTCAGCAAACAAGATTTTAAAAAATAAAATAATAACCATCATTGAGGGTGTCAGCAGATTTTTCTTTTAATTGACAAAGGCTGCAACACTTCTTGATGTTTTCAACTATAAACCTCAACTATTGCCTGTTTACTTCAACGTTCTTAGAAGTTTCCCTTTGGGTTGCAGCAACACAATGCCCAATACTTGGAAATGTTTGCCTGCAGCAATTTAACTTTAACAAATTTGAAACCTCCTCTTTGAAGTTTGCACTTTTCCTTCTAACTTAGCAACTTTCAGCAACTTAAAACTCTCTTCCCAAGTCGCACCTCAGCATTCAGCAACTTCACTTTTGACAAATTCGAACCTCCTCACAATTGTAGCAATTTAGAAACTCCAGCTCTCCAAAAAATTCGAAATCTTCAACCTCCAGCTCTTCTCACAAATTCGAACTTCTTACTCTCAGCTCTTCAGCAACTTGTGAGAGAAAAAATGAAGAGAACTTTAAAACTTATAGCTTGGTCGAATTCCTGCAGAGGCTAAACTTAGCAAATATTTCGAATTCATTTTCCTCTCTTTTCCAGTCGCAACACTTGTCGTCTGAAGCATCAGAATCTCAAACTTCTAGAATTATGAATTCATCACCTCTGCACAGGCCTGCCTCGTTGCGTTTGATTTCTTAAAATATTAAATCGTTTACTTCTTTGAACAATTTCGAAAAGTTTGGCCAAGGCATTCTGGAAAAATTATCAAGTTCAAACTCCTTAGCGAAATTTCTCATCCATTTTATTCGTTTGCCTTAGAGAAATTTCTCAATTTTGCCTTAGGAATTTTATTAAAATAGGTACCGGGCAAAATATCCATCGAAACGACGTGAGTGAGGCGTGGAGTAATTCTGAATCACTTCCGAATTGCAAACGTTTAATACCCAGAAGAAAAATCTTCCTGAAATGCATCGTTTTCATGTGTATCTGGACAAAGGGGTACGTTTAATTTTTATTATTTAAAATAATAAAAATGGCTAATGTTTATTTCTCCCCTTCTGGATGTCTTTCACTCCTGCAATTTCAATCTTCTCGGCCTTGGCAAATTATCTTGATTTTCCCTAAAGAATTTTCCTCTGAAGATTTTTATAACTCTGGAAATTTGGCACCATCCTCTAGGCATATTCTTCATTTTCCCTTAAGAAAATGCCTTAGGAATTTTTTTGAAAATTAAAATTTTATCTGTAGAGGGCGCATTTGAACATGTCATGAGTTTCATTTTATTCCTTAGGCAATTCCACGCCTAGACACTTCCTAGCAATTTTCATGCTTAGCAAATTTTTTATTTCATTTTTCATTGCTAGGCGCATTTCATACAATAAATTCCCACCTTCAAGCGCAACTCACATAGTAAAGAGGAAAAGAATAAAATAAAATTACGCCCCTCTTAGTATTATTTCCTTCTAGGCATGTTTTCACAAGGTGACCCTTATCCTTCTAACGCATTCTTCATAGAGGGCTTTCCTTTCCTTGAGCGCATTTCATAGTATGAGAGGGAATTCCCACGCCTTGACTTGACCTTTCATCTCCCTCAGGCGCATATGGGCTAGTAGACTTCTATTTCATCCTTGAGCGCATTTCCTCATGTGAGATGGAAAACCCACGCCTAAGACATGACTCTTGACCTTCCTTGGGCGCATTTGCTAGTGCTAGGAGGAAACTTTTTGCCTTAGTGAATTTTTTCACATTTTTGGTGACCTATGCAAGTCCTTTGGGTGCATTTGCTAGTGTGAGAGGGAAGTTTCTTTACCTTAGGCGCATATAGCCCATGATACTTCCATCTTAGGCGCATTTTGCCTGTGGTCAAGGAAAACCCATGCCTAAAGTGACCTTTCAGCTCCCTCTGGCGCATTTTGCCTTGCAGACTTCCATTTTAGGCGCATTTGAGGATGCCTTAGGAAATTTTGATGTGTTTTTGGAGGGCGCATTTCATTCTTGTTCAGGGAAATTCTCACACTTAGAGAATTTTGAATCTTTCCTTCCTCCCTGTTCTGAACTGAAACTGGTGTGGTTGTGCCTCCATCTGGTGCTGTCATCCTGTTCACATCTTATCTAGCACAATACATGCATTTTTTTTTAGCCATTTGCTATTTTTGGCAAACCCTAGAATTGATCAATTTCGTATCTCCGTTTGCTTTGAAATTTGTTCCATTTGTACTTGATGCTGCAAGAGACTCGCTTACACCTTTTCCCTGACAGGACGTGCTATTTTTAGCCATGAGGTGACTTGCTAAAAATAGTAAGTATTCAGATCGTGTTCAAATTTTACCAGTAGGTAGCCTGAAGGATGCTGATTCCGGTGGCGTGCTTCGTTTTGAAATCTCTGCATTTTGCTTCATCTATTTTTAGATGTGGCAGGGGAAACCCTAATCCGACTTGCATGTGCTCTGATTTGTTCCTGACTGTCCCTGATCGTGCCTGATTGCACCTGATCGCTGGACTGGAGTGGTGGGTAGTTGCTGGGATGATACTGCTATTTATAGTAAGTGTTTGGAAAGTGGTCATCCGGATGTCGGGCGAGTTTGCATGTCACAGTGCCCGTGGGATCTCAAAAAACCCAGAAAAACCCAGAAAACTGGTCAAAGTTTTGGCACTGGCTAAAAATAGTAAGTCCTCGAAAACTGACCCGATCCATTTGCATGTCATATCATTGCGAAGATCTCGCAAAACCCACATGGAATATCTGGACATGCACTGAAAATTCCTGCATGCAAACCCTAAAAATAGCCTCGGGAGGCTGAACTCTGAAAGTCACCATCTCGGTTTGCATGTTACATCATCGCGAAGGTCTTGGAAAACCCAGATCAATTCCCCTGTCACTCACCGGAGAATTGCTCATCTAAATCCTGAAAATAGCCTCTGAAGGCTTAACTGCTAAAAATAGCCAGTTGTCAGAATCCATTCAAATTTCGCGTGTAGGCATTCTGAAGTTGCCTGACTGTGGTGGAACTGACAGAATTTCAAAATCTCGATAAATAGTCTCAAATTGAATACTTACTAAAAATAGTAAGTTGTCGGAATACAGTGAAAATTTAGTGGGACCCTGCTGGAAGTCTTCTGACTGCTGTACTAAGCTCGAATTTCAATTTTATAACTCAGTTTGACCTTTAATAAGCTTGACTAATGAAAACCCTAATTTCACAGACTTGAACAATACTTCAACCCAGGTCAAACGACGGGACATCCCGGAAGGACCAGAGATAGAGAGAGAGACGCACTAACCAAAGCCAAAAGACCAGAATGGAGCAAAAATTAGGGGGTCCCCATCTGGGATGGGGTGATATGTGAAAAAGGTCACAACACTTCGGTCAGATGTGATCAAAGATCATCACTTATAAATCAAATAATCTAAAGAGCATTTAAATCAAAGTTTTGAACATACATATAAAACACGTGATATTATATTATGCATTCATGTGAAATCGGAATTCTCTTATGTCATCCGCCATCATATAGAAGGTTATACATGTGAGTATATACATAACAAATGAGTTGTTAAACCCGCACCCTAAAGGACACGTCCCATGAGTGGACGTGCCTCCACTCGTGGAGACACGTCCTCTCATGAGGCGCGCCTCTTAGGGATGGTCTCCTTCCTTACTTATGGTGGTTCCTCATTCGATATGCAAACATAGAAATCAGATAATGTTCTGCAATCAGCACATTCACATTTAAATAAGAAAATCTGGAAATCGCAGTTAGAAGAAAATTCTAGAAATTTCATTTTAACTTATAATTGTCTTACACAGAAATTCGAACTTAGTTTTGCTCTTAGGTATTAGGATCCTATTTAAGGAAAGATTTGATTACCTGTACAATTTGTAAGGCAGGATGGAAAATGAGGACATTACAAAGAGATGTTATATGACAATTCAAGTATCTTGGAGGCAAATAAATAAAGAATTTCGGCATTGAAAGTTGGGAAAAGATAGTTATGGGCCATAGAAGAGAGAATGGAAATAAAAGAGTCAATGAAAGCACAAAATTCAGAGGAGGAAAGAGACAAGCAGATGAGGAAGATCTTTTATGAAGCAATGGCAAGCAAAGAACCAAGGGAACTAATGGATAGTGATGAAGATGTGGAGAGGACTCTACGACTTGTGAGTGGTGGAAGGAGAAAGCTAAACATGCCAAGATGGTAGCCTCTGGAGCAAGAGAGAACTTACAAAAAATTAAACAAAGGCATGGGTCCATGAATTCTCAAAATGAACAAGAGATAAGTTTTCCAAAGGAGTTGTGTGATTCCATGATTGCATTGAAAGTTCGGCAAACACATTCACATGATCAACACAATCAAGGTTAACAAAAAGTATTGAAGACCTTGGAGATTGATGCACCAAAGGTAGTGTGTAAGACAAAATCGACAACTTGGTGTCATGAGGCCTTAGATTTATACAAGCAAAGAGAAGCTAAATTGAGAGATGTGGAAAGACCCTTATAGGAAGCACAAAATCAGATTGTAGTCATTGAACATTTCAGGGAAGAAGGGAAGAAAGGGAAAACTGAAGAGATCAAGGAACTAGACAACATCCATGAGACCTATGATCCAGACCATTGTCCCAAAGAACTAAATAGTTGTTTGGACCAACAACAAGAGAGGCTTGATATTGGAATCAAGGATCACTTTCAGTTTGTTAGGAATCCCTTGTTTGAAGTTGAAGCTAATGTGACCTATGATAATCTGTTTTTTGAGTTGGATAAAGAAACTACTCTGGAATCATGTGATAAGATTGAAGATGATCATAGAACTTGGGATTTAGTTGCACCTCCTACCAGTAAAGTATGGAAACAACCTTGGAGCAGCAAGACAAACCCAAGTAATGCTATCACCAACCTCTCTTCAATCAAATTGCAAGAGATTGCAACTCATGATAACTCAATGAGTTGGATTCACTCGTTAGATCAAAGATCAAATTTCGAATGTTTAGGCTTGAAAGAAAGAAAGGGTGATTTTCTGACGACACCTATACACATACCTCCTATGAGGTTACCAATAGAGTACCATTGATAGATTACCACTGCCCTGGTTTCATTATAGAGACCTTGCTGGATATTATTGTTGGAGAAGAGCAAAACCTCAAAAGACAAACAAGGAGAACAACCATCCAAAGGGGAGGAGGTGGCACAAGACAAAGATCAAGTGATAAGTGGTGAAGCACATACCTCTCTAAAAGAAATATCACTCCCTCCACCCTATCCAAGTGACTGAATGTAGAAAATTAAGGAATTCTTGGCACAATAGAAGCAGCTCCAGCCGTTAGTCATATTGCCATTACTTCCCCTCTCTCCTTTTAGATCTTAGATCAATGTTTCCCAAATATCCCCTCTAGAAATTCCAAATTGGAGGTCTCTTACATAATATTGCCAAAGAAGATATTCTGCAACAGAAAGTGGATGTCATAGAAACAACTAAATATTCCATTGCAACAATCCACAATTATGTTTTGCAACTCACCAAGGTTACATCAGCACCATTAGGGTAGGAACATCACCAAATTATACATGGGATGTTGTAGGAAATCCTGAAGCAGGAAGTTGCCATTAGACAAAAAGTGTTGCAAGAGATGGGAAAGAGACACAATGAGGAATAATGAATAAATGTGCTGCCACACATACTAGACTAGAGGTTGAGGTTGAGGTGCTAATCATGTAGACTACTGCAAATAATATCAACACGCTCTACTGGTTTTGCCTAGGATGGCCAGCCTCCACCAAAACCCTAAACATATGATGGAGAATCTAGAGAATCAGATCATGCAGACATCTACCACATAAATTGTAATGAGGGGTTTACATGGGAATGTTTGGGTTCTACTTGAAAACCTTCATAACTAATATCAGCAAGTATATAATCAACGAGAAGGATTGTAGGCACAAATTAACAATTGAGAAAAGTGGTCAGTTTGTGGTTGGCGCATGTGATAGGCTCACTGACAGAGGCTATGAAAGTAACAAATTCTATTCAAATCCCAGCATATATTGTAGGAGGAGAGATTACTCTACTGAAAATATTGTTGTTGAAGTTACCAGTTCGGGTTCAAGGATGAGAACCCGGTACGTGGGTACGTGAAATTTTTTTTTAGGGGTTTGGGTACATGTATATATATATATATATATACAAAAAAATAAGAGAAATATACAGAATTGTAAAACTAAATCATTTCATAGTATGATACTTGATCATTGATCAATGCCAAATGCCAAAGATAAATATTAAATGTCAATTGATAGTTGAAAAATATTCAAATACGCCATATCAATGATATCAATTATGGAAATCATCACAAGTATTACTGAATTACAAAATGTAGTTCATGAAAGTTGAAACATGATTCAATTTCAATGTTCATCAATCATCAAAAGGATTATCAAAAAAGTCATCGTGATTTGGATTTTCAGTGGCTTCAACTTCAAGATCATCATCATTTGAACCCAAAGCGGTTCCGCTTCCACTTCCAGCACCATGCATGTCATGATCATCATTAGCATCCACATCATCCATAGTGGCTCTAGCAAGATCTTGAATGGTTGCATCCAAGTCAGCAAACTCGGGTGCTACATCCCAAAGCTTTGCTGCCCCCTACTTGTATTGAGGTTCCTTACGTGACAGAAGACGCAAATTGGAATGAATATACACCAAGTCTTCAACTCTTTTTGCAGCCAACCGGTTACGCTTCACTGAGTGGATAAAGGAGTATGTACTCCAATTCCGTTCAGCAGCAGAAGAGCTTGCAACCTAGAGAGAAAACCAACAAAATAAAAAATAAAAAATGCAAGATAAATTCAAGAATGTTAAGTGTTAAATTCTACAATACAAGTGGCAAAAAAAAAAATTTACTTGTGAGAGGATCTTGATTGCAAGAAGTTGGAGGTACATAAAAACTTGACCATGGAGGTACCACCATGTAATAGCATCCATTTTGTATTGGTCTTTGACAACAAAAGGGCTAAGATTTTTTCTTATGATAAACATTCCAAATTCTTTCATAACACTTGTCTCCACTTCTGGATCAGTGAAGAGTCTATTAAATGCACTCTTATACCCTCTAGCAACTTCAAGATCTCTATATGGCGGTATTCTCCCTGGGATAGAAAGTACTTCTCTAGTATAGTACCTTGGAGATAGGGCATATGCAAGGAGGTGCAATGGTTTTGTCATCTTGTTCCAACGATGAAGAACGATTGCTTCCACCCTTTTGTAAAAGGTGTCTTCAGGATCATTCTCTCTCTTTTGTATTTCAATTTTTATTTTCTCCAACATTGTGTCCATGCTATCATAGACATCCCCCAAGCATGGTTCATCTGTATCAGCAAACCGAAGCATAGACATGATAGGTTTGGTCATCTCCAATACATAATTCACACGATCCCACCAATCGTCATCCAAGATCAATGCCTTGACCTTTTGGGCCCTCTCTGAATTTGATTGCTTCCATATACCCCATTGGTTGCTAATAACCATTTGACTCAATGCCTCTTTCACCTTCACAAGTCATCTCAGAACAATTGTGTGAGATGCAAATCGGGTCTCAGCAACCTAAGAACATGTAAATAAGTTAATAACTAAATAAGTAAAAAAATAAATTTTATTCAATTATGTAAAACATGACATAAATGAAACTAAATAAATTAAATTTACCTTCAACAATTCCAATCTTGAAAAAATTCTGAAAATTGCTTGTGACATATGGTGGTTTGTCACAAAAATCTGGATCTCCTCGGCCTCCTGGTATATTTCTTTCACCCACTCTATTTGGTTTCCAATTGCTTGCATCACCAAATTGAGGGAGTGTACGATGCAAGGTGTCCAAAAGATGTGCTCATATCTAGCCTCTACCAAAGCACCTGTAGCCCTGCAAATTTTTGCATTGTCCGTAATTACTTGGACAACATTTTCATCACCCACCATCTCTAGGGAGTCAATGAGAATCCTGGAAATGAACTCTGCATCTTTCACTTCCCCTTCACAGTCAACTGCCCTCAAAAACATTGCCCCCTTGGGGGACACTGCAATAACATTGATCAATGGACGGTTTTTGCAATCTTTCCATCCATTGGAAACAATAGATACACCTGTTTCAATCCAAGAATCTCTAATTGGTTTTAGTTGGGCCTCTAAAGATTTTTTCTCTCTTTGCAATAAGGTGGTACGCACCTTTTCAAACCTAGGACTTGTGAAACTAGGAGTTGCAATATTTATTGCTGACACCATGTCCCGCCAATATGGTGATCTCACCAAGTTGAATGGAAGACCATTGGCATAGAGGCAACGTGCAATTTTTTCTTCAGCAATATCTCTTGCCTCCATTTTAAATGCCCTCTCCAATGGACCTCTCTTGCGGGTGGTGATTTGTTGTTCATCTTCATCTTCCTCTTCCGTAGAGGGCATAGGCAAGAAGGGATGTCTGGAGGCCCTAACTGCTTGAGAGGGTAATGTTGGTGTTTTTTTCTTTCCGGAAGAATAACTACTTTCTTTTCCTTTTGCAATTGATTTGTCAGCATCTTCTTGTTCTTTTATAAATTCTGCTATTTGTACAGAAGACAACCCCTTCTTATTTGGGCCCACACACATATTAATCCCTTTGCCACTAGGGCCCATAAAATGAAGTTTCACTCGGTAATAGGAGCTATTATATTGTGCATTGCATAAATTACACTTCCAAACAAAACCCCCACCTCCAAGAATTTGTGAAATTCTTGTGGTATGTGCCCATAAAGGAGATCCTTTCTCAATTTTGAACTTTTGACTTCCCTCCCCACCCACTGAACTTTGACTACTAGCCATTGTTGCAATCTATAAAAAAAATGAAAAATAAATAAATAAATTTGAAAAAATTCTTCACAAACTTGAAAAAATCCATCAAAAACTAAGAAACTTGAAAAAATAGTTCAAAAGATCAAAGAATAGGGTTTAAATGCATACCTTAAACACTTAAATCTCCTTTGTAGAAGCTATTTGACACTCCACAATCGATCTCCTTCGAATACAATCACCTCCCTTCAAAATGCCAAGATGTAGAGAAAATATGGTGAGAGCAAAATGAGAAGTCAAAATGAAATGTTTTAGTGTTGAAAGGCCTCATATTGGGCTGGATTAGGGTTAGGAAACAAATAAATATTAAAAAAAATGCTTTTTATTTATGTTTGGGCGCACTTTATTAATTCTTGGCCGTGGGTTCTTCGAGGTACGCTTGGGTACGTGCCTAGTACCTTCGGGTCCACGCACCAATCAACTAGGTGCGCCCCAGGTACACATAGGGTGCATGCCCAGGCCTGTGGGTTCTCCCGCGAACCTCACAAGATTAAGTCAACCGGAGGCCTCGAACCTGGTTCGGGTTTGAACCCGGTACGGGTTCGCCTAAGGGTGCGCCCTAGGTACGCACAGGGTGCATGCCCAGGCCTGTGGGTTCTCCTGGGTTCGCGCTAGGCCTCCGGTTGCGAATCCGGTAACTTAGGCGGTTTCTATTAGACTTAATCTTGTGAAAGGTAAAGGTAAAGGTTGTGTTTTAGGTGATGGCCAAGTTGGATGCCAATTAGGCTTATGAGACCTTCCTTCCACAAGGGGCTTTATTTCCACTTACCTTAAATACTATTTAAATTTTGTACTCTTGAGTGTTGACTTCATGACCAAACTTGGTAGTAAACTAGAGCTTGCTGATTGCTGTAGAGATAGAGTTTTTGATTGAAGTTACTTGGTTTCTGTTATCTATACATAATCATGGATGGTGATAAAGGATTTTTGTCTTACAATTCTCAATTGAATTTTGAGTTCTTTTGTATGGCATTTAAAACTAACTTTCTGAATGTTTCCTTTAATTTGATATCTTACTTCAAGTATAAACCAGATATGTAAATTGGAAATGACTATATCGGACTTTATAAAATTTTCTTTTCTTTTGTTAACTGTTTACTTTATAGGAAGGTTGCAAAGGTCTTTTATACATGGTTCTACATGCACGAATTGTACTAGACTTGTGGGAACATCCTGAGCATGAAATCCTTTTTGAGCAAGTTGAAGGGGATTTTGATTCATTTCAAGGGAACTGGATTCTTGAGCAGCTGGGAAGTCAACATACACTACTCAAGTATGTTGTAGAAACAAAAATGCAAAAAAATTGCTTGCTTGCAGAAGCTATAGTAGAAGAGGTAAGTCCTACTGACCAGCATACTTTATTGCTTTTAACCTAAGGAAAAGAAAAGATAAAATTATGTACGAGATGCTTTTCACATTGTCCATTTTTCACATGCCAAAGAAAAACTGCAATAAAATGCACAAGAAAACAAAATTAGAGCATGCATAATCGAACTAGAAAGATATTTACCCACAGAAATAGAATAAAACATGTCATTTCATTTGTATGCTCATATGTAGAATTTATGGCAATTTTACTATGGAGAACCACAATGAGAGTTCCACAAACTATCTTCAAACACATTTATATACAGAGCAAAAAATGTCACATCTAAAAGTGTGTCAGTTGACAAATGTTACAGTCATGTAATGGACTGAAATTAACTAATAAAAACAAAATCATCTCCAGTAAGAATGGGTTACTTTATTCCTTGAGATTGATAGACTTCAAAGCAATGTAACAATGTGCACTAGTAAGAGAGTGAAAGAGTATAAGTTACCAGATGCTACATGTGACGTAGTAAATACTAATACCATTTTAGCGGTTGAATGATGAATAACTAATGATACAAAAAGCCCATCTGTATGTGCATGCCATGTATTTTTGCTTTAGATGTTTATTCAACCACCTATTATACTAATGAAGGCCATGGCATAAATATAGAACTTGTGGAGTAAATGGCTAATCTGTTGGAATCTGAATCCAGTAGGCCAAACCTAGGCTTTTTTGCTCAACATTCCCAACCCAACGAGTCTATTCATAAACTAGTTGATTCTCCTTAGAATTCGAGTCCTGAAATTGGGACTCACCTTCGCATAAACACTAATGAAATTTTTTTAAAACATCCAAAATAAAAGAAAAAAAATCGGAAGTGCCTAAATCTATGGGAAAAAAAAAGAAAAATCTAACAGAGAAAGTAAAAACACAAAACAAACACAACTTACAAGTGCTTATGGAGCAGCAACATACAACAAAAACAAAATAACAAAAATAGAGCAAATGTAAAAGCAAAAGCATCCCAGTTGCAAGGTGCAAATTTACAAATCAGCAAAGTGCAAACACACGGTGAATTTAGAGCAGAAAATATTAGGAGATATGTCTATTTCTTTTATTTATTAATGATCTTTCCAATTGTTACACCCGGATTGTATAGCTACTACGTATTAGTACTGCATAGGGTTAAATGATTGTAAAGAGATTACTGAAGATGAATAAAATATGCTGTTCTTTGTTATCAATGAGTGTTTTCACATTTAATGATTGTGTCATTTAATGTTACTTCAATTGATGTTATCCATGATGGAATATGGCATTAGAGGTTATTGAATTATGTTGTTCTAACTTGAGATGTTTATGTATACTGCTAATTTTATGAACATGTGACTGCTGTGAGATTATGTCAGTGGATGCAGGTATATGGACCATTCCTCCAGGCGGAGGGGAAGTATCACTCGGGAGAGGAGCTTGGTCGGTTAACCGATAAAGTGAACTATCCGAGCATACACACACATCACCTTAGATTGAGTGAACCGAGTCAGTTGTGTTGGTTATAGGTAAGTCATTCGTAGCCTGTATGTTTGCATTAGGAGTCTAGTCTACTTCTGTATGCTTTTATGAGTGGTGTTTATCTATGTATCTGTCTTGTGATATTACAATCATAATGATTGTAACGTAAATGGATGTAAGTGAATCGAAAGTGGACATATATACATATGTATAGTATATACAGGTATCCATATGTATATACATATTGATACAAGCGTATTTTGGCAGATGGATATGTTCATACAGATGCATCGATATGGTCTACCTACACATACGTGTACATAGAGGTATATACAGGTATATACATGTATATATGCACACATCCTATATTATGTGAATATTTATATTATTATTATTATTGCCGTACGAATTTACATATACATGTATATGTATATATACATATCGGATATGTTGACTAGCTCACGATATATTTATGGTGAGATATATATATATATATATGTAAATATATATTAATATTATGTATATATATATTATAGTAAAAATAATACACATATATATTATACTGTGGTATATATATATATTCCTAATAGACTCATATTTGGAAATCAAATTATTTCCCATATTGGTTTAATATTAGTCTCTCAACTTTGGAAATTGAATTATTTCCTAATTGATTAAATATTAAATCATACAAATTTGGAAAATCAAATTATTGCTCAATTGACTGAATATTCATCATTTATTTTTGGAATCAAATATTTCTGAATCGATAAAGTTTATATTTCTTAAATTATGAAGCAAGCGAAATATTTCCATCGACTATGGTTTATATGGAAAAAGTGTTTGCGTTTAAATCTGAAGCAGTACTTAGTAAAATCGCATCACCTGTAGGTGTGCGCATGAATGAAACCACCAAGGCATTTAAAACGCATGACTGGGTCAAAGCTGCAATCAAGAATGAAACCAACGCAGGAACTCAACATTGTCGACTCAGCTTGGGAAATGGGCGATGTGTACACAATTTAACAAATGACTTTTTCTCTGTGATCATCTTTACCCGCCATAATATGAATTTGGTGCCACATCTGAAGAATAAACTTGTAGGTGTCGATTGGCACAATTTCTCCATGTGTTTGGAATTAGTCTTCAAATGTTGTCAATTGTTGGAGGACGATTCACCAATTTTTATGCTGAGTGTGGCAGGGAACTAGTGCCACCTCCAGTTTGAAAATGTCTAACAGTAGTGGTGGCAAACCACATGCCAAAAAAAAAAGGAGGCTGGGCTCTATAAATAGTCGCCCAACCTACCTCATTGGGATGCATTCACTCATTCATTCTGATTATACTCATTTCATTGTAATTCAAGATTGAAATCGTAATTTCCTCTTTCATACTGAGTTATCTGAGCATCGCACATTTACCCACTGTAAGTAAATAACAACTTCCACCATTTCTGAGTATCCATTAGAGAAGGCGTATTATACCAAATTATACACCTATTGGTTAAATACTTGTATGTTATTACCAATTCTAAATATCCATTTTCTGAGTGAGGAAGAGTGAAATCTGAGAGGGAGTTGTCAGTTATCTGTGGTGTTGGAAGTTTTTGGATTGGTCAAAAGAGAAGGTTGTGTTATCAACATTTTATGGAAAAGAAAATCACAGGCATGGGATATTCTTCTACTATCTATTTCTATGGTTATCCATTTAATACTTCTTTAAATTGTATTTTTTGTCTGTGCATAGGAAGTGAATTGCTTCTTGAATTGTATTTTCTGTTTGTGCTTAGGAAGTGAATTGTTTAAAGATAAAAGATGCATTCTAGTTGTATTTTGCATTGTTTGTATGATCTCCATATAAGGAGAATACCGGTTGCATTAGTTACTATGTACTAGGATTAAAATGAAGGCTTGAGTCAAGTAAAGTTCAGCCAACTACGTTATTAGGTTAGCTCAGATGAGCTTGTGATACTCCTAGGATAAAGATTCCAGTATGGGAGGGAACTTGTGAAGTACTCTTTATGCTAATTCATTTCTAGTAGTGTAATATGTTGTAGGATGTTTGGGGTACAAATTATCCATTGGAGGACAAAACCTATGCGTACTGTAAGATAGCCCTAAGTCAAATCGACCCTAAATAGTGTATGTGATAGATGACCCTCAGTAGAAATATTGTATGAAACACTTTGGCCAAAGTAGTGTAATGTACAAACATCCACTTAGACTGTGTGATGATTACACTGTCAGTTCACCATGATCCAGTATTACATACTAGTTCGAGAGTTGTCGTTTTGCACAGGATCTAGTTATGTAGGACACAACACTATGCTCAGTTGGTTAACAATATTGACTACTCTACCAATCTCTTCGTCAAAGGGATGACCATCTATCGAATGATAGATGTGTGGGGGACCGCATTATAAGTCTGTGGTTGGCGAAAAAGCACCCGAGTGATGCTTCAGAACAAGCAATGTTTTGTTCTTCAATTTTTATCTCTAATAGAGTCACATAACTACCAGGACGCGTTTCAGGCTTTGCTTCTGCTGGAATAGATGACTTGAGCACAACCTGCTTCTTTACAACTTTGAGAATCTGATCTAGTTGTTCTGGATGATCCTCAAGATATTCCAGTTGAGAGATTTGTACCTTGGTTTTCAACATGGAAGCTATGATGTCAAAATTCGTTGCAGACGGATCTTGAGCAACTAGCATAGTGTTTTCACGTGAAGATTTGGGTTTAGATGTGATAAGCCTAGCTAGCTCCCTGTCCAATACCTGTCTTGTTTTTAAGAGTATTTGTGTTTTTGAGTTTTTTAGAGAATTTTTAATAGATAGAAGAGAAGGGGCGCATCATATAATTGCTCATAGAATGAAAACTTGAGCTATTCTATTCAAACTGAAATTGCAGAAGGTGTTTATTTGCATCAACAATGGATTTAATACATACAAACGTACCCGAAAGCCTCCAGTTTATTTGATTAAAAAACGTAGCCAGTTTGCCAGTCTATACATGAAAATCTGACAAGATTCAGAATAAGATGAAACAAGGTCTGAATCCAACTGTGAAACTGAAGCTATAGAAGAGGGAATACAAAGTGCTGAAATTGATGAAGTTAAACCCTTGAGAAGTTAGGCGCTTCTCCAAGGAGGAAACACGCCTTAGCTTGAAAACCCACGCCTTTTCAAGCAAGAAACTTTGAAACCCTAGAAAAAGGTGTGCCCTAGCAGATTTGATGTTTGCTATGCTGAAGGAAGAACACCCCAATCAAGCCCTCTGATTTCTGATGAAGAACACTCCAAAAATCTGTTGAAAACATATAGAACCCTGAAATGAAGTCCTCTAAAACAGCACCAATTCAGCTGATCTCTCACAGCCTCAGAAGTGCACTCACTGAAGAGATTTCGTTCTCCAATGGTGGATTTGCAGCAACCTGATCACAGGAAGGAAGCAAGGTAGAAAACCCTTAAGGCAAAGTTGAAATGATCAAAATATATATGTTTCTCATTGCCCAAGTCTCCTTTATAACCAATTAGGTCAAAACCTAAAAGGGGCGCACATTTTAGGGTTTTGCATCTTTTAAATTTATGAGATATAAACCAAAGTCACTTTCCATAGTTCTCTTTGATTTTTGGCGCCTCCTTTAGTGAATTAAATGAAATATATTAAAATATTCACTTTAGACTTGTTTAAATGAAAAATTAGAAATATTAAAGTCAATTTCTAATAAATCACTTAAGTAAGCCTATCTCCCTCCATACTTCACCGAGTCCAGTGCTGTCAGAAGCAACTCAGACTCCAGTACTGCCAAGGCACACAATGAGCCCATCCACGATCTCAGAAAAAGAAATAGATCGAACTCTCCAAAAGGTACCACTGACCCTCTAACCAAACCAGTTAGCCCACAAGGGTCCAAGAAAGGGCTAACACACTGCATCTGGTGACTGACTAGAGTGGGGACATCACATTAGAAGTGGGAAGCATTTCTTTACCCTTTTAATTTGATTTCTGCCTTTCTTCTTCTTTTTGTGCTTGAAGTGTTGAGCATGTGTGAACATAGGCTTTGAAACATTTTCATGATTCACCGTAGGATCGTACTGACGGTATTCTTCTTCTTGTTCTTGATTGATGGGTTCTTTATCAAAGTATCTCACTCATAGAGGAGTCACCATCGAAGTTGTCCGTTTGTGGTGAAACAACGTTCGAACTTGGTGTTGGTACAAAACTAGAACTAGGAGCAGCTTCAGTGTATCCCATGATTTGGATCATTCTCAGATTCTCTGTACATGTAGATCTAGTATGTGCATCAATGTCATAGAAACAACAAAATACTGCATGATGTGCAGCTTCAATCATTGTTCTTGGTGGAGATGTTGGCAACCGTGGTTGAAAATTGTCTCTTTTTGGTTGGTACGGTTGCTGAACTAGAGATCAAATAGAATATGTTTTCATCAAGTCGGAAGTGATCATATTATCCTCCAAATTGATGGCGTGTTCTTGTGCACTCTTCAACTCTATTGCTTTTTCCGTCTTGAGGAAGAAGGCTATCTCTGATGGAAGAGCATTTATGAAACAACTTATCAGAATCTCCAGTGATGGATCAAGTGTAGAAGAAAGTTTTGTAACAAGATGATCAAATCTTGCTACAAAATCCCTCATGTGTTCGTTGTGCTCCATCTTTGAATTTGTAAGTTGGGCCAACAACAAGTGACTGTCTTCAGGAGGCTTGAATCTTGCCAAAAACTTCTCGCTCATAGTTGGCCAACTTGTGATACTGCCTAGTGCCAAGTGATTGAAATAGTTGGCAGCATTTCTCGCAAGAGTGGACCTCGTACAACCATCGTAGAAATTCCATGAACATCACCTTATCTGAAGAATAACGAGGTAACATGGTAAGATGACCTGAGTATCCATACACACGGATGTAGGTAAAAGTAGGGAACTGGATGAACCAATCCGCCCATTCTACCGTTGCTGATTTAGCTTCTGCTGAAATACGCATATGTATCTCTCGATCAAGATTTCTCACGGTGTACATTAGGAATGCTTCTTGTACTCGCTTGAAGTGTTGCCCGAATTGTGTGAATTCAAGTTGTGAGTAGTATTGATGAACCCTTTGTACACTTAGAATCCCCACAGTATTCAATCCTCTAAACTGGCCTTGGAAGGCTATCGGATACATGGGGTTTGAACACATGTGAAACTCATGAGCAACCAAGAAGCTGGTGAATTGTTTGTGGAGAACATTGCTGATCAAAGATGCCTAGTCATAGTGCTCCTTTTTATTGATGTTTTGAGCCATGACGTAATACATCCAAGGCTGAAATTTGTGAGCATTTGCTTGATTGGTGACACGGTTAAGAAGGGTATTCATGACCGTGAATTCATCCCTGAATTCTCCACGACCCACATTCTTTGGCAAACTAGTCCTTTTTTGTTTGAGCCATCTCTCTGCCATTCTTTTGTGACACTTTTCCTTATTAGCATTAAATGCCTTCTTGCACTTCTCCATGGAAATGACAAAATTATTTGGATTTGGAGGAATACTAAAGTACTTCTCGATGTCTTTGGGCTTGAGACTGCATATCATCCACTCATCCACTGATTAAATTTTTTGCGTAGTAGAGTTGTAATGTTTTACACAAGCATAACAAACTCTATACATTGTGCTATGATGGGAAATGAAGCTGCTTCTAATAACCCGGATTCCTTGAGGTTCTGAACTGTAATTCGGTCAATCTCTGAAGTGTTCAAGTCAAATTCTGGATCCACCTGATGTAAATTTGTATCAATTGTTCTAATGAAGTCATGAATTGAGACTCATTTGGTTTTGAATTCAGTCTGAGTGAACTGCATTATGAAAAAACTCGCCTGTTGATAGTAAACACGGCTATATTCTGACAACTTTTTTTTGAAAGCTGAAATAGCTCCTGATGAGGCTAAAAATAGCCTATCAAGAGGCAATTTTCATGAAAAATTCCGAGATGTAGGTTTTGTAGAGAAAATGATTCCAAGAAAACCCAGATTGTCAAAAATTCAAAAAATTGACTTTTACTTAGGAATGCAATGAGTTTTCGATGTAGAAGCTGCAAAGGGCACCGGGGTAATTTTTTCCCGAAAAATATGACAAATGGCTTTTGTTGGCGCATGCAAGCCGAACAAACCTAGTTTCTCCATTTTTTGAAATTTTGACTTTTTTCGAAAACCCTAATTTTGGGGGGTCGAGGGCAATTTTTCCCGAAAAAATCTGGCACGTGGGTTTTGTTGCCACCAATGTGCTGATCACACCCAGATTCTTCATTTTTCAAAATCTTGACTTTTCCACTACCATGCAAAGGAATCTTCGAAAAAAAGAAAAGCTTCAAAAATTCAAGCTACAAGGCAATTTTTCTTGAAATTTTTTAGGACATGGGTTTTGTAGAGAAAATGATTCTAAGCAAACCCAAATGATGAATTACTAAAAATCATGTCGTTTACTTTGAAATGTGAGAGAAAACCTAAGACAAGGATAAAATAATTATGAGGTAAGAAGATAGAAGTTATATTCTACTTCTTGAAATCTTCAAGAAATTCACCTCCTTGCCTCAATCTAATGGAATCCTGCCAAGAATTTGCCAAAAAAAGGAAGCATGCAAAACTATCCTGTTGAACAATCTAGACTTGTAGATGCGAAGAACATTGGAAAATTCTTCCTATAGCGCCTTGAGATCTTGCTTGCACACGGAAAAATGTGTTTGCCTTCAACTTGTGAAAATAATGGACGCCCGAATGCATATTTAAAGAACTTTTTAAAATTTAGGGCGTCACATGTAGTAGAAAACCCTAAATTTTGGACACAATTCTCATTGGGCCGAATTTAGTTAACAAAAACAGAGACAAAGCCTTGAAATGGGCGCCACCCAACATGCAAGGCATAAATACGTCACATGCAAGTAAAACTGGCATTCAAAATTGATGTTTTAATATTATTTTAATTCGGTTAACTGACTCCACCTTTATAGGGCGGCCAAAGCATATACTTCAATTTCGATAGTGAAACTTTGACTTTTTGGGCGCCATTAGACTTAGAAATTTTTTCAATGTTTTAACCCTTGCAAACGTCACTGAAGCCCCTTTTTGATCCTGAATTCCGGATGTTTAGATGATCCTTAAGCTGTGTTGATGGATTCATCATGTGGCCGGAACAAGTCTGATGAAATGTTGTTGGGAGATGCAAGTGCTAAAAACTGAGTCTGATGCTAGGGCACCTTTTCCCAAAAGGGTGCATATGACACCAGACTTAGCCATTTTTCTGCTTTTGACTCTGTGCTTCAATTTGCCGCTGTCGGTAACTGATAACTCTTGTCGACTGGATGCTGGATCTATCGCGTGGCTAGAATTCTACAACGGATGACTGTATATGTAAGTCTTGAAAGTTGGATTAAGACCCTCAAATAGAAGGGCGCCCCTGGCCTGCAAGGGCACAATTGAGCTTTTGAGTTTGATTTTAAACTTGCAACTTTCAACAAAAAGCCCCACTTTGACGTTAGCTGTTGGGAGCTGTATTTTTTCGATGCCTGCACGGATGATCTCATTGTGGAGATAGAACAACTTGGAAGGGATGTTCATAGGAGTGACGAAGCTATACAACTACTTTTAAGACCTCTAGTAGAAGGGCGGCTTTCCCAAGGAAGGCGCATTTTTCCATACTTAGCCAAATCCCCACTTGCTTTTCACCTCCAGTTTTTTGTGTTGATTCTTCATCTACGGACGTTTGACGGATCCTAAGGATTGACGGTTGGATTCACTGCGTAGCTAGGAGGATTCTGGACAGACCTTGTGAAGACAATTGTTGCCGAAAACCTCAATTAGCTAGCCAAAAGGCTAGGCGCCCCTGGCCTATAGAGGTATAATTTGATATTTTGACTTTTAGTTTCCCTCCATTTTACCTGCTCGCAGGATCAACTATCACGGTTGCTCAGTATGTCTTACGGATTGCAAATGGATTCATCGCGGACCTGGGCTGAATCTAAAAAGATTCCCAGGAAATGATTTTTGCAAATTCTAACATTTGGCAGGCTGAATCCTAGGGCGCCCATGGGCTACATGGGCGCAAATTTAGAATTTTGACCACCATCTTTGATGTGCTTATCTTCTGTATCTTCTGCTTCCGTTGTCATTTGCTGGAGTTTCGCAAATCTAATGGATTCGCTTGATGGCTTGCTGGAAAGTTGACAAAAATTTGGAGAAGATGAATGTATTTGCCACCACTGATAAATGCATTTGGGCCTTTAAATTGAAGAGTGCCCCTGGCCTATAGGGGCGCAAATACCTCCAAACTTGGTAGTTTTCAGATGAGTTTCACCATTTCGTGCTTCACAAACACCATGTCGCTTGCTGAGTTGATTGTGTTGAAGCATCACTGCTGGTGATGCGAGTGCGTGACTGCATTTTACCATTTTTACGTGTATGAACACTGTAAAGTTGACTTGCACGTTGATTTTACATATATCTCCCATGTAGCAAAGTGAAGTGTTTCCAAACTTAGAATATTTTACCCATTTTTCATCATTTGAGGATCTCCTCTGTCGCGAAGCATCTTTTTCAGCATCTTTCATCACAGAATCTTCTACGATGAGTTTCAGGCTTAGATTTTGACACTTGGTATTGGCCAATTGCCATTGACAACCTTAGAGGTCCTAATTTTTCTCCTAAAAAAGTGAAAACTACCCACCAGCCTTAAACTTATTTTTTCTTGATTTCGACTTCACCACTGTGATCGTGATGTGAAATAAGCCAATCAAAATAATTTTGAGTCAATTCTGACAAGATCCTATTTTTTAGGGTTTTTCTTAAAAAATAGGTATCCGAAAACCTAATTTTCAAAATTTTCAAATATTGACAGTACCTTCTAGACAAAAAACACATACTTCATTTGTCCAAAAATTGACTTTTGACAACAATTCTACAAGGTTTAGACCATTTTAAGAAAAATGCGTTAATGAAGCAAAAAAATTGTTTTGGGTACAACATTAGGCTCCGTTTGGTGACCATGTCGGATACTTATGGCATAGGAGAACTGAGAATCTCTGAGTTTTAAATGTAGACCAGTGACTTATCAGTTCGGCATTGGAGTCAGGACTTTCCTCTTTTTTTCCTAATCACCTAATACTGTCTTGGAGTTTTTTCCTAATCACCTAAGAAGTTAAAAAATTTCCTAAAATTCACCTAAAACAAGACTTCCTAAATCACCTAAAACATGACGAAACTTCATAGAACGGGGAAACACATAATGAGATAACGAAAAAGCATAGATAAATTATATAACAAAAATTGACTCCTCCCCCGAAGGAATGAAATGCTTGAGATACTGCCCGTTGTATGGTAGTGGGAGGAACCTTCCATCTGAATGCGAGAAAATGTAAGTGTTCTCTCCTGCAGACTCATGGATCTGGAAGGGCCCTAACCAGAAGGAATCAAATTTTCCATGCGTTCCTTTGGGCTCATGTCTTTTGTCCCTTAACAGGACTTGATCTCCAATCTCGAAGTCTCACTGACAAGCCTTCTTATCAAAGATCTTTTTCACTCGCTCTTGATGCTGAGTGATTTTGTCAATGACCTCCACCCTTTCTTCCTCTAGCTTTGTCAGGTACAAAATCCGTTTCTCAATTGGATCTTTGAATTCTTCATCTTCCACTACGGACGCCAGCTGCAAGGCGGACAACTGCAGTGTGATGGGTAGAATTGCTTCTATACCATACAAAAGAGTAAAAGGTGAACTGTCGATGGGTCTTTTGGGCGTAATTCTATCAGCCCAAAGAGCATCATATAACTTTTCATGCCAAGCTCGTTGATTTGAGTCAACTAACTTGCGCACATTTGTGACTATGTTTTTGTTTGAAGATTTTTCTTGTCCATTACCTTGGGGGTAATAATCTGATGCATGGAATAACGTGACGTCATGATCAAAACAAAAATCCAGTAGTTCCTCTGACGAGAAACAAGTTGCATTATAAGTCACAATCTTGCGAGGCACCCCGAAGCGTGAAATGATATTTTCTTTCAAATAGTCGCAAACAACTTCTAAGGTAGCTCGCTTGGTAGGAATGGCCTCAACCCATTTTGTACAATAATCTGTTGTTGTAAGGGCATAGACATGCCCCTTGCTGGAACGTGGGTTGATGGGACCTACAAAATCCATACCCCATTGTTGAAATGGAGCATCGATAATCATTGGTCTGAGTGGAATGGCTGCCAATTTGACTTTGCCAGCAAATTGCTGATAGGTCTGACACTTGTACACCCATTCATATGCGTTGCGAAACATAGATGGTCAATAGAATTGTGCTCGCAGGATCTTGAATGTAGTGACTCTTGATGAGAAGTTGTAATGTCCCCTATTTAGCTCGTTGCCATTTTTGGTGGATTAGCCTATTACCTGACCCTCGTAGGCTAATGCAAATGGTTTGAGGGTCTTGTTTGGCAGATACCAGAGTGTTTTCTTCTCCAGAGCTCAGTTTGGTTCAGGATTGGCTTTTGTTTGGTGTTTCAGGATTTAGTTTTACACACTTACTATTTATAGTAAGTCACTAAGTCATGAGAATCCAATATTGCTATTTATAGTAAGGCACCTGAGCCTGTTGATGCAGTGTCGATCTCCGAGTTCAGATAGGGAGGCAAATTAATGAGTATTAAAGGAGTTATTATCATTAAAGTGACTTTAATGATAATAAATTATTATAAAGGCATATTATAAAGTTATTAAATGCACTTTATGTCCAATGGGGCCATGACCCTTAATAAGTCACTTAAGTACATTAAATAATATTTTGATTTGGGTGCCCATTTATGAGGAGTTATTATAAAGTTATAAAGTGCACATTTAATATCATTTTAAATGATTAAAAAGAGCCTTCTAGAGGATCGACCTCATCTTGGAGATTATATAAACTATCAACCAAAGCTATTTTGAGATTCATTTAGGATTTTGATATTTGGCTTTTGAAGAGTTTCGTTGTGGAGAAGAAACCTGCAATATTTTGGTCATTGAGAACATTGTATCTCTCTGATTCTTGCATTTTGAGGTTGTGAAATACCAGCTGAAGATTGCTTTGTGGATTGGCTTCAACCAGGAGTCAATATTGATCTTAGAAGTGAAGAGTAATATCAGATTTCTTCAAGGGTTTGTGAGCAGATTTAATCATTAATGAAGATATATAATACTGCTGTTAAGGATCTCTTTCTTGGCATGTGAGAAATCCAATTGAGCAGATTTGGATTATTCATCTTCAGAATGTTCAAGGGTTTGAGTGAAAGAATTCAGAGTCATTGAAAGGACAGGCTTGGACACTTAATTAATTGCTTGCATTCATTCTACATTGCCACGTGGGGTTTGCATAGGCCACACCTTTCTTTCAGCAGCAGGCTGTACAACCATTCTTGGCTGGGCATGTGAAATGAGGAGTTAAGCGATTTATTTTTGGAGGATATTCTTCCTTCATTGCGTACGTTGGGGTCAAGGCATACATTTAGTACCATTTTGAAGGTGGAGGAACTTATTCTTTATACTTGGCGTTAATCTGATAAGAGTTACAGATGCTGCCATTCACTTCCAGGTAGCTGTCACTGATTTCCAGATTTGTAATTATTGATGCTTGGATTCCGGGTATGATGACTACTGATTTCTCAAGCATTATATGTAGTGTTGGATTGGGTTTATTGTAATTGCAAACTACTGTTAAAAATCTGATTCAAAAAAATATCTAAAGAGGTTATTACAGCAGCTGGTTTAATTGCTATAATTGTCAATATCCTCCTTTGCAATTGTCTTTATATATTTTGGCATCATTTTCATTGAAAACCCAATCAAAACCCAAACATTGAAATTAAACATTTAAACAAGGCAGAAAATTTGTGATTTGTGAGTGTCCACCTCGGGTGGGACATTACAAAAGTGACCATCGCACACTTGGCTATGAAATGCTTCCAACAATCTCTGTTCTAGGTCTCTACCGACACATAATAGAAAAGTTCCGTCAAGGCCACACTTGTACAAAACGTTATTGATAAGCACGAAATTTTGTGCTTTCAGCTTCAAAGTTCTCTTCTGCTGTTTGTCCATGTGACGTTGACATTCTCCATAAGTTGAATAATACCATAGTGTAGTGTACCATTCCTCCGCAAAATCAACTAGTAGGACCAAAGGAAGGTCCTCTTCAATTTCAGGTTCAAGTGGGGTTTGCCATTACTTTGGTACTTTTGATCTCCATCTTTTGCCAACAACTGACAAATACCCTGCCAGCTAACGAGCTTGGTCGGCTTGATCTCCAGATCATATTCTTGAACTTTAGCAATCTAGTTTCCTCTTTTCGTGCCCATCTCTTGTTGAGTTAGCACACTTTTAACCACTGGATCTGTGAAAAACACTGTTGTGTGGGAATTCAAGATCTGGAATTTGAAACCTTTGACAGCTTTGACGATAGCATATGCATTCTTCTCAATTTGAGAATAGCACGATTCACTATCTTTAAAACTGCTGCTCATGAAAGCTATTGGAAATTCTCCTTCTTCACATAGCTTTTGAGTCAATATAGTAGACAAAGTGTGTTTTGACGCATAACAATAAAAGATGAAATCCTTCTCAAATTTAGGACGGACCAGCACTGGCGCGTTAGCAATGGCCTCTTTTGTTTTGGTGAAAGCTTGCTTTCCTTCTTCTGTCCATATGAAAGTGGACGTCTTCTTTGTCATAGCTGAAATCTTCTTTGTTAGCTCCAAGAAATCAGGCACAAACCTTCTGATAAAGTTGACTTTATCGAAAAAGGAATGCACTTGTGTTTTATTTGTTGGAGGAGACAAGTTCTTATTTGAATCCACTCGATTTGGGTCAATCCTAGTTCCCTCCTTGGAGACGATATGGCCAAGTAACTTGCCTTCCATCACCGCAAAGATAGACTTCCTTAGATTTAATGAGATCTTGTGGTACCTACATCTTTCGAACACTTTCACGAGATGTGAAAAGTGATCTTGCCGTTTGTTTGAAAAAATGGTCAAGTCGTCAAGGTAGACAACTATGATTTTGTTCTTGAGATCTCCAAAAGCTAGACCTATGGCTCTTTGAAAAGTCGCACCAGTGTTAATGAGGCCGAAAGGCATCCTCTCATAAGCAAACGTTCCCCACGTGAAAGCTATTTTGATCTAATCCTCCTTTGCCACTGCAATCTGATTGTATCCGGAAAAACCATCAAGAAGTGATAGCATCTCTGAACCAGTGACTATCTGCAAAGTGTGCTCCATGATCGGTAAGGGGTAGTTGTCCTTCAAGGACAATTGGTTCAAATTCCTGAAATCTATTAAAATTCTGATGTCACCGTTCTTTTTGTGCACATGAACTATGTTTTACACCTAGGTGGAATGATGTATTGGAAAAATGATTTTTGAGTCCACCATTTTTTGAATCTCCGTGTATAAAGTGTCTTGGATGCACGGATTATAATGCCTTTGCTTTTGCCTGAAAGGCTTGACATCAAGTGAAGACTTTCAAGTCTTCGTAAGACTAGGCGAAAACATCCTTGTATTGTTTGAAAAGGGCGATAAACCTCTCGCTGTCTTCTGGAGTACAACACTGACCTAAATTAACCAATCGAGGCTTGTCTTCAGTGCCAATGTTCACTTGATAATGCTCAACAAAAGAATTATCACTTGAATTCCTTTGATCTTGGATGTATCGGTCATGCCTATCAAAAATGTTCTCTAAAGAAACAAGACCCTTGGGAATTTGATTTCCTCTCAATTGAATGATCTCAATATTTGTAGCTTTAGAGTCTTATGTAAGATTCTTTAAAAGGAGCAGAACTACCTTCAAAGAACAATTCCTTGTAGTTGTCCCCCATCACGAGAAATTCTTCAATGTTGTCGTCATTGTCGAAGACTTGCCAGTTGTCGAAATTATCTAGAATAGATGGCCTATAAATCAACTCAATAGCAAAAGTATTTTGACGAAAGTTAGATTGTGGCATGAATAAAGCAATTGATACCGCAAGGGCATCGACTTTGCTATTGTCTATACGTGGAATGTATTTGATGTTGAACGCCTCGAACTAGTCGATGGCACTCCAAACCCTCTGTCTGTAGGATTGAAGGCGATTATTTCTGACTTGGAATTGATCTTTGATCTGCTTGATGGTCAACTTCACATCTCCTTCGACTCTAAGTATCTTGATCCCCATATCCTTTGCATTTTTGAGACCTAATAGAAGCGCCTCGTATTCAGCTATGTTATTGGTGCATTCAAACTGCAACTGGTATGCGAAAGGATAAAGAGGACCTTCGGGAGAAGTGATGACAACTCCCACTCCCAAACCTAATGTTGAGCAACTTTCGTCAAATTGCATTGTACACACTTGTAAATCTTCATATGACGTGCTTGTGAAGAGTGCAAACTTCTGAATGTCTTCAATTACTTTGGACATCATAGAATATGTGCCTGGACTCGTGTCTTGATATAACACTTGTGCCTGGGGGTCTTGGGACTTTACCACCCTAAATCTTGACTTGGCCTCAAGTTCCAACTTGAAACTACCCTTCTTCAATGGGATTGTCGTGAACAACCAATCCAACTGAATTTCACCTTCAAGGTCTTTGCAAAAGCTCCTACTGAGTAACATCCCATAACTGGTTGGAATGTTAGCTACCAAGATAGTCATCATAATCTTCTTTTTCGGACAAGACGCCAACCTTACTTGTGCATCCTTTAGTTGACTGACCAATGACATCGGCTTCGACTCAAGTGAGTAACACTTGTCGTGAGTTTTGGTGCACGAGAGTCCCAAAGCGTTCATGATCTGCAAGGGCATGACGTTGTCCAAAGCTCCTAAGTCTATGATACAATTGCTGAGTTTAAAACCTCCTAAATACAAAGATATATAGAACGGTTTTGGTTTGTCTTCTGTTGGAACAGACGACTAAAACAATGTAGGCTAGATTGCAGCCTTCTTTACAACCTTGAGGATCCGATCCAATTGCTCTAGATGATCCTGAAGATACTCCAGTTGTGAAATTTGTACCTTCGTCTTCATCATAGAAGACACAATGTTGAAGTTTGTTGAAGACAGGTCTTGAGCAACCGACATGCTGTTCTCTTGTGGAGACTTGGGATTAGAAGTGGAAGGCACTTCCTTTCCCTTTTCATTTGCTTTCGACTTTTCCTCTTCTTCTTTTTGTGCTTTGAAGTGTTGGGCATGTGTGAACACAGGCGATGAAATGTTTTCATGATTTACCGCAAGAGAGTATTGGCGGTATTCTTCTTCTTCTTCTTCATTAACGGGTTCTCTGTTGAAGTATCCCGTTGCAGAGTCGCCATCAAAGTTGTCCAACTGTGGCGAGACAACATTTGTACTTGGTGAAGGCATGAAACTTGTACTTGGAGTAGCATTAGCAAATCCCATGATCTGGTTCATTCTTTGATTTTCCATACATGTGGATCCAGTGTGTGCATCTGTGTCATGGAAAGAGCAAAAGGTTGTAGACTTCTCAGTATCAACAGGTTGTCTCGGTTGCGCTGGTGGAAACCTTGGTTTGTAGTTGTTAAAAGTTTGGAAGTTATTCATCTTCGACTAGTATGGCTGTTGAGGTTGATACAATGGTGGTGTAGGCAGTGCTTGGTACCCTTGAGTGGGTGATTGTCTTTTGAGGATAGTCACCTCATTGGCTACCTTCTATAGCAATGGGTCTGTAGACGCTTGAACAAGCAGTCTGATTGATTCATTCTTCATCTTCCCAGTTGTGATCATATTGTCTTTAAGCTTAATAGCTTCTTCTTGTGTAAGTTGTAAATCCACTTCATTGCCTGACTTTAAAAAAAAGGCTATTTCTGATGGGAGTGTGTTGATGAAAATGCTCATGAAAATCTCATTAGATGGATTAAGTGTATTGGAAAGGCGTGTGACGAGGCAATTAAACCTTTCCATGAACTCTCTCATCGATTCATGTGCCTCCATCTTTGAGTTTGAGAGTTGCACAAATAATTGGTGACTGTCTTCAACAGGTTTGAATCTCGCCAAGAATCTTTCACTCATGACTGCTCAGCTTGTGATAATACCTGGTTCTAGATGATTGAACCAGTCTGGAATGTTTGCCTCAAGAGTCTCCACAAAGAGGCGAACGACAATGTCTTCATGTGAAACATGCAAAACAAATCAAGCTGCTGTGAATGCTGAGATGTGTTCATCGGGGTGTCTAGCCCCCTCGTCGTGGAACCTTGGGAAATGCTTTTGTGACCCCTTGGGCAATTCATGGTGTCCTAGCAAAGCCAACGACTTGATGTTGTCACCCCAAGGTAATGGGGCTAGACGCCTGGGATTTCTTCCATTCTGTCCATTGCCATTGTTGTTGTTGTTGTCGCCCATTGCTTGAGCTGGAGGTTCTTCTTGTGGTTGTTCTTGAAAATCTTCGAGAACCTCTTGGAAGATTGGTTCTTCTTCTTGAAAGAGAGGATTATTTCTCCTTGTGTAAACTTGATAAGCTAGGATGAACTATTGCCATGCAGGAGGTGGTAGAACCAGCCTTCCAACTACAAGATCAGCCCTTTCTTCTTCCTTGTCCAGAGTAGTAGTTGCGCTTCTCCACTGAGCAAATGATGTATGATTGTCAAAGATAAAACTTCGCAGGCTACTGATGATATTCGATTGCTCCCCTTGAGTTAGCACAAAGTTCGGCTGTATGATGGCTGGAATAAGTCCTGGTTGTTGAATTGGAGCAATAGGACACCAAATGGTCATTCCTGTGACATAAAAGTGTTAAGATTTTCTTGAAGTTTTCTTGCCTCGTGCCCCATGGTGGGCGCGAAAAAGCTGTTGGCGTTACAATTTGCTCCTCTAGAATGCGTATAGGCAACAAACAACTATGCATAGTATTAATTGCTCTTCAAATTAGGAGGGGAAGCTCCCTCTTTTGTTGATATATGTGAAAAAGTAAAGTATTCTAAAATCTTATCTTTTTGACTTAGCTGGTAGAGGCACAAGGTTAAAAAACCTAAAACATTGCAGCTAAGGTTTTTCTATGGTTTCTATAGATCTTAACTACAACTAGGCTAATGCTAACACTATCCTATTTCCTCTAAATAAACAAAGCAAGAGGAATTAGGAGCAGGGAATTGGCATACGATAAACTTTAAATTAGGATTCCCAAGGAGGCGGGACACCTATCCGAGGTGTAGGCTGAAATGAAGGTTATTGGAAACAACATCAAATAGCAAGCTAGTTCTCATGATTCCCAAGGAGGTGGGACACCTATCCAAGGTGTAGGCTGAAATTAGATTACTGGAAACAACACTTAAACGACAATCTCTATTTCTAAATTCCCAAGGAGGAGGGACTCCTATCCGAGGTGTAGATACGAAAGAAAGATTATTAATAACAACATCAAACAATAAACTTTATTTCTAAATTCCCAAGGAAGAGGGACTTGTTGACGGATGTTTTATGACCACACCAACACAAAATAAAATGTCCAACGGTCACTCTATTCTCTCTTGATCAAAGTATTCCGCATGCTAAGATTGTGTGAAAGTTCATGCGTTCAACTCCAAGGTTCCTTTTATCGCGAATAAACTCAGTTGGTTGATGTGAATATGCTGGGTATTCCAAGGGGACTTACATAGTTGTTCAACTCTATGAAGTAGTTAAGACATGAATGATTTGACAATGAGGCTCTGGTTTCTAAGTTAACCGAGAAAATACTGAATTGAAAAGGAATAGTGGTAGGAATTCTACAATCTATTTCTAAAGGGTGGAATGTGAGGATCAACTTAAACAATCTTCGAACCAGACTTTGCTTCGCCTCCCTTTGGACAACTTTGACAAAGTTGGTGCAATCTTTAAAGGATGAGTAAGATATTCAAATTATGATATAACATGTACATACCATCACAACGATGCATATGGACATATGAGCCACAATCGAAGTTAAGTGCTAATACTCCAGTTGACCACGCAAGGCGAACTTACCATCAGCAAGCCTGCTAGTGGTATGGATGAAAGAAGACTTGCTCAAATTAAATGCCACATTCCACGACTAACAACTACTTGCATGAAATAAAAGTCTATTTTACTCTATCCATTAGAATTGGAAAGATGAAAAGGCCTTGCTAGCTACTCACAATAAAAGATAGAACCACCATGCAATGATAAACCTTTGTATTATGAGAGTTTTCCACAACAACCTCTTACAAAACTTTCAAAGGGAAAGCTTTCTTTAATTTTCAAACTAAGCTAACTTCTAAGCTAACTCTCTATCTATTCTAACTTCTATCTTCTATACTCTCTGACTTGTTGATCTAATCTAATCTAATAGATTACAAATGAGGGGGGATGCCCCTTTTATAGTTGGCCCAGTCCAATAGACGACTTAGACTCAATTACAAAGAAGGGCTCAGATCGAGCCACATATGCCCTAATTAGGGTTTTTTGCCCTAAAAACTGCCACAAAGAGGAGTGGGGTAATAAATGAATAGAAGATTCTATTCTCCACTCCTCTGCAAAAACCACTACGAGCAATTAATGCCCACTATCATCAGAAGATTCTCATTCAGAAACGTGTTCCCACTGTTCTGCCTACCAATTCTGTTGCGCTAGGAGGAGGGTAAAAGAGTCTCTAAGATTGCCTCCAGAGTTCGTCCGCTCAGTCGTCCGCATTCATCCCTCCTGTCGTTTCAATTCCTGGATGCATTTCTTCCTCGTAATTTTCATATTTCTCTAGCCCCACTGCCTTGGGCGCATTTGCCTCTTTTGCACCACGTCCTTAATGCCTTGGACAAATCTTCATTGCCGTTTCCCTTTTCCAAAGTTGTAACGTTGTCCAGCTTCATCACCTCAAATCCTCACGCTCTGGCTCCGGTGTTAATCCTGCAAAACAAAAGAAGAGCATCAGAACGCTTATAATATAAATTCACTTTACTTACCCAATTCCCACGTTCTGACTGATTGATCTCCGGATCTTGATAGAGTTCATCATTTCCAGCAAACTTTTATAACTTTTCAACATCTGGATGCATGGTGTTCATTTCATGAAGTCTTCTTCAAGGGCGCATCCACCACCTTGTGCCTGGAGTTTGTGCCTTAGAAAATATTTCACTTTGAGGACGCATTTGAACGCTTGATGTTCGAGGTTCATTTTATCTTCAAATTCCTCCATGCCTCAAACAAATTTCATCTCTACCCTGTGAGTGTGTTTGACCCCTTAGACAATTTTATCTGCTTTATAAATTTCATCCACTATAATCTAGGCGCTCACTTTGACATCACCAGTCGAGGCAAACATTTCTTTTATTTGCCTTGGAAAATATATTTTCGCCTAGGAAATTCATCAACAGGCGCAAGGCTAAAATCTCTGTCGAAACAACATGAGCAAGGTGTGAAAAAAATTTAAATCATCTCCTAGTGGGAAATGTTCAATACCCAGAAGAAAATTTCCTTTAGAACTCGTCGTTTTTATGTGTATCCGGACGAAGGGGTAAGTTTAATTTTTTTATTATTTTGAGAAAAATAATAAAAATTGTTAAGGTTGATTCCATTTAATTCTGGACGTATTCCACACCTGCAGTCATCATTCTTCATGCCTTGGCATTTTCCTCATTTTCTTGAAGAAATTCCCTCCTGTTCATGGGCGCCTTTCACCTTGCCTTTGGAAATTTTAATGTTACCTCCTCCTTAGGCGTATTTCTCATTTTACCTTAGAAAATCCCTTAGAAAATTTATTTTAATCAACTTACCCCATGCATTTATTTTCACTTTACCTTTCCACGCCTAGACTTCCTTGTCTTATACTTAGTAATTCTCCCAACTTCCTTAGAGCACATTTTGAAGGGTCCACTTTCATTTTGACTTAGGCAAATTTCTCACACCTTTATTCCTTGCTGGAGCTGGGCGTACTTACCCCTTTGAGTCTTTGTTTCTCATACTTAGGCATTTTCCTCTTATTACATCATATGAGCTGGGCGCATTTTCCATGTGTCACTTTGATGTTCAACACTTAGGAATTTCCTTTCTTTGACCCCTTCATGCCTGGGCGCATTTTGCCTAGTGAGGAGGATATTTCAAACACTTGGAATATTTTTCCAACATTTCTTTCCGTGCTGGGCGCATTTTGGGTTGTGAGGAGGAATTCCACACTTAGAAATTTTTTTTACCTTGCCTCCTCTTGCAAGCTGGGTGCATACCCATGCAGCAACTTCCATTTTTAACCTTAGAAAAATTTCCTAGACCCTTGCTTAACTTGGGTGCATTTTGAAGGGGTAACTTCCACTTCTCTTTACTTGAAAACTTTTCACCTCATACCTCTTCTTTTGCTGGGCGCATTTCCACCTTTGAGCTTTCACTTCATTTACTTAGAAACTTTCAACCCTCATTTTCTTCATGGGCGCATATAGAAGGGTATGCTGCAATTTTCATGACTTAGAAAAATTCTAAGTCCCTTCCTTCTTGAGGGCGCATTCTAGGGGTGCTGCTTTTATTTCAACTTGCCTTAGAATATATTCTTAGCACCTCGCTTGTGATGGGCGCGTCTTGATGGGGGAGCTCTTACTTTCTTGACTTAGAACTTTTCAAGTCTTGCTCCCTTCAACCTTAGGCGCATTTTGCATGTGGTGCTTCAAGTTTGTTCATGCCTTAGAATTTTTACAAGTCCTCCACTTCAAGGTGAGGGCACACTTGAGATAGGGTGCTGCTTTTATTTTGAATATCTATACTTAGGCGTTTTTCCACCCTCATTCACACCGAGGGCGCATTTTGCTCTCTCAAATTTTATTTCCCAATGCCTTGGGCGTTTTTTCTTCCTTGGGCGCATTTCACCCCATGGACTTCCATCTTGCAACACTTAGAAAGTTTTCATGCCTCCTTCTTGCCAAGGGCGCATTTAGCTAGGGGAGCTTTTGTTTTTCAGCCTTAGAAAATTTCTCACGCATCTAGCTTGACTTCTCATCTTGGGCGCATATAACATGTGCCACTTTCATCTTAACCCCTTAGACGTTTTACCTCCTTGCTTGAGATGGGCGCATTTTGCTCTCTCATCTTTGATTTCAATGCCTTAGAAGAATATTTCATCTCCACTTCAACTTGGGCGCATTTTCATGGTGGAGCTTTCACTTTATGCCTTAGAATATTTTGAAGTCACTTCTTCTTGACTTAGGCGCATAAAGGGGTTCACTTTCATTTTTGACTTGGATGTTTTCTCTTCTTAGCTGGGCGCCCTCAAGGGTATGAGCCTCTTTTTTGCCATACTTAGTAAAATTTTCCAAGTCTCTGCCTGCCTTTGCCCTCACATTCTATTTTTAGTAAGCCCTTGCTTTTCTGACTTCCACAGCTCCGCTTGTCATGAAATTTTCACCATATGGTCCTCATCGCTTGGTGAACTTGTTCACACTTGTCCCTCATGCTGACTTGCTATATATAGCCGTGTACTGGAGGTGACTTACTATAAATAGTAAGTGCTCGGATTGCGCCCAAATTTTATCGGTAGATTGCTTGAAGGATGCTGGTCGCAATGGGATACCTTCGTTTTCCAAAATTTTGGCTTTTTACCCCTTTTTTTAGGCATCGAAGTTGGAAACCCTAATATGACTTGCATGTGCCTTGAACGGTCTCCGTTTGACCTTGTTTCTGTTGCATGTCGCTCTGTTCGTGATGCTGAAGTGTCGGATGGCTGTTGGAGCAAACCTGCTATTTATAGTAAGTGTCCGGAAAGTGATTCATTTGATGTCGGATGAGTTTGCATGTTAAATTGCCCGTGGGATCTCAAAAAACCCAGAAAAACCCAGAAAACTAGTCCACATGCGGGCACTGGCTAAAAATAGTAAGTCTTGAAAACTGATCCATTTTGCTTGCATGTCACACCACTGCAAAGCCCTCACAAAACCCATGAGGAATATCCAGACATGCACTGAAAAACTCTGCATGCAAACCCTAAAAATAGCCTCTGAAGCCCAAACTGTTGGAAGTCCTCATCTCGGTTTCCATGTCATATCACCGCGAAGGTCTTGAAAAACCCAGAAATATTCTCCAGACATGCATTTGAAAGGCGTACGTGCAAACCCTGAAAATGGCTCTTGAAGCCGGAACTACTAAAAATAGCAAGTTGTTAGAATCTATTCTAATTTTGCGTGCAAGTGCCCTGGACGTGCTGAAGCAGTCAAAATTCCAAAATCCTAATGAAAAGCTCCCAGATTGAGCACTTACTAAAAATAGTAAGTCGTCAGAACATGATGAAAATTCGGTGGGAACCTGCTGGAAGCCTTCTGACAGCAATGTTAAGCTCAGTTGTCGATTTGCCAACTCAATTTGGCCCTGAACATGCCTGTAGAATGAAAACCCTAATTTCACAAACTTAGCCAAAATTTCCAATTAGGTCAAATGATAGGACATCCCTGGAAGGACAAAAAGATCAAAAGAGAGAGACACACACAAAACAACTCAAAACCAAAGCCAAAATACCAAAATGGAGCAAAAATTGGGGGTCCCCATTTGAATGGGGCGATGTGTGAAAAGGTCACAACAAGACTCCTATCCAAGGTGTAGATATGAAACAAGCTTATTAAAACAAATAAATTTGGGACAAAACATTGCATGAAGGACCTATCACACAATGAACGATCAAACTATCTTCATATTGAACAAAGTGAACAAGTACAAAATAGCAATATTGCACGGCAAAGTGGCTCAACAATTTGTTATCACAACAAAAGTTCCAGTACAAATGAGCAAGTGTGCTCTTATTTATAGAAGCTCGGAGGAGCAGGGAACCCTAAAATCTCCTCAAGTTAACACGGGTCTTGCAAGCATGCAAGATTTATTCTTAAGTCTAAATGTATGCAACTTAATAGTTAACTAGATAAACTACCTCAGTTAACTGATTCTAAATTAAACTATTTTGGATTGTGCAACACGCAAGTCTTTATTGATATGAGAGTTAACTGACAACTAATATCAATGAACTGAAACTGAAAGCTAAATGAGAACTACAACTGTACATAGATGATTCCAAAATAGACATGCTCAATAGGTGGGATAGCGAGTTAACTTGGAAAGAGGGGTTAAGTTAACTCTTGTGTCTAATGTCTATCCTGAAAAGGTGAGACATCCTGATTTGTAGTTCACTGGCCGTGATCTCGAGCAATTAACCCCTCCACGAGGTTGTTGATAGCATCACCATCTGGAGCACTGATACTCCTCTGAAGTACTCTCTGAATTCTCCACGACCCACATTCTTTGGCAAATTAGTCCTTTTCTGTTTGAGCCATTTCTCTGCCATTCTTCTATGACACTTTTCCTTATCAACATTAAACGCCTTCTTGCACTTCTCCATGGAAATGACAAAATTATTCGGATTTGGAGGAATACCGAAGCACTTCTCGATGTCTTTGGGCTTGAGGTTGCATATCATCTACCCATCCACTGATTGAAATTTCTCGTGTAGTAGAGTTGTAATGCATTACACAAGCCATAACAAACTCTATACACCATGCTGTGATGGGAAGTGAAGCCGCTTCTAGTAACCCGGATTCCTTGAGGTGGTTCTGAACTGTAATTTGGTCAATCTTTGAAGCATTCAAGTCAAATTCTAGATCCACTTGATGCAAATATGTATTAGTCCTTTTGATGAAATCATGAATTAAGACAGATTTGGTCTTGAATTCAGTCTGAGTGAACTGCATTCTTAAAAAACTCGTTTGTTGATTGTAAACACGACTATATTCTGACGACTTTTTTCAAAAAGCTAAACAGCTCCTGATGAGGCTAAAAATAGCCTATCGAGAGGCAATTTTCACGAAAAATTCTGAGACGTGGGTTTTGTATAGAAAATGATACTATGTCAAATCAAATCGTTAGAAATTCCAAAAACTAACTTTTACTTAGGTATGCAATGACTTTTCTATGTAGAATCTACAAAGGGCACCGGGGCAATTTTTCTCGAAAAAATTTGGCATATGGGTTTTGTTGCCGCCAAAGTGTTGATCACACCCAAATTCTTCGTTTTTCAAAATTTTGACTTTTCCACTACCATGCAAAGGAATCTTTCGAAAAAAGCAAAGCTTTAAAAATTGAAGCTATGGGGCAATAGCACATAGGTTTTGTAGAGAAAATGATTTTAAGCAAACCTAGATGATCAAATACTAAAAAAGATGTCGTTTACTTTGACATGCGAGAGAAAATCTAAGATAAGGATAGAAGAATTATGAGGTAAGAAGATAGAAGTTATATTTTTTCTCTGTAAATCTCAAGAAATTCACCTCCTTGCCTCAATCTGATGGAATCCTGCCAAGAATCTTCCAGAAAAAATGAAAGCATGCAAAAGTATCTTGTTGAACAATTTCCACTTATAGATATGAAGAATGTAATGTCCCTTACTCGGCCTTTCCCTAGAACTCACTTGTTGATTAGGGTTAGGGTTTCTTCTTTCCAAATGAATGTTCTCCTAATTCAATAACCCTAGATTTGAATCCTGTATTCACCATATTAACAACATATCTGTTAGCATTAATATCTAGATATCCAAAATATAAGCATAATCACAAAAGTAATAATGAAGATAGATGAGGAGTGGCATGGGTAGATACGCCCGAAGCTATCCATCTAAGCCCAAGGGCACAAGCACCCCATTAGGACAACCCACCCCTTGGCTCCAAGCTAAATGTCCAAACTAAGACTATTCCATCCTCGAAGTGGCGTGCTTAGTGGAAACACCTGTACCTGCCTTCTCACCCACGTCATCACCTCGGAAGACACTTAACCTGCTAGGGGAAGCCAACAGAGCTTATAAGTGGTTTCGGGCCTACCACCCCTCCATGGCCGCAATGGATTGTTAAGTGGGACCCCCACCCCTCCATGGCCATAGCGGATTGTTAAATGGGGTTTTTAGGAACCACTTTTCTTAGCCCCTTCCTCCCTAGTAGGCTTGCAAACACTCATAAGACAATCTTTTAGCAATAAAATACATTTGCATTTATTACTAATTCTTTAAGTTAATATCAACATCATTATTATCATGATAATACTAAAGAAAGCATTACACCAATAATCAAATAATCAGTATCTATTTCTTATATTCAAAATATGCTAAATATTATTGCAAAGTGAGTACATCACCTGAACTGTTGTGTCTTCCCATGACTATTAATTCTTTAGTCGCTTGCCTTCAATCTTATGTTTGATTGATCATAAATATTAATCTATCCATTTTTATATTAAGATCGTAATTACTTATAAGGCTCAATAATTGCTGCAAGCATCATTATTGTGATGATCATGTATATATATATATATATATTTCTAATTAGTTTTAATCTTCCAGTAATCACTTTATATATATATAAAACTTACTTCCCCAAATATATTCTTGACAATAACACTTAATTAAATAAATCTCTCATAATTTATTTCATTTCCAATCTGCTGCTTTATGCAGATTTCTAATTGATTCCTTCCCTTTCTCATTCTTCCATTCGGTGTCCTTATGAAAAGACACCAACATTTATTCAAAGCCTTCATTATTGTCTTTAAACCACCGTTTATTTATTTATTATTTTTTTTCAAACTGCTGTCTTTGAAAGTGGAATCGCTGCCCTTTAAAACATTCGTTGCCTTTCAATATAACTGCTGCTTTATAAAGAAGCCTTTTTCTTCATTAATAATAATCGCTGCATTATCTCCCTAATATATAAATATTATAACTGCTGCTTTATAATGAAGCCTTTTTCTTCATTAATAATAATCGCTGCATTGTCTCCTTAATATATAAATGTGATGAGCCCTGCTGGCTCCCAACTCAAACCCCTGTATTTTGTTTATCTTTTTGTGTTTTTTTAGTTTTTTAGAGAAGATTTCTAGATAGAAGAGAAGGGGCTTACACCATATAAATGCTCACAAAACTCAAATCTGAGCTAAAACTTGCAAAATGGAAGTGCAGAAGGTATTTAATAACTGAAACAATGAAAATACAATTTACAGACATACCCGAAATGCTCCAGATTATTTAAATAAGAAAATAATTCCAATTGCCAGCCAAGAATGGTGAAATTGACAGAATTGGACACCAGAGCTACAGATTTGACTTCTCCCCAACAAAAACTGGATACAAACAAATGTGAAGGAGGGGCGCCAAGAATGGAACACTGTCTGAAGCCAAAAGGAAGGCATTTTTGCAAGCTACTTCACACGCCTAGCCTCTAGAGTGACACATTTCCCAAGGCAAATGGTATGGCCAAGGAAAGAAGCTGAAGAACAAATGTTGAAAGCTACAAAATAGAAGAAGAAGACGTCTCTGGTGTAGAAACCCTCTTCTTTATTGTAACTGGTAAACAACTCAACAAAAACTCTGATTAAGCTCAATAGAACCTCTGAATGAAGCCCTCACAGATGCACTAATTTGACTGGTCTCTCACAATCTAAAAAATGCTCAACACTGAAGAAGAACTCGCTCTCCAATGGAAGAAATGCTCAAACCCTTGTCTCAGAGAATAGCACACGAGAAAACCAAAATGGCAAAGTCAAATAATCATGAATGAGTTTTATTTACCAAAAATGCGTTATATCCCCAAAAGGCACGAGTTTCAAGAAAGCACGACTTGGCTCATAAAAAATACATTTAAAATGTATTTAATTCACTTTTCCATAGTTTGGCAATTAAATAATTGCTTTATGCACTTTTGTACTTTAAGTGATTTAATTTTAATCACTTTATGAAATATTTAAGTGATATAATATTTATAAAGTCAATTTGACTTTATAATAAAGTGTTAAGTTAAATAATTAACTTAAATCACTTAAATATCCACAACTCTCTCCAAACTCCATATATCTTCGTGCCGTCAGAAGCTGGCGAACACTGAACCATAAATGCTTGTACTGAAACCAATACTGGAGTGAAGAAATGGGCAATGACAATACCCACTAAAATGGCTACTGACCCTCTAACCAGATCCTGTTATTCTACAAGAGTCTGAGTAATAGGCTAACCACCATGAAACAAGATAACGCCGAAAAGGGGGACATTACAGTCCTCCCTCCCTGAAATTGCTTGTCCTCAAGCAATCTCAACAACAACGAATACACCATTCTACCAGGATCCCAAGGGTAGTATCGTGTAATGTCCCTACTGTCATCAATTGTCCCCTATAACTCCCATATCTGATCAACTGGATCATCATGTTGTACTCTGTCAGTCTCAACACCATCTGTCACAGGAGAGAGGAACTCACAAGAAAGCAAGTCAAACCGCTGACAACACCTGCTCCCTACAACTGCATGAGATATACTATCATCCAACATGTCTAACACGTGCATACCGTAACTGTGCATCTTAAATGGATCATGTAGATGAAGATTGAAAGTAACACTGTGAATACTCCTAACCATGTACACCTTATGTAACTCGTCAATGAGCCCTATTTGAAATCCCGATGCATTGATGGAATTCCCGATACTACGATCAATCCTCAACCCTAAACCAAGGTCAAGAGTAGAATCATCATCCACCTCAAAGAGCGGATTATCACGAGACAATGTAACATCTACCTCAAAAAGAGGATTGTTTACAAACTGAGCCTCATAATTGTTCTGATCCCAATGAAACACCCTTGGCCCCCAGGAAAAAAAAGCAGAATCATAATCCTCCTCCAAAATTTCTTGTTCTATCTTCTCACGTTCCTCACTGACAAGAAAATAGAACACATGCTCACATCCGCCATACTAGCTTGCTGGTCCGTTAAATCAGCAAAGTCAACTCACTCATAAAACCACTCCATTTGTCTATTTTGACCTTTAGGCTTGAGGGGATAGTCGTGATTAATATTGTTGGCGTTTCAAATCGCACCTCTGGAATGCGTTCTGGAAATAGACAGCTATGTGCAGTAAACTGCTCTTCGAATTAGGAGGGGAAGCTCCCTCTTTTGCTGAGTTGCATCAAAAAAGTAAACTAAACTTAATTTTGCCTATCTTTTTGGTTCAGCTGCGAGAACACAAGGTTATAGAACACTAGATGTTGCATCTGAGGTTTTCCCTTTAATGAAACTTAACAACTACAACTTAACCTATGCTTAAAACGTTTCTACCCTCTCATCTAAACGCAGAGCAAGAGAGTTTAGAAATGGACGAGTTTGATTTCTGACAAAGATACTTAAACAAACTTTTCTTCAACATACATTTAAGGAAAGCTGAAAAAGAGATCATAAAAGTATTACGGAAATATGAGACTTTTATTTCAAGAGCAGCAAAGCAAGCTTCAGGATTTTATTTCCTCATACTTCTAACACAAAACAATAAACGGAAATCTGAGATATTTATATCGAGGCAAACAAAGCACGCTCAATATTTTATTTACTCAAACTTCTGGAACAAAAATTACAATTTCGGGACAACAAGTTGTAGCACCATGCTTGCAACATGCGATCAACCTGATTATAATTCACACATAACACATGCACTAAACAAGGATTTGCAGCTAAGGAGGCATGCAAACTTGCTCTTTACATAAAGTAAACAACACTGAATAACAAAGAGAAGGCACTAAAGGCACTTATGTCTTGTTATCACTAGCATGGCTAAACTAAAATGAGCAAACACTACTCTTATTTATAACTAAGCAGAGGAGTAGGGAACCCTAAAATCTCCTTGCTTTTACAACTACTGCTTGCCAACATGCAAGCTTTATTTCTAAATCTAGAACAGATAAAACATCTAAAACCTATGAAAACCTAAAAACAAGGAAAGCGCCAACTCATTACAACTCGATTTCCTTCTTCTTCAAAGAATGGATAAGAATGGAGATGAGAATAGAAAGAAAGCATGAGAGAAGAATTGGAGAAAGCTTCTAGAAGATTGCCGCTTTAAATCCCTCACACATCTGCCAAAAAGCGGGAAACTGCCTCTTTATAAGGAGCGTTGATACTATCTTTAGCTGTATTCCGCTTTTCTAAGATCTTCTCCTCTGTTGCGATCAAACTTAGAGAATCTTTGACATCTTCATCTCCTTTATGAGTTATGTTCTTGAAAAACATCGCTGCCTCAAAAGATGACTTACTAATTGATGACTTGGCGGCTCTACAACTTTATGCATTTTGACACTTCTCTTGATTCTCCTACGGAAGAGTTTCGCACAACTTTTTCTGACACTTGTCCTTTCGCTCATACCACTCTCTTTAAACGTTCTTCAACTGAGATGATGACGTTTTATGTCCATGATGGTTTTGAAAAGTACTTCCCAACATTATTCGTTCAGATAATTATGATACAACACTTGTTTGGCTCTGAATTCGATGGGAGTGTACTCTATGCTGAAAAACATGAAGATTGACTATAAACTCGCCTAGGTTCTGACAAGCTCAGCATAAACCCTAAAACTAACTTACTGATTTTTTTTAGCAAATGGATGAATTTTTTTTGGCAATTTTTCTGAGATATGGGTTTTGTTTAGAATTTCGTTACAAGCAAACCCAGATCGTTCGTTTTTGAAAATTTGGATTGAAGACTGAAAAAGCAACAAACCCTATTTTTTTTCGAAAAAGCAAAAAAAGTTGACATCTGGGTATTGTTCAGAGGCACATTCTGGATGAACCCATTTGGTTAGATTTTGAAAACCTCGAAGTTTCACTGAAAAAGCAGCCACTTGAAGTTTCACTGAAAAAACTGTGATATGGGTTTTCTCCAGAAGAACGTTTAAGATAGACCCAAAAGATTGGAAGTTGTAAATTTTGAAGTTTTCTCTGACATGCAAAATAAAAAGCAGTTGCTGCAACCTTGAGAAATTTCTTGAAAAATTATCCAGAAGATCGAACTAGTATAAACCAGCTCGCTGAAATTTGAAAGTAATGGCCTCCTTCAAAGATTTGATGTTTTGGATGAAAAAATATGAAAAAGCAAGCCTTCTTGAGTGCTGATCTGAAAATTTATTGAAAAACCAGCAATTTAAACTCTTGAATCTTGAAAATAAGGGTTTGAAGTTGCTGCTCTATTTCTCCTTGAAGACCACTTGCAAGAAAATAATGAAAAATAAAACACAAAAGTTCTTTAAATAAGCTTTGTCTTGAGAAAACAACGTTGTTTTGCCCTAATTCTTCAAAACCCTATTTCAAGTTTGTGCAATGAACTTAGACTTTTGTCTTCATCTTCAATTTTTGAAATTTTCAAAAATTTGACTAAGGCATTCGAAGTTGGGCGCCCTTCTTGGCTGGAGGCGACTATTTCATCCAGACCTATTTATTTTTTCACTGTTTTCAACTTCTCCTCAATTTTCAGTCTCAGTTTCATTCTGACTTCTAACCTCTAGATTGATCCGATGAACGAGTTGAATGACTCATCGTAGAGCTTGATTGAATTTGACAAAGTTTGTTTGGAGGAGACTTCTGATGAAAACTTTGTTTGACCCTTCAAAAATTCAGGTGACTATCTCCTCCAAGGGCACCTACTTTCTCCAAAGTCAATTTCATGATCTTCAATTTTATGCTTGTCTTTTTGCCTTCAGATGAATTGATGATTTCGGGTGCTGTGTTGATCAGACTGACCGGCTGACGGATCCACTGGATAGCTGAGATGATTCTGGAAGGGGTCTTCTGGATACCCCATCTTCGGAAATTGACTTTTGTTGGCTCTAAACCCTAGGTGCCCTTCTCCTTTAGGGGCGCCCATGGCTTCCAGTGTTAGTTTTATATCTTGGATTTTCACGGTTGTTTCCATCTTTTGCCATTTCTCACACTTTTTCTCCTCTGTTCGCCTTGTGACATTTGACGATTCCTGACTCTAATGGATGAACTGACGGATTCATTGGAAAGTTGGGTCCAGTCTGTCGAAGTTGTGTTGGAGGAGTCTTCTACAAATTTGATCATCCGATACCTCAAAAGTTTGGGCGCCCTTTTCCTTCTGGGGCGCCCATCTTCTCCAAACTTAGATTTTATTCAGTGTTCATCTTCAGTCTTAAAACATCTCTCTGTGACCTCTGTTTGTCTTGGATTTGCCAGTGGTTGGATGATCTGGCGAACGTGCCAACTGATTCGTTGCGGAGCTGAGATGATTCTGAGAAACATTGGCCTGGAGGCAGAAACCCTAATTCTGATTTTTGGCCTCCTGAAAAGTTGGGCGGCTTTCTCCTTTTGGGGCGCCCATGGTTGGCAGTGTTGGAAAAATTTATCGAGTTTTCAACTTTTTACCTTGTTTAACGTGCCTTCCTTGTTTTCAATTGCCGGAATGAAAATTTTTTTAAGGCATGAAGGTTTGGGCACCTCTTCTTGACTGGGGCGCCTGAAGTCTCCAGACTTAGCCAAAAATTCCTATTTTTCAATTTTTCAATCTTCCTTTCTTCATTCCTCGTTTTTTGTGCACGTTCCTCATTGACAACCTTTGCTTGATGCTTGAACGTCTGATTCTGACACCTGGGAGCTAACTGACCTCCATTGATGACCTTGGATCTCTAGGAAAAGCTTATGAAAAAGCAAAATAGACCCACTAGGGCAAAACTGATATTTTTGTGATTCTGACTGCACCAGCTTGATGAGGAAGTGTTTTAAGCCAATCAAAATCAGTCTTAACCCTAAAATCCAAATTTTCTATTTTTAGAAAATTTTACAAGTATTTGTTTCGTAAGAAACCCAGAAAAATCTAGAAAAAGTTTCTATTTTTAGAAAACTGCTAAAAATATAAATTTTCCTAAAATTTAGGGATGAAAAACTGAAATCTTGGTACTGTTGATTTAATGGTTTTGAATTGACCCGGGTTGTCGGATTTTGAAAATTTCAATTTTTTGACCTCCATGCAAGACATGCAATTCCCAATTTTGACCTTTTTGACAGATTTAACAATATTTGGACTCATTTCGTCAAAATGCCTAAGTGTAGCAAAAATTTTAATTTTGGGGTACAACATTGGCTCCGTCTTGGGACCATGTCGGATACTTTCTACATAGGAGAACCGTAGAATCTCTGGATTTCAAGCTAGACCAGTGCCTTGTCCATTGGGTAGCAGAGTCGGCATTACATCCTAATCACCTATTTGCAAGACTTTCCATAAGAATCACCTATGACCAAACTTCCTAATATCACCTAATAGTTGGACTTTCCTAGAAATCACCTAAAACAAGACTCCTAATCACCTAGAACACGACAAAACTGTTACGAGAAAGGGAAACACAACATTACGGAAGGAAAAATTATAGAAAGGGGAAACACATTACTAAAACATAAAAAGAAAATTATTTACAGAATCTGTCACTTTTGCCTGAAAGGCTTTACTTCTTTTCTCATTGGTATCGCAAGAGACATCTTCTGGGATGAAGATTCTCAGATCTTCATACATCCAAGTAGAGGCACCTTGACTCATATCTTCATACATCCAAGCAAAGGCTCTCTGACAAAAGTCAAAATATGGCGCAAAGAGGGAAGCAGGTACCAGTGAGTCGCCAACTTTGTTGTTGTTCGTCCTCGGGATGTCTCTGATGTCGAACTTCGAGATGTCTTTGATGTCGATCTCTTTAAACCAATTGATCGCATTCCAAACCCGATTTCTATAATGCCGCATATGATCCTTTCTGACTTGGAAATATCCTTTGATTGGCTCATCGATCAGCTCCACATCCCCTTTAACACATAGGAGTTCAATTCCCATGTCTTTGGCATTCTTGAGGCCTAACAAAAGCACCTCTTTCTCAGCTTCAGTGAATTCCAATTGTAGCAATCCTTTGGGGGGAATGATCATTATCCCTTCTTCTGAACGTATGGCTGAACAACCCCCATCCAAATGCATTGTCCATAACTTTGTATCATCTGTCAGTTTTCTTTCAGTACAATCAATGTCTTGGTCTTCAATTTCTATTTTTGACAGCGTCACGCAATTGCTTTGATATAGTTGGGTTGGGGGAGTTGGAATTTTCACCACTATGAACTGGGATCTGGGCTCAGGTTCTATCTTGATTCTGCCTTCCTTCACAGTAATGGTTGCGGACGACTAGTCTAACTGCATTGCACCACCAAGATCTCAGCAAAAGCTCTGACTCAATAACATCCCGTAGCTTGCTGGGACATCAGCCACTAGAATATTCATCTTTATCTTTTTCTCTGGGCAAGCTACCAACCTCACTTGAGTGTCTTCCAATTGTCCAACCGATGACATCGACTTAGACTCAAGTGAATAACATTCATTTTGAGTTTTTGTGCATGAGAGTCCCAATGCGTTCATTACTTGCAGAGGCATGATGTTGTCTGAGGCTCCTGAATCAATGATACAATTGCTCAATTTAAACCCTCCTATATACAAAGATATATAGAAAGGTTTAGGCTTTTCTTTTACTGGAACAGATGACTCAAGCAATGTAGGTTGAATTGAAGCTTCTTTCTTCACATGTATTATTTTGTCCAACTACTCAGGATGATCACGAAGATACTCCAGCTGTGAAATCTGCACCTTAGTCTTCATCATGGAGTTTACAATGTCAAAATTTGCTGATGGGTCTTGAGCAACTGCTTCCTTAGCTTGTTCTTCAGCTCTTGGCCTTTCTTCTTCTTTTGTTTGAACCTTTGAGTGTTGAATACGTGTGAACGCAGGCGCTGAAGGTCTTCTTTGATTTACTTCAAGAGAGTAGCGGCAATGGTCTTCTTGTTCTTCAATAATGGGTTCAAAATATCCCGCTGTGGAGTCACCATCGAAGTTGTCCGTCTGTGGTGAGACAACATTCGAACTTGATGTAGGGACAAAGCTGGAACTGGGTATAGTGTCAGCATATCCCATGATCTGATTCATTCTGATATTTTCAGGGCATGTAGAACCGGTATGTGCATCAGTGTCATGAAAAGAACAAAATACCGCATTTTGTGCAGCTTCAATCATTGGTCTCGGTGGAGGTGTTGGCAACCATGGTTGAAAATCATTTCTCTTTGGTTGGTGTGGCTGTTGAGTTGGAGATTTGATAGAATCTATTTTCATCAAGCCGGAAGTAATCATATTATCCTCCAACTCAATGGCGTGTTCTTGCGCATCCATCAATTCTGTGTGTCTTTCCGTCTTGAGGAAGAAGGCTATCTCTGATGGAAGAGCGTTTATGAAGCAGCTCATCAAAATCTCTGGTGATGGACTAAGTGTAGAAGAAAGTCGTGTAACAAGATGATTAAATCTCGCTACAAATTCCCTCATGTGCTCGTTGTGCTCCATCTTTGAATTTGCAAGTTGGGCAAACAACCAATGACTGTCTTCAGCGGGCTTGAATCTCGCCAAAAATTTCTCGCTCATAGTTGCCCAACTTGTGATAATGCCTGGATCCAGGTGATTGAACCAATCAGCAGCATTCCCAACAGAGTCTCCACAAAGAGACGTACTGCAACGTCCTCATGAGCCACATGCAAAATGCTGCAAGCTATTGAGAAGGCTGAAATATGATCATCAGGATGTTGAGTTCCTTGACCCCTTAGGTAATTCATGATATTCTTGCAAAGCAAAAGGTCCAATGATGTTACCCCAAGGTAATGGGGGTGATCGTCTTAGATTCCTACCAGTATTATTGTTATCACCCAATGCTCCTGGTTGGATCACGCAATAGGGTGCCAGATGGTCATTCTCGTGTCATAAAGTGTAAGCTTTCTTGAAGTTCTATGCCTCATGCCCCACGGTGGGTGCCAGAAAACTGTTGGCATTTCAAATCGCACCTCTGGAATGTGTTCTGGAAACGGACAGCTATGTGCAGTAAACTGCTCTTCGAATTAGGAGGGGAAGCTCCCTCTTTTGCTGAGTTGCATAAAGAAAGTAGACTAAACTTAATTTTGCCTATCTTTTTGGTTCAGCTGCGAGAACACAAGGTTATAGAACACTAGATGTTGCAGCTGAGGTTTTCCCTTTAATGAAACTTGACAACTACAACTTAACCTACGCTTAAAACGTTTCTACCCTCTCAAATAAACGCAAAGCAAGAGAGTCTAGAAATGGACGAGTTTGATTTCTGACAAAGATACTTAAACAAACTTTTCTTCAACATACATTTAAGGAAAGCTGAAAAAGAGATCATAAAAGTATTACGAAAATATGATACTTTTATTTCAAGAGCAGCAAAGCAAGCTTCAGGATTTTATTTCCTCATACTTCTAACACAAAACAATAAACGGAAATCTAAGATATTTATATTGAGGCAGACAAAGCACTCTCAGGATTTTATTTACTCAAACTTCTGGAACAAAGATTATAATTTTGGGACAGCAAGTTGTAGCAACATGCTTGCAACATGCGATCAATCTGGTTATAATTCACACATAACACATGCACTAAACAAGGATTTGCAGCTAAGGAGACATGCAAGCTTGCCCTTTACACAAAGTGAACAACACTGAATAACAAAGAGGAGGCCCTAAAGGCACTTATGTCTTGTTATCACTAGCATGGCTAAACTAAAATGAGCAAACACTGCTCTTATTTATAACTAAGCAGAGGAGTAGGGAACCCTAAAATTTCCTTGCTTTTACAACCACTGCTTGCCAACATGCAAGCTTTATTTCTAAATCTAGAAAAGATAAAACATCTAAAACCTATGAAAACCTAAAAACAAGGAAAGCGCCAACTCATTACAACTCGATTTCCTTCTTCTTCAAAGAATGGATAAGAATGGAGATGAGAATAGAAAGAAAGCATGAGAGAAGAATTGGAGAAAGCTTCTAGAAGATTGCCGCTTTAAATCCCTCACACATCCGCCAAAAAGCGGGAAACTGCCTCTTTATAAGGAGCGTTGATACTATCTTTAGCTGTATTCCGCTTTTCTAAGATCTTCTCCTCTGTTGCGATCAAACTTAGAGAATCTTTGACATCTTCATCTCCTTTATGAGTTATGTTCTTGAAAAACATCGTTGCCTCAAAAGATGACTTACTAATTGATGACTTGGCGGCTCTACAACTTTATGCATTTTGACACTTCTCTTGATTCTCCTACGGAAGAGTTTCGCACAACTTTTTCTGACACTTGTCCTTTCGCTCATACTACTCTCTTTGCACATTCTTCAACTGAGATGATGACATTTTATGTCCATGATAGTTCTGAAAAGTACTTCCCACATTATCCGTTCAGATAATTATGATACAACACTTGTTTGGCTCTGAATTTGATGTGACTGTACTCTATGCCGAAAAACATGAAGATTGACTTTAAACTCACCTAGGTTCTGACAAGCTCAACACAAACCCTAAAACTAACTTGCTGATTTTCTTCATTAAACGAATGAATTTTTTTTTGGAAATTTTTCTGAGATATGGATTTTGTTTAGAATTTCGTTACAAGCAAAACCCAATTGTTCGTTTTTGAAAATTTGGATTGAAGACTGAAAAAACAGCAAACCCTATTTTTTCTCCGAAAAAGCAGAAAAAAGCTAACATCTGGATATTTTTCAGAGGCACATTCTGGATGAACCCATTTGGTTAGATTTTGAAAACCTCGAAGTTTCACTGAAAAGCAGCCACTTGAAGTTTCACTGAAAAAGCTGTGATATGGGTTGTTAATGGATGATAGCTTCGGTCAGATATAAAAAACGAATGCTAAAAGAATCTTCGTTATTTATATATGATCAAAGATTATCCTTAATATAAATTCCTGGAAATCGAATTTATGAGCATATATATTTATATAAATTCGTAATAATAAAGATGTTGAAATTCGCATTTAAATATAAATTGGAATTTATATATATCCGCCACCTTTTGTTTTGTGTGTGTTAAGACACTAACAAATTGTTATTGATAGTGTAGGGACCCGCGCGCTCTAAGAGACATGTCTCTTGAGCGGATGTGTCTCCACTTGTGGAGACACGTCCCTTAGAGGCAGGTCTCCTACATACTTATGGCGGCTTCCTCGTTGATATGCAAACATCGAAATCGATTAATGTTCTGCAATCAGCACATTCGACATCAAGAAAAGAAATCTGGAAAACATCTTTGACTTAGAATTTTCAGACCTTAGTTTTATCTTAGTGTTTTTAGGATCCCAAATTTGTAGAAAGATTTGATTACATTTACATGGTATCAGAGCCACGTTGTGTGAATCCAAATCAAATCTAAAATCTGTTTGCTCAAAAATTCGTATTTTCTAAAAATTTGAATTCACATCACATTCTTCATAATGTGAAGTATGATCAGATTTGAAGATCATCTTGCAGGAGCAGATAAATTTACATCATGGAAATTTAGAATCATGATGATCCTAAAATAGAATAATCTAGACTCACTTGTGAGAGAAAACAATAGAGAACCAGAGGCTAAACCTGCGAAAACTGAGAACTTTGCGTTCTATTCAGCCCTATCTAGCCAAACATCTAACAACACCCACAACTGGGTAATTGATAGTGGTTCTTCCAGACACATCACAGGATTCAGAGAACACCTGGACACCATGACTGAAAGGTCTGATGAAGTAGTAACCATTGGGGATGATTCTGCACACCCTATAAAAGGGGTTGGAACTTGCTCTATCAAACTAAAATCTAGTCTCTCTCTTCAACTTACTAGAGTCCTATATGTACCTGGAATTAAGAGAAATCTAATATCCATCTCTGCCCTTGAAGATAATGGGTATAGAGTGACCTTTATGGATGGGAAAGTTTTAGCATGGCCTAAAAACTCAACAATCAAGAAAGCCTAAACCATAGGTGTAAGACAAGGGTACCTCTACAAACTTTGCACTGAAGTTAATCAAGCCCTTACTCTTGACACCTTTGATTCTAATGAGATTTGGCATAGAAGATTAGGACACCTTCATTTTCGTGCCCTACCTGTTGTGGAAAAACTTGTAACAGGCTTACCTAAATTAAAACCATCTCATGAAGGAACTTGCAAAGGTTGTGCCTTAGGAAAGAATACAAAGTGGTCCTTTCCCAATAGTGTGAGCAAAACCCTAAATGTGTTAGAACTGGTTCACTCAGACTTATGTGGACCCATGTCCGTACCCTCTAAAGCAGGATTTCTATACTATGTCATTTGTAGATGACTTCTCTAAGAAAACCTGGATCTATTTCCTTAAATGTAAAGAGTCAATAGAAATCCTCAAAAGGTTCAAAGAGTTTAAAGCCCTCACTGAAAACTTCTCCGGGAAGAAAATAAAAACCTTAAGGACAGACAATGGGAAAGAATACACCTCTGAGATCTTTAAAGAATTCTGCATGAGTGCTGGAATTAAGAGGGAGTTCACAGTTGCATACAACCCTCAACAAAATGGGGTTGCTGAAAGAAAAAATAGAACCATTGTAGAAGCTGCCAAGGCAATGTTACTGGACCAAAACATTGAAACTTCCTTCTGGGCAGAAGCCTCTAGGACTGTTGTTTATATCCAAAATAGATGCCCTCATTCTCATCCTGATAACAAAACTCCTGAAGAAGCCTTTACCGGCGTAAAACCTGACATTAGTCATTTTAGGATCTTTGGGTGTCCTGTCTATATTCATGTGCCCAAAGAGAAGAGATTCAAGCTAGAACCTTCTGGAAAGAAAGGGGTATTTATGGGTTATAGTGAAACCTCCAAAGCCTACAGGATATTCATACCTGGGCAGAAACAAATTGAATTGAGCAGAGATGTCATCTTTGAAGAAGACATTGCATTCAAGAAGGCAAGAAGTTCTAGTGAGATAGAAATCTTTTCCCCTAGAGTACCTGAAGAGGAACCTGCTCCTGAGATTCAAAGGGAGCATACTGAGGAAATGTCACATGAACTACCTCCTATTTCAGATGAGAATACAAATGACAATGGCAAAAAGAGACCACTTCGGGCAAGAAAGATGATCAAAGAAGCCGAGGATCATCCAGCACCCAAAGGAACGTTCATGGAGAGTAAAAGACCCAAACGGTTCTCTAGCTATGTTGCTTTAATGAACAACATCATAAACTCAGAACCTACCAGTGTTACAGAAGCCTTCAAACATCAAGCTTGGAAGGATGCAATGACAAAGGAATATCAGTCCATCCTAAAGAATGATGTATGGGATATAGTGCCTAGACCAAAAGAGAAATCTGTTGTCTCTTCTAAATCGCTCTTCAAAATCAAGCATGCTGCTGATGGCAGTATAGAAAAACATAAAGCACGTTTTGTGGCTAGAGGCTTTTCTCAAAAGGAAGGCATTGATTATGAAGAAACATTTGCACCTGTTGCCCATTACACATCAGTGAGAGCAATATTAGCCATTGCAGCAGCTAAATTGGCTAAGAGCACTCATCGCATAACAAACGTCTGGTCTAATGTTGACTAGATACATCAATGATCCAATCAATTGTCTATACATGGTGGGATCTACAAAATCTAAATCAGTTGTTGAGTCACTCAACTTCTTCAAATTTGTCTCCATAGGTGTAGACATAGACTTGCAGTCTATCATCCCAATTCTCTTCAAGATGTCTATAGTGTATTTTCCTTGAATTAGAATAATCTCATCAGGTCTTTGCCACACCTCCAGTCCCAGGAAGTAATGTATAAGACCAAGATCCTTCATCTCAAACTCGGAGACTAACTCTTTCTTGCATTTGACAATGAGATACTCTGCTCCAGTGAGAAATAAATCATCAACATAAAGAACCAATATCAAAGCCTCACCATCAACTAACTTGAAGTAAAGATTGGAATCTGCATCATTCTTGGAGAATCCCAAGCTCATCAAATATCTATCATTCCTTTCATACCATGCACAAGGTGCTTGCTTAAGGCCATACAATGCCTTCTTCAATCTGCATACATGAGACTCCTTCCCATGAATCACAAAACCACCTGGCTACTCAATGTACACTTCTTCAATCACACCATTAAGAAATGCAGTCTTTAGATCCATTTGATGTAACTTCTAGCCTTTAGCGGATGCAATAGCAATAATTGTCCGGATAGAAGTGTATCAAGCAACAGGAGCAAATGTCTCCTCATAATCTATTCCCTCCTTCTGAGAGAATCCTCTTGCCACAAATCTCACCCTATGTTTCTCAATGCTGCCATCAACTGCTTGCACTACCGATTTCCCTTCAAGTCTCAAAACAATATCCCATACATCATTCTTAATGATGGACTGATATTCCTTTGTCATTGCATCTTTCCATACTTGTTTGTTGGATGCCTCCTCGAAACTGGAAGGCTCAGAATCAATGATGTGACTCATCAATGCCACATAGCCTGGAAACTTCTGTGATCTCTTGCTTTCCCTAAAGGTGCCTCGAGGAGTTGAATACATTTCTGCCTCTTGCATAGTTTGTTGAGCCCATAGAGGCCTCTTCCGACTTATGACAATGTCTCTAGGCCCATCAGTTGGATCTATAGGATCAACTGGATCAATAGTCTCGGCTGGTTCATTTGACTCCCTTTGACTGTCAGGAGTATGATCAAGAGATATGTCCATATCCCAAGAAGCCTCCTGCTCTTCACTGTCTATCTCCATGTAAGACCCTTTAGATCTTCTGAAGGCTACTTCCTCTTCGAAGGAGACATCCCTGCTGATCTCAATCTGTTTCTGCCTTGGAATATAGACTCTGTAGGCCTTTGAAGACTCACAGTATCCCACAAATATACCCTGTTCATTGAAAAAAATTTATACCTCAAGGATATGCAAAATTATAGTTTCAATCACAGTGTGTGAGTATGATACTCTCCTAATTTATGGAAGGCTCCCCCTTTTCTACTAACTAACTTAAACTAATATGGGTAGGACAACAACCTTTCCTCTTTTTTCAAGAAAGATTATATTCTTTTCTCCTCACAGAAAAGTAACAACAACCTTTAAGGAAATTGTTACAGCAATTTGAAATGAAATCGAGAGAGAGGAAATGAAGTTTCCTGAAAATACAAAGACTTCCGTCACCTCCTCCGGATGCGAAAATAATCACCAAGCACAAAGACTTGAGTATTTGAAATCCTATCTACCCTTTTAGAATGATTACTTAAGAACAATATACAACATATAACAGCACAAAGTCTGCAAGTATGGTCCATCTATGAATTACCTTAAATGGGAATTACTACAAGCACAAAGACTTACAATTCTTCTCAATTCCTAATCACAAATTACTAATTCAATCTTCAACATTTACAGCACAAAGTCTGCAGATATTTAGAGTGAAGCTCTCTTCAACAATCTTCTATAACCTTCAAATAATCACAAGGAAATACCCCAAAATGACACAAGAACACAATGGATACAAAATAGGACTTCAACACTGTAACAACCCCAAAACCGGGTAAACAAACATTTTCTACTTTCACTAATAAGATACAAGGAAATACATTTATAATGACAAAGTAAATAACTTTTCTTTTCATTCTATTTGAACATTTCATGAAGAAATAAATGACACAATACATCATTGTTCTATTTTCCAAGTAAATAACAGAGTACGCTTTCATGATTACTTTTCTTCAAATAAAAAGCAAGGTAAGAATTTTACAAGTTTCAAACATAGCTCAAAAGCTTTTGAGCAAATAAGAATAAGACTGTCCAGGATCTTCCCTTTCAAACCTTGGTTCATCAAAAGTCTACCGTGTAGGAGAAACATCACTCAGGTGCTTTTCCACCAACTACGGACTTATATTGCGGTCCCCCGCACGTTTATTGTTAAGTAGACGGCCCTCCTTTCTACGAAGAGATTGGTTGGGTAACCGATTCTGTATGACCAACTGAGCATAGCATGCAATCTTACATAACTAAATCCTTGTGCCCTCACAATCTCAATCTAGCATGTAACCTGGATTATTGTGAACTGACAGTGTAATTCGTCTCACAGTCTAAGTGGACGTTAGGTATACTACACTACTTTGGCCAAAGCATTTCGGCAGTACTTAAATTGACGGTCATCTATCACTTGCACTAAGTCAAGTTTAGTTTGACTTAAGGCTGCCTTATCCTACGCGTAGGTTGAGTCCTTGCCGTGGGTAGTCAATCACCCTAGACTTCCTACTTCAACTACTTATACAGGAAATGGAATACAAACAACAAGGGGTCCCTCTGGTACCTCCTAACATGGAAATCTTTATCCATGGAGTACATAGCTTTCTCTAGTTAACCTATTTAACTCTAAAGCTTTAGACTACCTTGGTACTGAATCCACCCTCGTCCTAATATAAAATAACCAGTCCCATTTCCTTTATTTAAGGAGTTCAAGCAGTATTCAAGTAATACAAAACATAATATACTTCTATTAAAAGTAATCAAACATTTCCCTTTTATGCTATTCCTTTTCAAACTTTCCTATGAAATCAAACTATTTCATTTCAACAAGCTTTTAAGCTATTTCCAATTCAACAAGCTCTTAAGCTATTTCTAACATAACATGCTTTCTCTATGAAACAAGTATTCCTTAATTCAATAAGCCTTTTCTAATGAAATTAAACTATTTCATTCCAACATCATTCCTTAGAAAACATAGACCTTCTAACATCTTCCGTTCCTATTTCATAACATAATGCAAAGCATATTCAAAGCAAGCAAATAAACTCATTTTCAATTCAATTGACAGAAATTCTAAAAAGACATTTCTCATGCCTGATTCCCTTGCTGCGAAATGAGTTCGATCGGTAGCTTCAGCTCTTCCTCCACCGTCCTTCACAGCCTTTACTAGCTACTTCTCACAGCATGAACAAGTATAACTCTCAGGTAAATGCAGTTTGGTAATGAGGGAATGTTGCTCTCAGCAATACAGTCACAGCAAGATGATATATGGCTCTCAGCAAAATTGTATATGGCTCTCACAACTCTAAACAGCAATGATGGATTGCAACTCACAGAAAATGCAAACAACAATGATGGTGAAATATGGCTCTCACAGCACTCAACAGCAAAGAGGGATTGCAACTCATAGAAAATGCAAACAGCAATGAAATTCGTAATTGCAAATGCAGATAGGAAAGTGGTGTAAAAATAATAATGGGAGCAACCTCTTATATAGGTTTCGAATTCTCATGTTTACTACATTGTAGGCATGAGAATTCGACACCTCTCCTATTGACATTGTCAAAATGTGCAATGGCAAACAAATAACTAGACACTCAGCAAAATTAAGTGATGAATCAACCTTATTTTCGAAGAATGCTTCAACTCTCACATGGTAATTTCGTAAAGAAGCCACGTACAGGCGTAATCATCAAAAATGCCCTCAAAAATGGCGGACTATATGAACAAATGGCGTTTGAATTTCACTGTCAAAAACGTCAAGGGTTACACAGAGACATTTGGCCTCCTTCTGCCCACGCGTCCCAGAATGGTGGCGTTTTAGCATCCGCGACTAGGTCCAAAGCATGCGAGCTGGGCGCGGCTTCTTCCTCACCATTTTCCATGTATTTCCAACTCAAACAGTCGCGCGATTTCTTCCCGTGAAGAAATCCGCGATTTTCAGCTCTTTTAAAAACTTTTGATTTCAAATCATTTAAAGTCTATAGTTTCAACATTTAAATTTCCTTTAATATTTTCCATGTATTTCCAATGGTGAATAAATTTCGAAATACCTTTATTCCATATGGTAAATGCAAATAATTACCAAATGACTATATAAGTCCATTTCCATTATTTACCAAGGCATAGTCATTTTAATTTATATATATTAAAATGTTATTAATATATTTTGTATTATATTTAATATAACTTATTATAGTTTTAATTTACCTTTATTTAAATATATAAATATATCTATATAATATTCGAATATTACAATAGATATATCAATATATTATATTATCGGTAAAACTATAATAATATCTATATTAAATATATTAATAAACATATCCATATTTACACTTAAACATATCTATACATGTTTATATTCAAATATCCAATTACGTGTATTATAGGCCAGTTGGAGTACCTTTAATATACGTAATTGCACAAACATGTATATATACATTTAACTGTAAATTCCAGGCATCAGAAAACTTATCAGTTCACATTTCACATTCAAGGTTCACAGAACAGTAAGTCAGTCAATCAAGTAACACCACTCATAAAGCATAAAGAAGTAATCAGAAACTCCTAAACCTAAGGATGACTTATCATGACAACTCAATCTGACTCAGTTCCCAAAACCCTCAGTGAAGTGTGTGTATGCTCATATGATCAACTTTACCGGTTAGCCGACCAAGTTCCTCTCCCGAGTGATGTTTCCCCTCCACCTGGAGGAATAGTTCTTGTTCCTGCATCCATGGCACCAAAACCACGGCAGTCAATTGCTCACAATATTTGCAGTATATATAAATCAAATATATAAAACAAGACTAATTACTTTCCTCTATTCATTGCTTATCCAAGAATAACATCAATCAAGAATACAAAATGAGCCAATCATAACATGTAAACAGATTCTCAAATTGACAACAAGGTTCAATCACATTTTATTCATTCAAATCCTTCCTTACAATCAGAATGCTCTAAGCATTACTAGAATAGTAACTATACAAATTTTGGGGTGTACACAAAGTCTGAAATTCCAACCCCTTGATATTACTTGATAAAAAACAATTTCTAACTATAAAGCTCAAAGTCTTTATAAGTACAAAATTCTGCAGAATTTACTTGCTTGCCAAAAAAATCATTTTTACAATGGACCTCCTCAAGTATATGTAGGAGAGGAGGTATGAGAAAAAGGTGAGAGGATCCCAACTAACTTGAGAAATTCTCTCAACCACCATGACTTATTCCAACTATAGTCCTAATCTAACTCAACCTGTAGTTGCCTTACATGTAATTATATTTTACAAAAATGCAAGTGAAAGAAACACTTGCAATTACAAAATTTCTTTTTACATGTAACTGTTTGAAAACAAAATACATAAAATAAAGAGAAAGTATCATGAGACACTTTTTATTTCATTTCATTTCTAGCTTTGAAAGACTGAAAATTGTTGATAGTTCTTTGTAACTCATTGGGATCAGGACCCAATGTATTCTTGGCAACCGCAAGAGTCTTAAGAATCACATCAAAATACCTCACTGTTACTTCTTTGTGTTCTTCAAGGACAGTTTGCATTTCTTCAGGTGTTTGTCATACTTAGAATTCATTTTCTTTTTTAGAGGTGATGCTGGCTCTTCTGTCATTGAACAAAAATCTGAAACACTGTGATGAAAACTCAGAAGAGTAAGAATATCTTCAGTAGCTATTGGTGATCTCATGATGCCAAATCCTCAAAAATCAATGCTTCCATCAAAACTTGTGTTGTCATTATCCATCAAAATTTTGACATTTTTAGGCCTCAAGGCATGTATTACGAGGTACAAAGGTTGGGCGTTTTAAGTTTTGGGTCTATAGTCGTTTTGGCCAACATTTTTCATTCACTCGTCCGTTTTCGTGAAATTCTAAGTCAATTTTGGTGTGTTTTTGGTCAATTTTGGGTTTTGAAGACCTTACTGCAAGTGTGGGGGTTTCAAGTTCTAAAATGCAAGTGATACATTCACTTGCAATCAAGTTCCCAAGACCCGATTTCACTTGAAGTACTTTTTAAGTCACTTTTGTGTTTTTAAATTGATCACTTGTAATGGGGGTCCCAAGACCCGATTGCAAGTAAAAGGTTTAAAAATTAGTTTCATGTCACTTGTAATGGGTGTTCCAAGACCCGATTTACAAGTGAAGGGCTTTTAAGTTACTTTTTAAAGTTTCATGTAACTTGTAATGGGGGTTCCAAGACCTGATTTGCAAGTTAAGGACTTCTTAAGTTACTTTTTAAATATTGATCACTTGTAATGGGGGTCCCAAGATCCGATTGCAAGTAAAAGGTTTAAAAGTAAGTTTTGATCACTTGTAGTGGGAGTCCCAAGACCCGATTGCAAGTCAAGAGCTTTTTAAGTCACTTTTTAAAGTTTCATGTAACTTGTAATGGGGGTTTCAAGACCCGATTACAAGTGAAATTCTTATCATTTTTCTTTCTCATACTTGTAATAATGTTTTTCCACATTGCAAGTAAGTCACCTTTCACTTGCACTTGCAGTCAGCCTTCGAAAACCCGAAATTGAGCTTTGGCCCCACTTTTGCAGCCCCTTTGTCTCATTCTTGTTCGTCCTGTTTGCACACATGACCTACCAAATCAATAATATAAGGCATGGGCCTTATTTTTCAAGCAAACTCCAAGGCTGGAGAATGATACAAAGAAAGAACAACAACATGACAAAGCCACACAAGGAGTTGAATAAGTGACATGATTGAACATAGAATGCTCTCAAGACAGAGATGGAAGAATGTTTTCCAAACAACAGCATGAAGATCCAATCAAGGATGATGTAGTTCAAGTCGTGTCTTCAGACACTTAAAATAGTTTCAATTGTGTACTTGTAATTTAGTTTTGACAAATTACATGTAAAATGGAAAAATGTAATTACATGTGATAGTATCACTTGCAAAGTTGTAAGTTGTAATTACATGTAATTACATTACAAGTCAAATTACAATAGGACTTGTAATGTTGAAAAAGTCAACTGCAGTTAGTGGTTGAGAGAATTTCTCAAGTTTGTTGTGATCCTCCCACCTTTTTCTCAAGGCTTCTCTCCTATAAATACTTGAGGGGGTCTATTGTAATATCTATCTTTTGGCAATGCAACAAAACTTTGTCAGTTTGTATGTGCACTCTAAGACTTTGAGCTTAGATGTAAATCAGATTACAGTCAATAAAAAGAGGCAAATTACTTTCGAACTTTGTGTTGATTCAAGGTGTTATGTGACGACATTTTTTGCATATTGATTGTGAGTTTTGTGGTGTTATACAAGAGGGATTCAAGCTCAATTTTGCAGACTTTGAGCTGCTTATTGTGTTTGCAATTTTAAATTGGTTTTCAGATTTGATACTACAGACTTTGAGTTGTTTGTCACGTTTGAAGCTATTGTAGAATGCTCAAGCAAAGGGGGTAACTTGCAGACTTTGTGTTGCTTTTATTTTCTATGTTTGTGCATAAAAAGTGCATCATGTAGTTAGACTTTGAGCTGCTACATACTGTACTTGGTTACCAAAAAATCATCTAAAAAGGTTGATAGGAGAGTAAGTTGTCAAAGACTTTGTGCTTTCAATTTGTTTTCCTATCCCAGAGGAGCAATGGAGGACTTTTTGCCTTTATGGAAACTTTTCCTCTTTATTTGTTTACTTCATTAATCATTTATGCTTTCAGCTGTGATTATTTTCTAAAATAAGAGAAAAGAATAAGTGTCTTTTCTGAAAAAAGAGAACAAGATAGAATTTCATCCAGATTTAGAATAGATTTATAGTTAAAAGTTTATTTCTAAATTGTTAAAATAGAAAGCAAAGGGGGAGCCTTCCCTTTGAAAATAGGAGAGTTTATCTCACACATTGTGGCTGAAACCACAATTTTGCACACCTTTCCAAGTGTACAAAATTTTCACCCAACAAATTGCATGGGTATTTAACTTGCAACAACTTGGAATGACTCAAAGATGCTTTGTGGATATGCTTTGGACAGCGACGGGAAGGAAATCGGAACTGGGAAGTGTTGTGACCTTTTAACACATCACCCCATGCCATATGGGGACCCCCTAATTTTTTTGCTCCATTTTGGTCTTTTGGCTTTGGTTTTGGGTAGTTTTGCGTCTCTCTGATCTTTTGATCTTTCTGTCCTTTTGGGGATGTCCTATTATTTGACCTATTTTGGAATTTTTGCCGTCTGTGAAATTAGGGTTTCATTCTTCAGGACAGTTTGAAGTTGAATTGAGTTGGCTAATTGACATCTGAGCTTATCATTGCTGTCAGAAGGCTTCCAACAGATTCCCACTGAATTTTCATCATGTTCTGACGACTTACTATTTTTAGTAAGTGTTCAATCTGGGAGCTTTTCATCAGGGTTTTGGAATTCTGACTGCCTCAGCGCATCCAAGTAACTTTCAAACGCTCGTACTTGAAATTTAAGCATAATTGGACAACTTGCTGTTTTTAGCAGTTTCAGCTTCAGGAGCCATTTTCAGGGTTTGTGCACATGCCTCTCAATTGCATGTCTGGAGAATGTTTATGGGTTTTTCAAGAACTTCACGATGATATAACATGCAAACCGAGATGAGGACTTTTAGCAGTTCAGCCTTCAGAGGCTATTTTTAGGGTTTGCATGCAGTATTTTTCAACGCATGTCTAGATATTCCTTATGGGTTTTTCGAGAGCTTTGCAACGATATGACATGCAAGTCAAACGGATCACATTTCAGAGACTTACTATTTTTAGCCAATGCCCGCATGCAGACCAGTTTTCTGGGTTTTTCTGGGTTTTTTGAGATCCCACGGGCAATCTGACATGCAAACTCATCCGGCAGTTGGTTGGCCACTTTTCGGGCACTTAATATTTTTAGCAGGTTCACTCCAACAGCCACCCGACACTTCAGTATCACAAACAGAGCAACATGCAACAGAAACGAGGTCAAACAGAGACCGTTCAAGGCACATGCAAGTCATATTAGGGTTTCCAACTTCGATACCTAAAAAGAGGGGTAAAAAGCCAGAATTTCGAAAAATGAAGGTATCCCATTGCGATCAGCATCCTTCAGGCAATCTACTGGTAAAATTTGGGTGCAATCCGAGCACTTACTATTTATAGTAAGTCGTCTACAGAACAAGGCTATAAATAGCAGGTCAGTACGAGGGGCAGGTGTGAACAGGTTCACCAAGCGATGAGGACCACTTGGTGAAAATTTCAAGTCAAACGGAGCTGCAGAAGTCAAGCAATTTTAGGGTTTGCTAAAAATAGCAGGCGGGCTAAAAATAGAAAATGAGCTTGGGCAATTGGTATAAACAGGGTGGCGAGGTCACGAGGACCATATCACGCCAGCTCCAGGTTCAGAACGAGTGAAAAGCCACGAAGAGTCACACTTCTCCAAAATTTGCTAAAAATAGAATGGCAAGAGGTAGTTGAGGCGTTGAAGGTTTTCAAGTTGAGACTGGCATCAAAAAAAAAAATTATAAGTATGAGAAATTCCTCCTCATACCCTGAAATGCGCCCAAGCAAGCATGGAGGAGGCTGGCGAAAAGTTGCTGAGTGTTTGAAATATCCTCCTCACCCCCCTAAATGCGCCCTAGGCATCAAGGTGGAATAAAATTATCTCTAAGACAAGAAATGGAAGTAGCACCCTTCAAATGCGCCCTGGCAGAAGAGATGCATGAAAAAGTTTCCAAGTGTTTAAAATTTCTCCCACCCTATGTGAAATGCGCCCAAGGTGTGAAAGGATGCTAAAAAAATGTTGAGTATAAAAATTTCCTTCACACTACCTCATATGCGCCCAAGGCACGAGAAAGTTCCCTCACATACATGAAAATGCGCCCAAGCATGGGGAAGACATGGCATAAAATCTCAAGGCGTTGGAAATTCCTCCACACCCCCCTAAATGCGCCCATGAGGGGGATGAAAGTTGAAAAAGATTCTAAGTAAAAGAAAATTCCTCCTCCACCTCTCAAATGCGCCATGTCTTGAGCAAGGATGTTTAAAAGTTTCTAAGGCATCAAATGGAAGCTTGCATGTGGAAATGCGCCCAAGATGAAAGGAAGTGTTAAGAAATGTTCTAAGGCAAGTGAAAGGAAAGTAAACCCTATGAAATGCGCCCTTGAAGGAGGTATGAGGTGAAAAAGTTTTCTAAGTAAAGAGAAGTGGAAGTTACCCCTTCAAAATGCGCCCAAGGTAAGCAAGGGTCTAGGAAATTTTTCTAAGATTAAAAATGGAAGTTGCTGCATGGGTATGCGCCCAGCTTGCAAGAGGAGGCAAAGTAAAAATGTCTAAGTGTGGAATTCCTACTCACAACCCAAAATACGCCCAGCAAGGAAAAGATGTTGGAAAAATATTCCAAGTGTTTGAAATATCCTCCTCACTAGCTAAAATGCGCCCAAGTTGATAAGAGGGAGGAAGTGACTTTAAAAAGTTCCTAAGTATGAAGGGAATGAAACCTCACTAGGCAAAATGCGCCCAAGGCATGAAGGCCAGCATGAAAAAGTTTCAAAGTATGAAATTCCTCCTCATACCCTCAAATGCACCCACCTTGTGATAAGACATGGCAAGAAAATTTCTAAGGTTGATAAAATTTCCTCCTCCCTAGGTGAAATGCGCCCCAAGGCATAAACAAATTCCCCCTCCACATAGGAAATGTGCCCAAGTCATAGAGGAGGGTCATAAAAATTCTAAGGCATGGAAATGGAAGCTTGGCAGGTGAAATGCACCCAAGCTATGAGTAGAGGTAAGAAAGTCACAAAAATGGAAGCTCAAGGGTGAAAATGTGCCCAAGCAAGGAGCATGACTTAAAGGAGCTTGAAAATATTCTAAGTTATAAAAAATTGCATCACATACCTTCATATGCGCCCAGGGAAGAAGTTGAGGGCATGAGAAAATACTAAGGCGTGGGAATTCCTTCCCACCCCCCTAAATGCGCCAAGGCATGGAAAAGCACAAAAAAGTTTGTAAGGCATGGATTTCCTCCACATACTCCCATATGCGCTCAAGGCAAGAGGCCTAGTGAAATGCGCTCAAGGGTGTAATGAAATTGCTCCTTACTATGTGATATGCGCCCAAGGTATGGGCAAGGTTGTAAAGAGTTTCTAAGGCACAAACAAGTCCTCCTCATAGGGTGAAATGTGCCCTCAAAGCAAAGGGTGGAGAATATTGAAAGTTTCTAAGTGTTGGCGGATTTCCTTCACACCACCTCATATGCGCCCTAAGGTGGAAATTAACACATGAAAATTCGCTAAGTGTGAGGTTAAGGTTGCCAAGGCATGAGGCTTGAGTGGAAGTTGACATGCTCAAATGCGCCCTTCAAGGGTAAGATAATTAAATTTAAAATTTTCCTTAGGCATTTTTCTAAGGCAAAATGTGAAATATGCCTAGGGGGTGATGTTAAAATTTCCAGAGGCAAGATAAAATATGCCCATGAATAGGAGGGGGAATTCTTCAGGAAAAAAGGAAAAATGCCAAGGCAGGAAAAATGAAGACTGCAGGTGTGAAGTGCGCCCAAAATCAAAATGGAATAAACCTTAGCATTTTTATTAAATTTCAAAAAATAATAAAATTAAACTTACCCCTTCATCTGGATACACATGAAAACGATGAGTTCCGAGGGGAAATTTCTTGGTATTGGACATTTCCCATTGGGAGATGATTTGAATTTGTTCCACACCTTGCTTGTGTTGTTCTGACGGATATTTCTGCCCGACACCCGTTTAATGAATTTCCTAGGCAAAATAAAAAAATTCTCTAAAGCAAATGCGAGAAGTGTTTTCACAAAAAAATGCCTCGGTTGGTGATGTCCAAAGTGAGCGCCTAGATTGCGGTGGATGAAATTTACAAAGCAGATAATATTGTCGAAGGAAAGGGAAAAGAGAACAAGGGGTCAAATACGCTCACAGGGTGGAGATGAAATTTGTCTAAGGCATGGAAGAATTTGAAGATGAAATGAAGCTCGAACATCTAGCATTCAAATGCGTCCTCAAGGTGAAATAATTTCTAAGGCACAAACTCCAAACACAAGGTGGTGGATGCGCCCCTGAAGAAGACCTCATGAAATGAGCACCATGCACCCAGTTGTTCAAAAGTTATAAAGGTTTGCTAGAAAATTGATGAACTCTATCGCATCCGGAGATGAATCAATTAGAATGTGAAATCAAGTAAGTGAGGAGAAGATATGTTACAAGTGTTCTGATGCTCTTCTTTTTGTTTTGCAGGATGAACGCTGAAGCCAAAGCATGAGGACTTGATGAAGCTGGACAATGTTATAACTTTGGAAAAGGAAAAGGCATCGAAGATTTGTCTAAGGCATTAAGAACGTGGTGCAAAAGGGGGCTAAATATGCCCAAGGCAGTGAGCTGAAGAAATGTGAAAGTTACAAGAGAGAAATGCATCCAGGAATGAAAGCAACAGGAGGACTTAACGAAGAAGAACTTTTTGTAGGGAGGATTTGAACCGAGTGTTGTTGTGTGCTTGCCTCCTCCTAACGCAACAGAATTGGCAGAGAAGAATAGTGGGAACACGTTTCTGGATGAGAATCTTCTAGAAGAGGATAGTGGGCATTAATTGCTCATAGTGGTTCCTACAGAGGAGTGGAGAATCTTCTGTGCATTCATTGCCCCACTCCTCTCTGTGGCGGTTTTTAGGGCAAAAACCCTAATTAGGGCATATGTGGCTCGATCTGAGCCCTTCATTGTAATTGAATCTGAACCGTCCACTGAGATGGGCTTATTATAAAAGGGGCATCCCCCCTCATTTGTAATAGGTTAGATTAGACTAAGAAATCAGAGAGATAGCTAGGAGATAGAGCTTAGAAGTAGCATAGCTTAGAAGTTAGCTTAGTTTGAAAAGGAAAGAAAGCTTTCCCTTTGAAATTTTTGTAAGAGGTTGTTGTGTAAGACTCTCATAATATAAGGATTTTCATTGATTGGTGATTCTATCTTGCATTGTGAGCAGTTGACGAGGCTTTTTCGTCTTTCCGATTCAAGTAGAGTAGAGTAAAGTAGACTTTGTTTTATGCAAGTAGCTGTTAATTGTGGAGTGTGGCGTTGGTTTGGACAAATCTTCCTTTATCCATACCACTAGCGGGCTTGCTGATGGTAAGTTTGCCCCTGCGTGGTCAATTGGAATATCAGTACCTAACTTCGGTTGTGATTCATGTGTTCATTTGCATCGTTGTGACGGGGTGTGCATGTTGAATCACAATTTGAACATCTTATCCATCCTTTGAAGATTGCACCAACTTTGTTAGAGTTGTCCGAAGGGGAGACGAAACAAAGTTTGCTTTGAAGATTGTCAAAGTTTGTCCCCGCATTCCACCCTTTAGAAATAGATTGTAGACTTCCTATCCCTATTCTTTTTCAATTTAGTATTTTCTCGGTGAACTTAGGAATCAAAGCCTCATTGTCAAATCATTCATGTCTTAACTGCTTCACAGAGTTGAACAACTACATAAGTCCCCTTGGAATACCCAGCATATTCACATCAACCAACTGAGTCTATTCGCGATAAAATGAACCTTGGAGTTGAACGCATGAACTTTCACACAATCTTAGCATGCAAAATACTTTGATCAAGAGAGAATAGAGTGACCGTTGGACATTTTATTCTGTGTTGGTGTTGTCATAAAACACACGTCAACGGGAAGGTCGACTGCAAGTTGAGAATATTATAAACTTTACTTGTAATCAGGTTTCTAGGACCCGATTGCAAGCAATGAGTATGTAATAGGGAAGTAAGCAACAATGAATACTTGTAGTCGGGTCTTAAAGACCCAATTACAAATGGCACAATGAAAGTGATGCAAAGCTTTTTTGAAAAGCATCTTAAAAGTAAGGCAAGGTGGAGGTCGCCAAGTTTGATGAAGCTTTTAACTTGCAATCGGGTCTCAAAGACCCGATTGCAAGCATGCAAACAAAAATAACTTTCAATCGTGGAAACAACTTGCAAATGAAACTATGGAGATGTAACATAGAAGGCGAATGTAAGCCAAGAGGAGACGAACGCAAAGATGAAGTCATGCAAAAGAGAAAAACATCCGAAAACTAAAACCCCAACAAAAACAACAAAGAAAGAACCACGCCATCACTTGAAAACACATAAATAAACCCATGGTCAGGTCTTCTAAATTCAAAAGCAAGTGGTTTAAAGTGAAATAACTTTCACTAACTTGAAATCGGGTCTTCAAAGACCCATTACAAGTTATATAATATCTATCACTTGAAATCAGGTTTATGAAGACCGATTACAAGTGACTTTTAAGAACATAAAGTTCTTTGCTAACTTGCAATCGGACTCCCAAGGACCGATTACAAGTAACTAAAAACTTAAATGCCTTCACTTGAAATCGGACCTTAAAGACCTGATTACAAATAGCATTTACAATAAAAAGTGTTAAAATGACCTTATATGAAGTCGGGTCTCAAGGACTTGATTGCAAGTGAAGACAACACTTGTAATTTGGCATTCAAGAGCCCCAACTTGCAATGAGACGTTCAAAACCTGATTTGAAAAAGAAAAGGCAAAAAAACATGATCAAAAAGACATCCAAACTAATTCAAAATGGATCAAAATTGCTTAAAAGCTTAAAGACTATACAAGGCACGATTTTCTCTTGAAAAATGTGCATTAGAGAAACCATAATAGGAATTTTAAAGGAAAAATTCGTATAGGTTGTCCAATTTTTGTTTTACAAAAACTGAGGACAACATACCTTTCTTGCCTGAAGGTTCTAGCTTTGATCTTTTATCGTTGGGCACATGAATGTAAATAGGACAACCAAAAATTCTTAAATGACTAACCTCAAGTTTCACACCTGTGAAGGCCTTTTCAAGAGTCATGTTTCCCAATATTCGATGAGGGCTTCTGTTTTGAACATAGATCACGGTTCTAGAAGCTTCTGCCCATAGGAAGGTCTGTAAATCTTGATCATGAATCATAGCCTTGGCTGCCTCAACTATGGATCTATTCTTTCTTTCGGCAACTCCATTTTGTTGAGGGTTGTACGGAACACATAATTCCCTCTTGATCCCTGCCTCAATGCAGAAATTATGAAAACCTTCAGAAGTGTAATCTCCTCCATTGTTTGATAAAACTTTAATCCTTTTCCCAGACATTTTTTTCAATTTGAGCCTTGAATTCTTTGAATCTATTAAGTACTTCTTCAAACTCCTTGGATTTCAAGAAGTAAATCCAAGTCTTTCGAGAATAGTCATCAATGAAAATCACATAATACCAAAATCCACTCAAAGATGCCACAGAGATTGGTCCTCATAAATCAAAATGAACAAGATCTAAAATTCCCTTTGATCTACTGTCACTACTATGAAAGGGACTCTTGATATTCTTACCAAGTGCACATCCTCTACAAATGCCATCATGCTCGAGACTGAGCTTTGGTAGACCAGTAGCCACCTTCTCCATAGATGGAAGAGCTCTAAAGTGTAAGTGAGCAAGTCTCTTGTGCCATAGCTCACTCAAACTGATAGAGTCGTGCAATAATGGCTGAACTGGATGAATAGAAAGTCTGTATAGGCTCTCCTGGCGAACACCAATCACACGAGCTGATTTGATACTAGAATTCTTAGGCCAAGGAAGAACTTTCTCTTCAGAAAAAGCAACCTGGTACCCTTTGTCGTTCGATGCTGAAATGGAGACAAGATTTCTTTTGATCCCTGGTACAAACAAGACATCACTCAAATAAAGAGGGATGCCAAAATCTAGCTGAAGAGAGGTGGCCCCAACTCCTTTTACAAAATAACAAGCATCATCTTCGATAATCACTTGCAAGTTGGTTTCTCTTTCTACCAAATCCGTAAGATGCTCTCGGTATCTTGTAATGTGATGTGAAGCCCACTATCTATCAACCAAGTGTTACTATCAGCTGGAACATTGCTTGAAAGAGTGGAGATGAATAGAATCCCCTTGAGTCGTCTCTAGATTCCTTTTGAGGTAACATCATCAACATCTGCAATAGGAGCATGCTGCTTAGGTTTTGATATGCAATCTCGAGCATGGTGACCATACTTGTCACACCTGAAACATTGAATGTGAGAGAGATCCTTCTTCTTCTTTGGTTCAAGAACAAAATCTGATTTTTTGTCTCTATTCCTCTTGAAATTGCCTCTTTTCCCTTCTCTTCCTTTTCTTCTGGAAGCATGAGCAGCAAAGACATGATTTTCTTCATTATGAGAGTTTCGCCCATTTTCTCTTGCTGCCAATCTGGATTCTTCTTGAATGCAATCAATTTGAAGACAATCAAACTTGGGCAACTTAGATCTCCCATTGATGCTTTGAATAAAAGGCTCCCAAGATTGAGGAAGACCATTCAGTGCCAACATAACCAGATCTCTATCTTCAACTATGTCTCCAATAGTACATAGATGATCTCTCAAATCAGAAAACTTCATGAAGAAAGAAATGACTGAATCTTATTTAGCCATTTTTATGTGATGGAGCTATTGTCTCAACGCAAGGGCTTTGTTGGTATTGTTGATCTCATACAATCCTTGTAGAGCCTCAAACATTTCTTTGGCTGACTTCATCTTGGAGATAATTGAAACTAGATGATCCTTTATGGAGTTTATCATGATCTTCCTAGCCTTCGTGCCATTTTTCTTCCATTGAGTTTTCTCTGCATCATTGGATGGTTTGGGCACATCACTCTCCATGAAATCTAGAAGATCATTTTCTTCTAAGGCAATGAGAACTCTGAATTTCCAAGAGTTGAAATTTGATGCTCCATCAATCCTATCTTCGACCTTGACTCCGTTCACCATCTTCGATACTTAGATAGACTGTCCTAGATAAGGAGATGACTTGACTACTTAAACAAATCTGATCCGATCTTGCTTAAACCCACTCTGATACCATGTTAGTTTTAGACCAGAAATGTAAATAAGCAGAAATACAAAAGACTGAACTACAAAACACAACAAAATACCTTGGGAAAACCCTCCTTCTCGAGGGAGAAAAACCCAGCAAAATATATCTCTTATATATTGAAAGAATAAGAGCAGAAATCTGCTTACAACTCAAACCCAACACAAGGCCGAATTTGATACAATGAATGGTGAAACCTCTCCTTGATACAAATGAATGTAATTCTTCTTGAAATCTGATCTGCTGCTAAAGATAGCGATCTGCTGCTAAGTGCGAACTTCCTCTTGAAAAAATTCGAATTGAAATGAGAATGAATTGATGATCAAATGAGGTATCTTCACCTCCTTTATATACAATGACGGTCGACCTCTTCTCTAGGTCAACCCCCTATAAAAATAGAAAATATAAAAATATTTATTTGTACATCAAGAGGTCGACCTGCCTTGAGCATTATTTCATTTTATCTAGGAGAAAAATCTCCCGCCGCTATAATACTAATATTTATTTTATATTTAATATTAATATTGCTATTTATTTTACTTATTAATTTATTTGTATTTTAATACTTGGTCTTTATGGTATTGCTATTTCGGGGACATGACAGTCCTCCCCGCTCAAGATTGCTTGCTTTCAAGCAATCATGATCTAAGATGTCTGATTTTAAGATGTTTCTTGTGGAGATGCTATTATCTTTGATAGGAGTTGGAAGTTCTAACCCAAGTGATGGTTACTTTGGTTATGAGGACAATGTATTGACTAATTTTCTTAAGTTCTACTATTTCTCCATAACTCCCAAAAGCAATGAGTTAGAGTTTGTGACTCGGTACAACTTAAAATCACATGAATCAAAAATTACAGAAAACACCCAAGTAGCTCAACTAGGCAAACAAGTAGCTCAACCAAGCAAGCAAGTAGCTCAACTAGGCGAACAAGTAGCTCAACCAAGTGGGTAGCTCAATCACACAAGCAAGTAGCTCAAGCATACAAGCAACCAGCTCAAGTAGACAAGCAAATAGCTCAAGCACACATGAAACCAGCTCAAGTAGACAATTAGGTAGCTCAAGCAGGCAAACAAGTAGCTCAAGTATGCAAGCAACTAGCTCAAACGAGTAGGCAACCAACTCAAACAAGTAGGCAAGCAAGTAGCTCAAGCACGCAAGCAACCGGCTCAAACAAGTAGGCAACCAGCTCAAGCAAGTAGGCAAGTAGCTCAAGTAGACAAGCAGGTAGCTCAAGCAAGTAGGCAAGCAGGTAGCTCAAGCATGCAAGCAACTAGCTCAATCAAGTAGGCAACCAACCCAAGTAGACAAGAAGGTACTCAAGTATGGAAACAACTAGCTCAAGCATGCACAGGATGGTAGGAAAGATGATCCGATACCACTGTAATGTCCCTTACCCAGTTTGACCTAGAATTCGCTTGTTGATTAGGTATAGGGTTTCATCTTTTCAAATAAATGTTTCCTTTAATGAAGTGATCTTGGATTGAAACCTGCATTCACCATATGAACCACATTTCCACATATACATATGGTTTGTTAGCATTAATATCTAGATATCCAAATATAAACATAGTCATAAATGCAGTTATGAAGACATGAGGAGTGTTTTGGGTGGATCCGCCTTGAAGCCTTCTTGTTAGGCATGGGAGGTTGTTCACCACAATCCTCCTTTCCCAATGGCTTAGTACCTACATTCTCCACACATGGCAATACCTTGGAAAACACTGGCCCTATTAGGAAGGGAGGGAAACCCTAAGGGGCCAAGGGCCTACGGCCTACCACCTCCTATTGTAAATCCTGTGTCTCGAGCCTATGTAGGGCAAAACCATAGGTGGGACCCCCATCCTTCATGACCAAACCCATGCCTTGGGCCTACGGGCCTGAAGGTGGGGTTTTTAGGCAAACCACTTGGCGAATGCTTCCCCCATCCTAATAGGGTACAAACACGGAGCAGACAATCTTTGGACAGTCACTTGTGCATTTACTATTGAATTATCTATATGCATGTATCATGTTTGAGAGTATTATATGGATGCATGAAAATGTAACATAATGCAAAAAGTACATGGATCTATATTACTACAACAATGCCAATTCTCATCATATTTAGTTTGTCTATGATCAATGATACTATCCAATGTAATATTAACAATGATGGAAACTAAATGCCGCTATATCATACCCTTTAGTTTCATTCATGGTCATGATAATGCTAAAGGAACCATCATCAATTCATAAAACTATTATAATATTGATAACATCAAAGGAAAACATTGCACCAATAATCAAATGAGCAATATTAGTTTCTTATATTCAAAATATGCTAAATATTATTGCTAAGTGAGTACATCACCTGAGTTGCTATATCTCTCCATGTTTCCTTACTCGCCTCCTTCAACCTTATACTGAATTGATCATAGGATGAGGACAATTCATAAATATACATAATCTACTTATGTTTATATTAAAGAGTCATCATTACTTATAAGTATCATTATTGCATAATCCTGTATGTATATATATATATATATATACATATATATAATTATTCTTTTACTTATATCCATTAGTATTCATATATATATGTTTATATAATTATTCTTTCCTTATTCATATATATTCTTTATTCATTGCATATTATTCATTATAAAATTTATCTATATCTATGCATATATACTTGTATGCCTATTAAATTAATATATATATTAAATGGCTCTATATTCCAATGCATAACAATCATTGTTGCTGTTGTTCTGAATTGCAGATCTTATTTCTCAATTTTTTTTCTCTTCCTTATTTTCCTTCCTTCTATTTATACCATTCAAGGTAGGTGACTCATGGGGGGAATGTATTGTTTGGTGAAAGAGGTGACTTTTCATAAAATATATCCCTTTGTTAGATTTAATTGTTGCCTTTAAAGGCTTATTATCACAATAATATCTATTTTGGAAAATAATATATTATTACTAATAATTATGATATTTTAGATTATATATTTATTTTATTTTGATGTTTTATTGAACATATTTTAACATTAAAATATAATAATAAAACCAATTTTCTAATATCTTATTATTATTTTATTCTAATGTATTACAACATTTGATGTGTAATGATTAGAATATTTATTTATTATTATTATTTTTGATATTAAGTTATTTAATACTAGAATGTAATAACAATAATTTGCCTATATATTATTATATTTGTTATTTCATATTTATATATTTTTATATTGATATGGTGCACATTTATTTTATCTTTAATATTAATATTGCTATTTATTTTATTTATTAATTTATTTGTATTTTAACACTTGGTCTTTATGGTTGCTATTTCGGGGACATAACATGCTGCAATAGCTGGATAGTAGTTTATTTTCTTTTGAATCTAATCTTTTGTACAGAGCCATATGAGCCTATGAGCTCTTTGTTTCATCAGAGAAATAAAGGAGATATCTCGAATTTGTGTGTTCATCTATATTTCCTTTTTTGTTGCAAATTTCCTGTGTGATTTTGTAATTGCTCTTTGATGATTCTTGTAATGTCCCCATTTTTAGCACTCCACTTTCCAGTGATTGTTAGCCTATTCTCGGATGCCCGTAGGCTAGTTAGAAGCAGAATTAGGGTTTCTCGCTGCTTGGAGATTTCTTTTGAGGATTCAGGGGTTTGCATGTTGGAGTTTTGTAGTTTGGATCCTGGATTCCTTTTGGATTTTCAGAGAGCTTCATAGTGGTGTGACATGCAACTGAAACAGGTAACTTTTCCAAACTTACTATTTTTAGTAAGTTGCGACGATTGCTCAGAATGTGGTTAAAATGCATTTGAACACACTTACTATTTTTAGTAATATGCTATTTATAGTACGTGTTATTTTTAGCAGTGCTATTTTTGGTAGTGTTTTAGCAATTTGGTTCAACAGCTATATTTGGCAGGGCAGTATATTCAGTTTGGTCTCCATCATTCTTTGAGCCCGTTTTTGCAGGTTATGACTTAAGTGATTTTCATATTTGGATGCCTTATTTGGAGATTATAATGTTTGCGAGTTATAATATTATTTCACTTGAGTATGTGGATGCCCACTTTATGTTGTATTTTGCATTTTTATAAAGTAATATCTCTCAATTGAAATTGGACGACTCCGTGAAGGAGGCAAATGAAAGATTGAAAAGTGAATTTGGATTTCAATTTGGGCACCCTAATTGGAGGGAAAAGGCATTTTGAATTTGTGGAGAAGTTATAAATAAGAGTGTTGGGCTTCATTGTTGTTATCCATTGAAAATTACAACGAAGTGTTGCCGAAATTGCTACTCGCTCGCTTTCAGGAATGCATATCTCCTAGCAAAACTTAGTTTCATGCTTGCAAGATAACACCTAGCTAAGCCTTTGACTGTCCTTTACACTGAAGAGCAGATTGAGAATAATGGAGAAGTTTTTTATTGATGTTTTCTGAAGTTTTGGTGTATTTCTCAGTTTTTAATGTTGTTAGTTTTTTGTGCTAGTTGTAGCATGTTTTGGTTTGTAGCTCAAGGAGTGATTTTCTGATGATTCTGGGTATTGAGCCAAAGAATGAGTTTGTCTTGGGTGCTTTATCATGCTAAGTTTCAGATTTTATGGTGGCGTTGTTGATTTTATATGCTGGTTGCCCTTCTCCTAGAGGGCCATACTTTGATTTTGGGTGCATTGGGAAGCATGCTCACTCATTCAGGATTGTTTGGTGATGTTTGTTGGTCTGAAGTTGGTTGCCCTTCTCCTTGGAGTTGTTTGCACTTGATCTCATGTCTTTTGGAGGAGTCTACATCGAGTTATGAGCATTTTAGTGTGATTTTTTCTTCCTGGTTTGAGTTTTCTATAGGTTGGTTTTTCATATCAGATTGTTAGTTTTTCTTATTTTGGCTTTTTTTTCATAGTTGATAATCTTGTGAAGTTTGGGAGATCATCTATTATCATTTTGTAGTGGATTGGACAGCTAATACTTTTTGTTACTTGCAAATTATTCTCATTGTAAGGTTGAAATCAGTAGTACTGATTCAGTCACTTTATATTTATTCACTCTACTTTGTAATTCATCATCATACAGATTGGCTGAGCCGTCAATATAGTCCTACTGAATAAGTGGTCGAGTTGCATTTGCATCATTGTACTTTCTAGCAATTTCAGTTTTATATGCTAATGATCCCCTTTCTACCGTATGCTCTCACCTTGCCCACACTAGGATTTGGGTGATCAGAAAGCGAAAGGGTTCCTTTCAACTAGTTATTTGGATTTGCTAATGTTAACAGGTGAAGTGTTGTGGCAAAAAATTGAAAAAGATTGTTGGGAGATATTTCAGTGGTATCAGAGCCAAAGTTCCTGCCATCCTGTTGGGAGAACAAAAAATTATTAGAGTTTGTAATGTCCTCTTTTTCGTAGCCATCTCAGTGGGATTTCTTAGCCTTTATTCTCCGAAGGCTAAGTGGAGAAATAAGGGAGAAATTATTAAATTAATTATTTAATAAGGTTATTAAATAAATTAATATCAAAAGGTAACCTTATATTTAATTAATTTAATATAGTGACTTAAATTAATTATTATAACATAAAGTCACTAAATTATAAAAATATATCTTTTATCCCACATTGACAAGGAAAGTGTGTGAGACCTTCGGGAAAAATATAAAAGGGTATTAAGGGGCTCATTTTTGGGTTCATCCAAAGAAATTGATATTGATTTGATTTGTCCATTGTGGAGCCTAGGGTTTCTGCAGTTACATGTAGTGATCATTGGAAACGAAAACTTCCATTGATAGCATAACTGAGGTGGTGAAATATTCCTCCGAAGGGTTGCAGCTGAGAGGAAGATATTCAGTCTTTCTAATCGTGCTTCATTGGTAGCCATAGGCCAAATTTGCTGAGAACAGTTTGCATTTTGATTTGAGATCATTAGTGGCATCATCTTTGCATCGATTGGTAGCATTGACGACATATTGAAGGAGTGTTGAAGTCTGATATATATATTTGCAGAAGTCTGATATTAATTTACAGTCAGTTTGGCAACCATTGGAGACCACGTTCTCACTCACGGAGACTTCATTTTGCATCGATTTCACTCTCTAACTTGGGTGCTCCATTCCTTGGGTCATGGCAACAATATTTGATGCTGGAGAGGAGACCAAGAAGCTGCCATTTATTTATTACTGGCATTTATATCAGAACAGGCGTGATTTGAAGAAATGTACGATTTGACAAGGAGGAGGCACATTTTGGATTTCTGTGGATTGCTTCTTCATCATCAGCTCTAGGTGCTTCATCCAGGTTCTTTATATGTTGCTTTGCATTCAAATTTAAGTAATATTACAGTCAGAATTAGTGGAAGCCATTTGTACTCAGAAATTGTAGTAGTTGCATATGTTGTAATGCCAAGAGTCTTGGCTTTTAATAGCAACATTGTATTAGATTTCATATCATAATAAGGAGCTATAAGTTGCAGATCGAATATTTGTTGTATTGAGCAAGTTTGCATCTCTAATAATCAGCATATTAGTATGTATGCCAAGTGTTTGTAAAAATGCTACTTGGCTGTAGGTACACATTTCTTATGTAGATGTTCATGTATTGCATTCATAAAGTAAAAATAATTGCATTGTCATCATAGATCTTTGCCTAGATATCATAGAGTTGTTTTTGCAAGCAATTAAACTTATTTGGAAGCCATTTGAAGCCAAACAAACAAACTGAAACTCAGAAACAGCTGGTTGAGAGATTGCAAGTGAAGTGTTTGACAAAATCCCTCGAAGTAAACTCAGGCCAGATTTTGTAAGGAATTTCTACAGTGGTTTAAGAAGTGTGAACATTAACATTTTGGTCTTTACCCTCTCCTTTAGGTGAAAAGTCCTAAAATGTTAGAAGGTCATAGTAACCAGGATCTTTGTTTTGCATTTTGGTAACCCTTATGATATTCCTTGAGGGCAAAGGTTTAGATCAGAAGTAGCAAGGGATATTATAGAGTTGCCACAATGGAATTCAATAGAATTGTCGAACAATTCAAGAGGCAATGTGAACATGAGGCTTCCATTCTCCATGAAGATTATCAGAGCATGACAGATGAGTTTAAGAATGTTGTTTCTTTTGACTCTTTCTTGAATTATGTGGTGGTTTTGAAACCTAGAAAGTTGTCTATGGTCAATTATATCAAGAAAATGATTAAAAAGGAAGCAGAACATGCCATGGTTGAAGGGTCAAGGAAGGCAGAAGAAGTGCCTATGTGTGGGTTGCAACCCTCAAGTAAGCACATCGGAGAGCAAAAGCAATCAAGTTTGGGAGATGGCACATGCAAGGTGCACATGACACATCGAAATGACCATGGATTTGAAGAAGATACTTTGACAGTTGAAGAGTGTGTGGAATATCCCCAAAATACTCCCTCAAACTTGCATGTAATAGGAAGTAATGAAGATTGGTTTGGTGAAAAGAACCTATCAGGAGTCTTGATTCCTAATGAGGATTCATCTAATAAGGGTCTTGAGACAAATAACTTCACAAAAGATTTTTGTAGTACTATTGTGTGAGTTGAGTTCGCTAAAGAAGAGAATGTTAAGGATAATTTGGGTGGCGACATTGAACCAGCTCATGATCATTACCATAATGATGTTGGTGGTGATTCCAATGTGTTTGTACCTCCTCTTGTTGAAGATTTGGTGATGGATAATTTCCCTTTTGTTGCTGTCCAAACTCAAGAGTTTTCACATGAAGAGTTCATGACAAGTAACCAAGAAGACTCTTTTGGTGTGCATGGGGCTGCCAATGATGAAATCAGTAACATACCTACTCATAATAGGTTCATTGAAGATAAGAATAATAGAGTTTTCCAAACAGCTAGCATTGAAGATCGTTTCCTTCATTACAGAGATGGTGTCACAGGTGGTTTTGGGTTTGATCATCAAACCAAGCCAATGGAAAGAGATATTTATGGAGATATCAGTCTAAATGAGTTGGGAGGTGACTTGTTCAATGAGTCAACACTCCAAGAAGGGTAAGATGAACACTTTCCTTTTGATCAAAACAATCAACCCCTTAGCATTTGGGATTCGGGTGTAAAGGCACCTAGTGATGACAAGGAACCTGTATGGGATGAATTTCCCTTTGAACCAGATGATGGAATGGAACTTGATGAGGATCCTATGCCAACAAATAGTGGTGACATTATGTTTGAGTTTGGGGCTGCCTTCTTATTTGATCAAAGTAACGGTTAGGTGGAAGCAAATTTAAAAATCTATGAGGCTCAGGATATTGAAGAGTTTGATGAGGTTCTCAAACAAAAATCTGATTTACCTATTGATGAAGCTAATTGCAAGCAAAGGCTCAAAGAATTTGTAGAGTCTGATCCTCTTCTTGATATTGAGCATTTTCAGCTAGTTGGTGGAGGAAGATAAGAGAATTGGAGAAGCTGTGGGGGCAGCGATTGCAAGAAAAAAAGTTCTGATTTTTTCTTGCAGCCTATTTGCAGTTCACCATCTTTGCATTCTTCTGAGTGGGAAGGTCAATTCAAGGTGTCTGTTGAAAAAGAAGTGCAAGCTCTATCCCAATTTGATCGCACACACAGTTTGATTGAAGAACTTTATTGGAAAGCTTAGTTTGAAAAAAGACGAAGAGGAGTTAAGGATGAAGTTGCTCTCCCTAATTTGCAACTTATGAAAGACTCTTTGGAGACATTGAAGTCAGAGTACATACACTTGATTAAAAATTGAGATTATGCCATTGAATTTGCAAGGAAGACCTTCAGTGCTTTCCAAGGAAGTGAGAGAAGGGTGGATGAGCTTACTCTTGAGCTTGAATCAACAAATGCTATGTTAGAAGACACTCTGATGACATTAAAAGAAGCAGAAGATAAGTTTGATGATTTCAAATTTTTTAGAGAGCAAGAAAATGGACAAAGAGTTGAAGAAATCAAGCAAGTAATAGAAGAACTTGATTGTCTTCAAGAAGAGTCTGACTTGAGGAACTTTCCACGAAAATCAGAAATTGCATGGGTAGATTTGGATCAGCAGGATGGAAGTGAGCAAGATGAAAGGGATGACTACCAAGTTCTTTATAACCCTCTCTTTGAAGTGGGTATTGAGGAAAGTTATGATACCCCTCTCTTTGTGATGGATGATAAAACATGTGGTGAAGTAACCGAACATGAGATTGAGTATGGTTTCCAGTGTATGGATGATGTGATATCAAACCATGAGGATGTGCCGCGTTTTGTGATTAGAAATCTTCTAAGGCTGCTTGATACTGAATGCATAGGTGGGGTTGAGAATGAAGACTCCATTTGAGAAGTGTTGAATCAGGATGTTTTCAACATCCTTGACATCAAGATGTTGTCCAAACACAGCTTGGTAGCTGCTCAAAGTTTCATTGCAGCAGCAAGGCGTGAAGAATCTAGACTTGTTCCTCATGAAGTAGGGAGGAAAGAAGGACCAAAACATGGTGTCTACATGCTTGACAAGCCATCCCTTTGGTTGAGTAATGTTTTAGCTCATACTAGTTCCTTTTGGGGATGGGGATTGAAGACAACATTTGTTCCATGCTCCATTGATGTTGATGCTTTCATGGATGGGCTACATAGGTTTATCAAAGAGGACACTAATTTCTTGAGTTTGCATTTGGTTTTGATTAGCACTTGGAGAAGTGTTGTGTACTCTTTCCAGTGTGTTGGAAATCATTTTCAGTTCGGTATCCATGCTTGGGATCCTCAACATGGGTTGAAGAGATGAACGGTGGTTGCTTTTGGGAGTGATCCTTGGCTAAGACAAGGGCAGATTTTGAGACACAAGTTTGCTAATTGGAGGTAGACCACCCACCTTACATGTGGAGTTACTTTCATTTAGGAGAGTTTTCCCATCACTTCTTGTCAAAGAGGCGGTAGTTTTTAGTGGAAGATTTTTCTAGTGTGTTTTCTAGCTAGTTTTGAGGTGCTATCATGCAACACAATGCTCATCTCACATGCTCACACTTGGGAAATCTATTGGTGCAGCTGTTTTTCCTTGTGTAGATCGCTAAACTCATATTGTACTTCGCTGATCCCTGCTTGGAATGCAGTGATTATTTGTTTGTTTAAACCTATCCTATTCTCAGAGTTCAATAGGTTTGTGAAGCAAGATTTGATAGTTTCTTCACAATATTGGTTCGGAACAGTGAACTTCCACATGCTTTGGTTCATCATTCTGAGGCTCTTGGAGTGGGAACTGTAAGAGTTTTCAACAGTCTTCATGGTTGCATTAGAATAATTCAAGGGAGGCATAGTAGATTCATGTGGAGTTATGAGTACGAGTTTGTTGAGCTCATGCAAAGGATTGCTTTCCTCTTTGCAAGAAGATTTGGAGATGTCACATTTGCAATTGTGGCTCTGTTAGATACCATATGGGGATATGTTGAGTTTGATTTTGAGTTGAACAGACTATCTTTCCTATTGCCTAGGATTGTGATAGGCATTAGCATTATTGATATTGATTTCAGTCCTTCAAGATTTTTCAGTTTGAGTATCATTGATGGTAACATTTTGGAGTTACAAGGGAGGGTAGTGCAGTTTTGGCATGATGTTTTCACTGGTGTGATCAGAGTGGTGCAGCATCGGCATGGTGGATCCTTCTTGAGATGGACATGGGACCCTAGGATCGTACTTGGTTTGGTATGGATTAGTTTAAATTTTTAAGGAGTTGTGGTGCCATTGCTTGAGGACAAGAAATTTTGGGAAGTGTTGACATGTGTTTTATGACAACACCAACACAAAATAAAAATGCCCAACGGTCATTCTATTCTCTCTTGATCAAAGTATTCTGCATGCTAAGATTGCGTGAAAGTTCATGCGTTCAACTCCAAGGTTCCTTTTATCGCGAATAGACTCAGTTGGCTAATGTGAATATGCTGGGTATTCAAGGGGACTTACGTAGTTGTTCGATTTTGTGAAGCAGTTAAGACATGAATGATTTGACAATATTGCTTTGACTCCTAAATTAACCGGGAAATATTGAATTTAAAGGGATAGGGATAGGAATTCGACAATCTACTTCTAAAAGGTGGAATGTGAGGATTAGCTTCAACAATCTTCAAACCAAATTTTTTTTCGCCTCCCCGTCGGACAACTTTGACAAAGTAGGTGCAATCTTCAAAGGATAAATAAGATATTCAAATTATGATTCGAACTGTGCACCCCATCACAACGATGCAAATGAACACATACAAATCACAATCGAAGTTAGGTTCCAAAATTCCAATTGACCACGCAGGGTGGACTTACCGTCAGCAAGTCCGCTAGTGGTATGGATAAAGGAAGACTTGTCCAGACTCAACACCACATTCCACAATTAACGACTACTTGCATGAATTAAAAGTCTATTTTACTCTATCTATCTTGAATTGGAAAGATGAAATGGCCTTGCTAGCTACTCATAACAAAAGAAAAAATCACCAAGCAATGAAACTCTTTGTATTATGAAAAGTGTTCACAACAACCGTTTACAAAACTTTCAAAGGAAAGTTTTCTTCCCTCCTCAATCTAAGCTAACTTCTAAACTAAATGCTATATGCCTTCTACTCTCTAGCTCAACTCTATCTCTGATTCAATTCTAATTCTAATAGATTACAAATGAGGGGAGATGCCCCTTTTATAGTTAGCCCTTTTCAGTGGACGGCTCAGATTCAATTACAATAAAGGGCTCAGATTGAGCCACCTATGCCTTAATTAGGGTTTTTGCCCTAAAAACCGCCACAGAGAGGAGTGGGGCAATAAATGCACAGAATATTCTCCACTCCCCTGCAGGAACCATAATGAGCAATTAATGCCCATCATCATCTTCCAGAAGATCTTCATCCAGCAGAGCGTTCCCATTGTCTTGTTCTCTAACTGCAAACTCGATCAACCAGGCCAATACCGCCTCAACCTCCTGAACTGAAATTGGTGGAATATGGTTGAGCTGAAATTCAAAGACCGCTACCATTTGTCCGTGCCGAGTGTAAGACTTCCTCCATGCCACCAAGGCGTCCTGGGTATTCTGAATTATACTGGAGAAAGTGGAGACATTCTCAAAGTCATCCTGGACAAGCGACCTTGTAGCCGAGAAGAATGGAGCCAGCCTATTCCTCAAGCCATCAACAGTTATTTCCTCTGGAGCCAACCTCTTAGCAAATATGGCCTTCAGTGTATTAAGAACTCCCTCCAAGATGTTACCCATTTCCTTCCTGGTTCTGACTAAATCTACCCTTGCTGCTTCGTGAAACCCACGGCCTGTGACCATCGAGGAGTACCAACTGGTGAAGTCGTACCTGTCGCCTTCGTGAATTACACCTCCACCCACCAAAGTCTATAGAGGTATATGCATCAAAGCCCCTAGACGAAGAACAGTCTTCATCTGATAGATGCAGGAATCGCCTCAAGCTTGATCCATCGTATCTATGCATGCCAAAACATTTGAGGCCTACTGATAAGCATTGGTGAGGTCCTCCATGAATCTCCCTATCTCAACCCGAACATGACTAACCCATTTGTCCGCTTCCATTTCCATTTTCTTTAAGTCCTCTAAGCCAATAACTGACTCCCTCGAAAGCTCTGGTGGGAGCTCTACTACTGGGTCCGCCCGTTCACCTAGATGCGCAAGATTCTGCACATATCCTATCAAAGTTTTGTGCTCCCTCTTCAACTTCTTATATTTTCCTTCTGTTCAGAGCAACCTGTCCTTTAGTGCCTGATAGGAGTTATCGCACTCCTCAATAATTTGGGCTCCCGTTGGGCGACCCAACTCCATCGTGGTCGTCACATAGTTTTTCGGCCTTTCCTCGGTTCAATCATACTCCTCTCGAGGGATAGCAACCTGGAGGGTACGAGAGTCGGATTCATCCATAGAAATCTTTGAAAACTTTCTGGCCTTCTTCTTCTCGGGTGGTGCACTGATCCGTCTAAGGAACTCTTCCATCTCTACCGTTGGGTCAATGTCATCTTCAAGGTCCCTTCTCATTCTACCCGATAGCCAATCCGGCACTTCTGCTGTGGATTGCAAATGACGAGGGGCTGCTCTTTTGTTGCCTCCACCTCGTGTACTTCTTCTCTTCTTGCACTGTTCTGCTTGGGCTCATCATCTTCCACGAGCTGCGTATCTCCTGACCCTTGGGTCCCCTGTTCTGTGTTTTCCTCTTCCTCTAATGTCATTTCCAACATCTGCTAGAAACGGGTGTCGGCCACTGTTTCCTCTTCTTCCTCTTGTCGGCCAACCCTGGGTGCACTGACACTTATACTATCCGATTCTCGGATGTTGGGCTGATCCACCTCCTCAAGTTCCCGCTCTTCATCCAATCCTACCCTTTGATCAACAAATAATGAAATCACTCTCAAACTCGAAGACTGAGTTTGTGAGTGCATAGGTGATGCTTGTTCCATCCTCAACGATATCGGCTGGGTTGGTACTTCTACTTGTGCTTCCGGTGCTTGAGCAACTTGTTTTCCCCTTCTCACCGATAGCAGCCTTTGGTCACCCATCAAGTCATAAGTAAGGGCGATTGATCTGCTCTTAAGTCTGCATACATGTCTATCGACCCAAGCCCTTGTGAAAGTCATCACCGGAATAGAGAGCGTGTCCAAGTCCATGATTTCTGGCTCGGACCAATCAGGTGGTGGGACCGGAGCATCCCTGACTGAATCATAGTCAGGCTGTATAACGTTGACATCTTCTTCCACCTGGTTGGGAACTGGAATGATCTCACATTCCCTGATCAACTTGAGGCGAAGCCTAGAAAACATCCTTTTCCTTATTTCAACCTCATCAACAGCATTTGCCCAAAAGTCCTCAATGTGGGCCTTGTGCAAATACTCAACATTCTGTATCATTCGGATGTTTCTGTAAGGATCGAAATCCTGCCTGCCTGTGTGATACGATAGATGATAGAATTGCAGCTCATCCTCTGCCTCTCGAGCTGCCTGCAAGGAGGGACACACCTCAGTGGAATTCCCCATGGCGATAGGGAAGTCAAGTCCTCCCTTCTTTTTCTTCTTCTGAATCTTATCATAGGCGATCAATTGCCTAGATACTTCTAGCATTACTATGTGATCGGTGGGGTACCTCGATAGCCAGTATGGATATGAAGTGAACCCCTGCAGCCTATTGTATGTGAATTTTGGGAATTGGATGAGCCAATATCCGTATTCCTCTATCAATGCCTATGCCTCTTTGGATATTCTTTGCTGCGTTCTCCGCTGAAGGGTCCTTGTGATGTGCATTGTGAATGCATCATTAGCCCGCTTGTAACTAGTAGGGTTAGTTAGATGTAACTGCATGCAGGCCTCATGAATTTTGAACTGGTCAGGGGCACAACCAATTGGCTCTTTGTACATGATCCCTTGATACTTGGTCATCCTTGCCAGCATATATATCACGTACGAGCTCATATAAAAAGTCTTCGTCCTCCTCAGGCTCCTAAATTGTTCATCAATGTTGTCGCTAATCATCCTAGCCTAGTCAACACACTCCTTCCCTTCCAAGATGATCTCGATGAAGTAGAACATCCAAGGCTCGAAGATGTAGGCCTGCGCACTCCCATTTATTCGACTAAGCATCAATATCAAGTCACAGTACTCTTGTTTCACCTTTCCGGCAATTATCTGTTTTGGGAGTTTAGTGCGAGGTGGCTTTGGCTTCTGCATCCAGACTCTGTTGATGACCGCAACAACCCTCTCGAAGGAGGTGGAGTACATTTTATCCGCCCTCTCCCTTGATCTGTACAACATCTTTTCAGAAGTAGGAATCCCAAATGCCTCTCCGATAGCATCTGGCATGAAGTTGGCAAACATTTTGCCATCTGGAGAGACAATTGTTCTACGTTCCGACTTGTAGCAGTTTGCGCATTCCATGATTAACTTTGGACACTGTATTGCTGGTGGAAAACCAGCAGCCACGTAGATTCCACTTTTCATTATGTGATGTGCCATGACTGACAGTTGATGACCTCCCAGCCCGTACATCCTTGATTTGAGTGCATTGAGATTAAATGAACCAAGGTTGGTGTCATTTAATCCCGCCAACTTTGAAGCGATTGCTGACTTCGGGAGAAATGGCTTGGCGAGTCTTTTGATCATTGTCTGTCGAGATGAGCTTGCCTTGCCCGCTTTGAATTTGCAGCTCTGCCTGTAGCTTTGCTTGTTCCTGCAACATCCTTTGCTCCAGCCATCTGCAAGAATAGAATAATAATAAGTTAGTTTGCAGATTTTTAATAAAATAAAGTAGCTTCCGAGACGGCTGCAGATATGGAGTTAGCTTTGAAAATGAAATTCTTCAGCATAATTTTCTAACTCCAAACCTCAAACTGTATAACAACTCTGAGCTCAAAAAGCTTTCAGCAACTTGGCCTCCAACTGGCGAAGAAAATTTGCAGCAAACTAACCACTTTCAGCAACTCAACAATTTTCTCAGCACAAAATAAATTAAATCTTTAGCTTCAATTTCTATGAACCTTCAACTTTCAACTTCAGCAACTTGGAGAATGAAGAGATCACTGCTAGTGTGGAAATTCGAATTTCTTCTCAACTCCAACAGCAACTAACTTTCAGCAGCTCGAATAAATAAAATCTGTAGCAACCTCAAAACTCTTCTGCAACTTGAGAAATAAATTCTCCAGCAACCTGAGAAATAAATCCTCCAGCAATTTCACACTTTCATCAACTCAACATTTCGAAATAAAACAAAACTCTCAAAGAACTTCTCTTCTCAGCAACTTCGAAAAATGTGAGAAGAGATGAGAAATGAGGTTGCTTAAATAATTCTTCTCGAAGAATCTTGTCGTTTAGTGCTGGAGTTATTTTTGGCACCTTCATCAATTCACCACGCTCTTCGTTTAGCATCTTCCATTTTAAGCGCAGTAGTGGGCTAGTCGTCGGCAAGTCATCATGGCAGTTGCCATTAATGAAGATTCTTCCTTCTTCAAAATTCGAATTTTCCCTTCTAGTCTGCCAATTAACTGCTGGTGATTAAACAACTCGCGAGAAAATCACTTTGATTTGTTTGAGAACTCCATTTTAAAATTCTTGCCATGTTTGATTAAATTTAATCCGAAAAAATTCATGGGGGTTGGAAATGGAGTTGTAAATTCATTTCCAACCAGTTAAAATATCCAATGTTTAAATCGCCAACTTCTGAAATTGCCTTAGGCAATTTTAAATATTCGCTTCAAAATAATTCCACTTGCTGAAAAAAAGGATCATTTGCTTGCTCGAATCAATCCGTCCTCTAAGATTTAATTTCCGTTAGGAAAATGATCTAGGCAAAACGAATTTCCTCTGAAAATATTAGAATTTCCCTTAGGAAAATGACTTTTAAATTTCGACCCATGGGTATATTTTAAAGGGGTTCATTTAATTTTTCATTTAACCCATGAAAAATATTCATCAATATTAATTCTCCCCCTTGAAAAATATACGTCAACCTTATTCAACTGCCTCTGGAAAATTTTAAAATTCATCAAATCATCTTTCCATGCCAAGGGCGCATTTTTCCCCTAGTGAAATGTTATCTCTCCTAGAAAATATTTAACATTTTCTACCTCTTGCGTATTTGACCCCCTTTCATTTCATTTTATTCAATTTTAAAATTTCCATGCTTAGAAATTTTATTAAAATTCCTTTTCTCCCTGGGCGCATTTGAGCTACTAAGCCTTCATTTTGAATGCCTTAGAGAACTTTAAAAAGGCTTCACTCTACCTTGGGCGCAAATGAGATATGGGAGGTTTGATTTTACCTTAGAAACATTTTCACTTAACCACTCCTTCCCTTGGCGCATTTTAGAGGGTCTACTCTCATTTGGGGCGCAAATACCATGTGTTACTCACATTTCCCACACTTAGGCGTGCTTCATTCTTGAGGGTGCATTTACATGTGCCTACTTCCACCTTTGCCTTAGAAACTCTCTTAGCACTCTCTCAATTCTTTGGGCGCATTTCCATGATGGAGGTTTCGCTTTTGAACACTTAAAAAAATTCAAGTCAATCCATCTTAGGCTCATTTTAGCTAGAGAGCTTTTATTTCCTTCCAACACCTTAGTTTATTTTCAAGACTTCACTTTACCCTTGGGTATTTTATTTTGGCTGGGTTGCTTTTGTTCTGGGGCGCATTTGCTACCATGTGCTTTTATTTTCTAACACTTAGAAATTTTTTGAGGACCTCACTTCCACAAGGGCGCATTTTCATGTCTCTACTTTCACTTTCAGTGTTAGAAAATTTCTAAGACTTTACTTCTTCATGGGCACATTCACATAGTTGTACTTTCAAGTTTCCACGCCTTAGAGAATTTTGGAAACTCCATCATCCTGAGGGCGCATTTAGCTCTTCATACTTTTGCTTTTGTGCCTTAGGCGTTTTAATGCCAACTTATTATTTCCCCTTGGGCGCATTTGACCCCTTCAACTTTCATTTTATACTTAGAAAATTTTCACAGACTTCCTTTCCTCCTTGAGGGCGCAAATGAGATAAGGTACTTTCATTTTCTAGACTTAGGAAATATTTGAAGTCTTCACAACATGACTTCAAGGTGCATTTAGCATGGTGGGCTCCAAGTTGAGGGCGCAAATAGGGGTGGCTACTTCTGTTTTGTGCCTTAGATTATTTTCAAAGGCTTTCTTTCTCCTTGGGCGCAAATGAGACCCCATGCTTTTGTTTTACTAGGTGGGCGCATTTTGATACCCCTACTTCCATTTGAGGGCGCCTTTTCATCTTAAGCTTTTATTTTGTCATGCCTTAGAAATTTTCAAGAGGTCTCCATGGTGGGCGCATTTCAAGGGTGGTACTTTCAAGTGAAGGCGCATTTGGCATGTGTGACTTCCAATTTCATACTTAGAATATTTTAAGTCTTCATCACCTTGACTAGGGCGCATTTTCACTAGGCAACTTTCATTTTCTATACTTAGAAAAAATTTCATACCTCTGCCTGCCTTCGTCTTCACCGTCTATTTTTGGCAAGTCAGGCTATTTTTAGCAAGTCCCTTGATTTTCGACCTCTACAGCTCTGTTTTGCCTGAAAATTTCACCATATGATCCTCTTTGCCTTGTGAACCTGTTTCTGCCAGTCCCTTGCTCTGACCTGCCACTTATAGCCACCTGCTATTTATAGTAAGTTCCAAAGTTGCTTGACTTCTATAACTCTATTTGACTTGAAAATTGCTATGCCTGATCTTGATAACTTAAGTGCCTTGTTCACACCTACTTCTGGCGCAGACCTGCTATTTATAGCCATGAAATGACTTACTAAAAATAGTAAGTTCTCCGATTTCGTTCAAATTTTGCCAGCAGGTGTCTTGAAGTATGCTGATGTCGGTGGGGTACTTCATTCTGACAATTTCTGGATTTTTCCCCCTATAAAAGTGGAAACCCTAATTTGACTTGCATGTATCCCGAACAGTCTCCGTTTGACTTTGTTTCTTCTGCATGTCGCTTTGTATGCTGAATTGAAGTGTCGGGTGGCTGGAGTGAAACTCCTATTTATAGTAAGTGTTTAGAAAGTGACCAATCCGTTGCCGGATGATTTTGCATGTCATATTGCCCGTGGGATCTCAAGAAATCCAGAAAAACCCAAAAAACTAGTCTGCATGCGGGCACCGGCTAAAATAAGTAAGTCCTCGAAACTTGATCCTCTCTGCATGCATGTCACACTGTTGCGAAGCTCTCGAAAAACGCAGAAGGAATATCCAGACATGCATTGAAAAACTCTGCATGCAAACCCTAAAAATGGCCTCCGGAGGCTGAACTTTGAAAGTGATCGCCTCGGTTTGCATGTTATATTGTTGCGAAGGTTTTAAAAAACCCAACAACATTCCCTAGACATGCATTTGAAAATCCTACGTTTGAACCCTAAAAATGGCTCCTAAAGCCCGAACTGCCAAAAATAGCAAGTTGTCTGATCTGGCTTAAAATTTGCATGCAAGCAGCTTGATGTTACCTGAATGTGGTGGAATAGGGAGAATTCCAAGATCCTGATGAAACGATCCCAGATTGAGTACTTACTATAAATAGTAAGTGGTCAGAATTCAATAAAATTTCAATGGGACTCTACTGGAAGCCCTGTGATTGTTGTACTAAGCTCAGATTTCAATTTGATAACTCAGTTTGACCTTTAAAAGCCTGGATGGCAGGAAACCCTAATTTCACAGACTTGAACAATATTTCTACCCAGGTCAAACAGTGGGACATCCCCGGAAGGACAAAAGACCAGAGAGAGAGCGAACCAAAGCCAAAAGACCAGAATGGAGCAAAAATTAGGGGGTCCCCATCTTGGATGGGGTGATGTGTGAAAAGGTCACAACAGGAAGGGCGGACTGTAATGTCCCCATTTATAGCACTACACTTTCTAGTGATTGTTAGCCTATTCTCGGATGCCTGTAGGCTAGTCAGAGGCAAAATTTTGGTTTCCAACTGCTTGGAGGTTTCTTTTGAGGATTTAGGGGTTTGCATGTTGGAGTTTTCTAGTTTGGATCCTGGATTCCTTCTAGGTTTTTAGAGAGCGTCGCAGTGGTGTGGCATGCAACTGAAACCGGTAACTTTTCCAGACTTACTATAATGTCACCTTTTTAGGTCGTCCCAATTTCTTGATGGTTTAGTCTATTAGCTGACCCTCTTAGGCTAATGCAGATGGTTAGAGGGTCTTGTTGGGTAGAGATATCAGAGTGTTTTCTTCTCCAGAGCTTTGGGTGGTTCAAGAATCGCCTTTGTTTGGTGTTTCTTGGCTCAATTGTATCCACTTACTATTTATAGTAAGTCATCAAGGCATGAGAGTCTAGTGTTTCCATTTATAGTAAGGCACTTGGACGTGTTGTGGAAGCAATGTTGATCCCAATTTTCAGTTGGCTTGGCGAAATAAGGATTAATGTGCAAGTTATATCATTTAATTATTATTAAAGGCGACTTTAATAATAATTAATAATTAAAAGTATATTATAAACTTATATTATAACTTCATGTCTAAAGGGGGGCCATTTAATAACTTAAAGCACATTAAATGATTAATTAAAAGGGGCACCCACTTTGAGGAATTATTTTATTAAGTTATAAATTTACGTTTAATATTATTTAAAATGATTGAAAGGAAGCTTCTAGAGGGTTGACTCCTTGAAAAATTATAAAAAGGGATCAATGGAAGCTATTATGAAACATCTAGGAATTTGATATTGAGCTTTTGAAGAATTTTTTTGTGAAGACGAAGAAACCTAGGGTTTCCGCAATTTCTACAATTCGTGATCATTAGGAACGAAACCTCTCATTGATTCGCATACCTGAGGTTGTGAAAGATCTTCCGAAGGATTCCCTATCTGTGGGCTTCATACAGAGGTTCAACTTGTTTATATTGATGAAGTTTCATAGAAGGGTTTGAAGAGTATCATTGAATATTTGAAGAGTCATTTAATTGCTACTATTACTGTCTTCAACCAACACGTGGGCAAAGCAAGGGCAGATTACATTCTATAGGCATTTTCATTGAAGAGTTTTGGACGATTCTAGGGGTTGGTCAATTTGATTGGAAAGAGGACGATTTTCAGCTTTTGTTGGTAGGGGTGATTCCATCGTATGCTGGTTCCATTTTCTCATTGGAGTCTATTAAAAATCAAGAGTTGCATTTATAAGGTGTGCAGGATATGGAGGAGACTTGGCGCTGAATATGCATGCTAGTAGAGATGTTTTTGAAGGCAACAACAATCATTTTGCAATCTTAGTCCAGGCAGCCCAGGTTCCTTTGATATTGCATTTGCTCAGACTGTAGGATGCATCAATGTCATTATCAAGCATTGTAAAATTGCTCTCAAGTAGAAGCGATTAGGGATTGTCATTAGGCAATACATTGTAACCACAATCATGACATTTCAGTTAGTACAATATTGCATCTTAGTCCATTTATATCATTGTTGATGACTGTTGATTGTAATCAAATTAAAGGTAGATTGTAATCAGTCCATTCAATCAATAAAGGAGGAATAAGGTTGCATCGTAAGTGTTCGAGAAAATGTCATATGTTGTAGATGAAGATTTTAGTCATTAACATGCATGCTACATCATGTAGTAATGTCTCTTTTTCTGTAGGTGCATATTCAATATCATTTCAGTCATTTAGTTGCATTGGAAAGTCATTAATCTGTAGTGATACTGCATATTCATCAGATATCAGTCATTTGCATATCTTAGTTCAAGTTTTAAGATTGCAATTGCTCTCTAACAACATCAAGAACATGCCAAAAACTTTGCATGCCAACTGTTTGGCAAAGTGTCAAGTGGGCAAAACTGAGAAATTCAGGACAAAACTGGTTGGGGTTCTTACAGTGGTATTAGAGCTTTGATCCTGTCAGCCTGAAGGGTTTAAAGTTTTTTTTTTATTGATTCATCAAGTGATCAACACTCATCTATAGCAACTGCAACTATTTGTTGGTTTTGGTAAAATGAAGTCTATGTTGGAACTCGTGGTGGAACTCATGTAGGCCTTTCAGAACTTGACAAGGATGTGAGTAGGCTTCTACAACATTCGAAAATTTTAGATTCCTTGTTTGCAAAGATAAAGAAAGCAAACACCAATGCAAATAATCTTATCAATGCAGAGGAGCTTACCATGGAGTTGGGTTTCACACAGTCTACAACATCTTCAGATATAGTTCAGGTTTCCATGGCAGTAGTTGGTGAGGATCAAGCATTCACAGGTTGTGGTAATGGGAGTGTTGAGGATGTGGCGACACACAATGTAGTTGTAGGGCAGATTATTGACAACTCTTGTGATGTAGTAGTGGTTTTTCCAGAGAGTTGTGTGACAGGACATGATGCTACTTCATCTTCTTCACAGGAGATTTGCAGAGTATCATCTAGTTGGGAGGTGGATGATTCAGATCAGCATGGAGTGGGCGTGCAGTTTGTGAATAATCCATTATTTGAGTCTAAGGCAGAAATGGTTAATGATAATCCACTCTCCGAGTTAGATGTTTATCTCTCTCCCGACACTAGTTCAGAGTTGGGCGATAATCGCAGTGTTTGGGATCTTTCCAGTGCATCGGGATTCCAAACAGGGCTCACAGAGGAGTTTTACAGTGTGCACACGATGAGGAGTGCTTACAGTTTTTCCTTTGATCCACCTATACATGATTTGTATTTGATGCACAATTCTTGTGCGCATGATGATTTTATTTGTGCAGTCGAGGGAAGCAAATATTTTTTGTGCTCAGAGTTACCATTTTCAGAAGATGAGACTAGAGGTTACAAGGGATTACTTGCAAGATCATAGGTTGCATTACCATCATGCTGGTGTGTACCTGACATAGTTCGCCACTTTAGGGTTTCAACGGGAGACAGGACTTCCTAGATGTTGTTGTGGCAATGGGCATGATGGCTTGGTTATTCAGCACATCCATGGGAGTTTGGCAGAGGATAGAGAGAGATGTTGTGTTGCAGATACTTTCATATATTTGTATCTCTTCATGACGAATGGATGTGAGGTTCGTTTGTAGTGGGATCGAGCGGTGATAGGGTTGGCACAGTGTATTGGATGGGTCCTAGTGGGTTGCTTCACCATTTTCAGCATGGTGAAGATGATCAGACTTGCGCAGAGGAAGTCGAAGGATATCCAACATGGCAGACTTTCATTCTAGATTTGGGATCCAATAAAATTTTGTTGGACACTCTTCAGTGTGCCGAGGGATCCTTCGTGTGCATCAGGGTTCCAGACAAGTTTTACGAGGTAGTATTGTTGTGTGTACATGATGAGGATTGCTTGCAGTTTCATTTTTTATCCTTGTGTACATAATTTGTTTTAGATGCATAGCTCTGATGCGCATGTGTTGGACAGATTGTATGACATCTCACCTTGCGTAGATGTGGGAAGCGAACTTTTTCAGCATTTTGAGTCGCTTCCTCCTAAGGTTCATGCTTTTAAGTTACATGACACCGGATATGAAGTTGGGGACAGTGATTCGCCAATTGTTCATATGCTGGTGCATCAGGAGTCAAATGTGGCTATGTGGGACATTGTATAGGTCTTCCCTTGGGACCCAAGTGGAGTGATCTTCAGAGGATTTTTCTTTTGGCAATTGAGATTGCTTGAGGACAAGCAATTTCAGGGAGGGCGGACTGTAATGTCCCCTTTTCAGCTCGTCCCAATTTCTTGATAGTTTAGTCTTTTAGCTAACCCTCATAGGCTAATGCAAATGGTTAGAGGGTCCTGTTGGGAAGATATCAGAGTGTTTTCTTCTCTAGAGCTTTGGTGGTTCAGGATTGGCCTTCGTTTGGTGTTTTTGGGCTCAATTGTACACATTTACTATTTATAGTAAGTCATCAGGGCATGAGAGTCCAATGTTTTCATTTATAGTAAGGCACCTGAACGTGTTGTGGAAGCAGTGTTGATCTTAGTTTTTCAGTTGGCCTAGCAAAATAAGGATTAATGTGCAAGTTATATCATTTAATTATTATTAAAGGCGACTTTAATAATAATTAATCATTAAAAGCATATTATAAAGTTATATTAGAACTTTATGTCTAAAAGGGGGCCATTTAATGACTTAAAGCACATTAAATGATTAATTAAAAGGGGCACCCACTTTGAGGAATTATTTTATTAAGTTATAAGTGCACATTTAATATTATTTAAAATGATTGAAAGGAAGCTTCTAGAGGGTCTACTCCTTCTTGAGAAATTATAAAAGGGATCAACGAAGGCTATTATGAATCATCTAGGAATTTGATATTGAGCTTTTGAAGAGTTTTCAGTGAAGACGAAGAAACCTAGGGTTTCCGCAATTTCTACTATTCGTGATCATTGGGAACGAAACTTCTCATTGATTCGCATACCTGAGGTTGTGAAAGATCTTCCGAAGGATTTCCTATCTGTGGGCTTCATACAAAGGTCCAGCTTGTGCATATTGATGAAGTTTCGTAGAAGGGTTTGAAATGTATCATTGAATATTTGAAGAGTCATTTAATTGCTGCTATTACTATCTTCAACCAGCACGTGGGCCAAGCAAGGGCAGATTACATTCTATAGGCGTTTTTATTGAAGAATTTTGGATGATTCTAGGGGCTGGTTGATTTGATTGGAAAGAGGATGATTTGCAACTTTTTTTGCCAGGGGTGATTCCATCCTTTCTTGGCTCGATTTTCTCATTGGAGTCTATTAAAAATCAAGAGTTGCATTTAAGAGGTGCGTTGGATATGGAGGAGACTTGGCGCTGAATATGCATGCCAATAGAGACATTTTTGGAGGCAGCAACAATCATTTTGCAATCTCAGTCCAGGCGGCCCAGGTTCCTTTGATATTGCATTTGCTCAGACTGTAGGATACATCATTTTCATTATCAAGCATTGTAAAATCGCTCTCAAGTAGAAGCGATTAGGGATTGTCATTAGGCAATACATTGTAACCACAATCATGACATTTCAGTTAGTACAATATTGCATCTTAGTCCGTTTATATCATTGTTGATGACTGCTGATTGTAATCAGATTAAGGGCAGATTGTAATCAGTCCATTTAATCAATAAAGGAGGAATAAGGTTGCACCATAAGTGTTTGAGAAAATGTCATATGTTGTAGATGAAGATTTCAATCATTAATATGCATGCCACATGTTGTAGTAATGTCTCTTTTGTTGTAGGTGCATATTCAATATCATTTCAGTCATTTAGTTGCATTGGAAAGTCATTAATCTGTAGTGATACTGCATATTCATCTTATCAGTCATTTGCATATCTTAGTTCAAGTTTTAAGATTGCATATGCTCTCTAACAACATCAAGAACATATCGGAAACTTCACATGCCAATTGTTTGACAAAGTGTCAAGTGGGCAAAACTAAGAAATTCAGGACAAAACTGGTTGGGGTTCTTACACTTACTATTTTTAGTAAGTTGCGACAGCTGCTCAAAATGTGGTTAAAATGCATTTGGATGCGCTTACTATTTTTAGCAATATGCTATTTTTAGCAGTGCTATTTTTGGCAATGTTTCAACAGTTTGGTTCAGTGGCTATATTTGGTAGGGTAGTATATTTAGTTTGGTCTCCATCATTTTTTGAGCTCGTTTTGGTAGGTTATGGCTTAGGTGATTTTCATATTTAGATGCCTTATTTGGAGATTATAATGTTGTTTTAAGTGAAATATGTGCTAAAGCAAAGTGGACACCTAGCTTGGGAAATATTTGAGTTTTTATAAAGTATTTCACTTAAATCTTTTTGGACGCCTAGTATTGAAATATTTGCAAGTTATAATGTTAGTTCTTTTTAAGTATGTGGACGCCCACTTTATGTTGTATTTTGCATTTTTATAAAGTAATATCTCTCACTTGAAATTGGGCAACTTGGTGAAGGATGCAAATGAAAGATTGAAAAGTGAATTTAGATTTCAATTTGGGCACCCTAATTGGAGGGAAAAGGCATTTTGAATTTGTGGAGAAGTTATAAATAAGACTGTTGGGCTTCATTGTTATTATCCATTGAAAATTATAACGAACTGCTACCAAAATTGCTACTCACTCGCTTCGAGGAATGCATACCTCCTAGCAAAACTTAGTTAAGTGCTTGCAAGATAACACCTAGCTAAGCCTTTGACTGTTCTTTACACTGAAGAGCAGATTGAGCATAATGGAGACGTTTTTTATTGATGTTTTCTGAAGTTTTGGTGTGTTTCTCAGATTTTAATGTTGCTGGTTTTTTGTGCTAGTTGTAGCACATTTTGGTTTGTAGCTCAAGGAGTGATTTCTTGATGATTCTGGGTACTGAGCCAAAGAATGAGTTTGTCTTGGGTGCCTTATCATGCTAAGTTTAATATTTTATGGTGGTGTTGTTGATTTTATATCCTGGTCGCCCTTCTCCTAGAGGGTTGTACTTTGTCTTTGGGTGCATTGGGAAGTGTGCTCACTCATTTAGGACAGTTTGGTGATGTTTTTCGGTTTGAAGCTGGTCGCCCTTCTCCTTGGAGTTGTTTGCACTTGATCTCATGTCTTTTGTAGGAGTCTACATCGAGTTATGAGCATTTTAGTGTGATTTATGCTTGCTGGTTTGAGTTTTCTGTACACTGTTTTTTCATATCAGATTGTTAGAAGTTCTGATTTTGGCTTGTTTTTTACAATTGATAAGCTTGTGAAGTTTGGGAGATCATCTAATATCATTTTGCAGTGGATTGGACAGCTAATACTCTTTGTAACTTGCAAATTATTCTCATTGTAAGGCTGAAATTAGTAGTACTGATTCAATCACTTTATATTTTTGCACTCTACTTTGTAATTCATTATCATGCTGATCGGCTGAGCCGTCAATATACTCCCGCTAAATAAGTGGTCGAGTTGCACTTGCATCATTGTACTTTCTAGCAGTTTCAATTTTATATGCTAAGGATCCCCTTTCTACCATATGCTCTCACCTTGCCCACATTGGGATTTGGGTGATTAGAAAGTGAAAGGGTTCCTTTCAGCTGGTTATTTGGATTCGCTAACGCTAATGAGTGAAGTGTTGTGGGAAAAAATTGAAAAAAATTGTTCAACAGCGCCAAATGTTTACTCCACTCGATATAGTTCAACATATTACGTAGAACTAAAGTAAACTAGACTATATGCAGAACATGGAATAGAATAAGAGAGTGTAAAACATAATATGCTTGAATCATGAGATGCTTATATTCATTTCCAGCAAATATCACCATGTACAATCATAGAGGTATCAACCGTACTATCAACCATGAACAACATAACACCACTCCCAACTACAGGAACTGAGTACATATAACGTTCGGTGGTGGTTGAGCAACCAACCATCGTGACGTTTCATAACAACCCGCTACAACTAATCGGGGCTTAGTTAACCATGACATTTATTACATTAATTATTCCCGCTACAACTATAGTTTTATTGAAATATAACAACTGGCCGACTACACTAAAGATATTTGACGGCTTACAGGGGATATTTCAATTCCTCTGTTATGTTAGATTATACATGTGTCAGCTACGAAATTTGTGAGTTCTAGTCTATTCATATGCTTAAAAGAAATTATTTTTCATTCTCATAGTTATTATTCATGGGTATGGAGTATATAATATGTGTGTTGTTTGTTTTCATTCCCTTAAATATGAATTTACAATGCATTTGTGTCGTGGCTATATACAAATATTAGTTTTGCCTTTCCTGCTTTTTGGTCAAAAGCATACCCCTCAAATCCAAATCATATCGTAAGAAGGAGCTGTAACTCATTAAAATTCAAGGAAGATCACCAATGAAATGGTGATCTCTCCAACTGTTGGTAACTTTGTCTTTATTTAACGGGCAGATGGAGTAAAAAATCAATTAATTTTCATAAAGACAAATCTATTAAGCAACAGTTACCACGAAAAAATTCCTTTCGGCTATGGCTTTCGTTTGTAGACTAGTTCTTCTAATGCTCTGTTGTCTCATCTTTGTATCTACCATCTCAATTTGTCTATGTTGGTATCATGGCAGTTGTAGCACAATGGTTCATTTCACATAAACAAAATTTCTTTCCTTAATGAAGTCAATGGTGCAGACCATATGTTCCTACTTATTATGTTGAACTTTCCATGTTCATTCGTTCATTAGTCATTTAAATAATTTGGTGCAAGGATTACATCCCAAAGAAAAGAAAATGCTAGCAACCAAACTCTACCCTTTTTCACAAACTGTGATCCTTAAAGGTAAGCAGTGTTTCAATATTTAGACCTAGGCAATCACAATTTAGTCTCAAAAATTTGCATTTGCACAAACTTAACAATCACACAGATCTATTTGAGAATTCTCTCTTTATTAGTCAATAATTCTCATAATACTGGCCTGATATTGTTTATATATCATGTTATTGTGAGAAATATAATATACAATTTAATTATATAAGCATGGAGTTTACAATCATAGATATTTATTTGAGAATTTGATATAAGAAAAACAGTTCTCATAACACTAGCCTGGTGTTGTCAATTTATTATGTTACTGAGAGCAGCAACATATACAATTTCTGATTTTCAGGTTATCTATAAAGATCTTCCGTCAAATTTGTGTGCCCTCCGTGATCACGTAGAAAACAAGGAGACTGCTGATCTGAATTTCTCAGCAAGAATGACTTGTACAAAATCACCAAAAACCCAAAATATCCAAGTAGATACTGAAGATTTGAATTCACAGAGAATGCAAGGAACAATCAAGGGATTAAAGGTTTCTGAGGAAAAGCCTACCAAACAGAGGCCAAAAGTGCCAGGTCTTCAGACAAACATGGACATATTGAAAGAAGAACTTTATATGTTCATTTCAGATCATGGACAGGAAGGTTTCATGCCTCTGAGAAAGCATCTCCGTTTACATGGCCGTGCAGATCTTGAGAAAGCCATTACTCGTATGGGTGGTTTCAGAGTTATTGCATCTCTTATGAATCTCTCACTTTCATATAAGGACAGGAAGCCTAAGGGTTACTGGGATAGCTTAGAAAATCTGAAGCAGGAAGTAAGACTTCATTATTTATTTATGCAGTCACTATTTTCTGTGTTTATAGTTAAATCTATAATTCTTATTGGCTACTGTTATGTTCAATGAAATAGTGACTGCATTCTTGGCTATTGCATTCAGGTCAGTCATTTCCAAAGGACGTGGGGCATGGATCCAACTTATATGCCTAGCAGAAAGTCTTTTGAGAGGGCTGGTATGCGCAGCAATTTTTCTTTTTGTTCTGACCATTCCTTCAATTGTCGTTCTTCTGCTATTTCATATGACCGAACACAATGAATTATTGTCCTTGTGATATGCATGTAAAGTACTATCAGTTGGTAAATAACATGGTTTGAAGGGTCCATTCAACCTCTTCCTTTATATAACTTTTAACATTTAAATATTTCCATCACAATCAATAAATATCTCTCCTTGAATTCAAGAATTAATGTTTCTAAATTTTACACAAATATAGTTCAATGGAATTAGAATATTGAGTTTGCACTTGTTTTCTCGTAAAACGTTACAAGAAAAAAAGAAAAAAAAAACCTAAATTGAAGCAAAGAAGAAAATTGCCCATTCCCAGTTCTGTTTTATTTATTTAAAAATCAGCAAATACATCTGGGAAGCCTAAGTGTTGTCATCCTCTGTTAGAGACTAAATTATACAACTACAAGCTAACAGCAGAATCAGCCGTCAACATTAAATATCCCTGGTAGAAATAATATTTTTGAGTTATAGACAAAGGTATCTAAGTCATGAACATTTGGATTACTACATCAACATCCCTCACTTAATCTTAAAAAATCAAAGACAAATACATTGTTGTAGGAAGTGTACCACTATTGAGACTACCATGTTTACTCTGAAAGTTCTTGTAATTCGTTGCCTAGTATATCTGAGAAGCAAAAGTTGTAACGACCCCATCCTTGGGTAATTAAATTTTTTCCAACATTTCACTTCAAACATATAAAAGTAACAAGTAACAAAGACATTACAATAAAATTCTTCCTTTCTTTATTGATAAATACATGCAAGTTACAATATATATTTCCACATGAATTCCATTTTCATTGCAAATATAAATCAGAGTACAAAAGTAAAACAATTACATACATAGCTCGTAAGCTTTTGCACAAATAGTAGTAAGACGGTCCAGGTTCCCTTCCTTTCAAATCTTGGTGTATCTGTTGTCTGCTGTGTAGGAAAAACATCACTCAGGCGCTTTTCCGCCAACCACGGACTATTAATGCAGTCCCCCGCACACCTATCATTCGATAGATGACCCTCCCTTCGAACGGAGAGATTGGTAGAGTATCCGGCTACGACAACCCAACTGAACATAGTGTTCTGTCCTATACATCTAGAACTTGCTATTTCACAATCCCGAACTAGCATGGAGGATCACAATGAACTGACAGTGTAGTCTCAACTATCTCAACTATCTCACATCTAAGTGGATGTCGTACATTCCACTACTTTGGCCAAAGTATTCTCATTCACTACTTCGAATGAAGGTCATCTATCATATACACTACTCAGGGCCAATTTGACTTAAAGCTATCTTACACTACGCATAGGTATCGTCTTTTACTTTTGGATAATCTTTTATCCCAGACTAACCTACAACATATTAATCTACTAAGTAATTACACAAGATAGGTATATCCTGTTTCAAATAACCTACCTTTAAACAATCTACTTTAAATAGTTACATAAGAGAGGTATATCCTGTTTCAGACAACCTACCTTCAAACAATCTATTTAGAAACGAAACAATCTACAAGTGTCTTATACCATACCTCCTAATTAGGAAATCTTTATCTTAGGAGTACTTTAGCTTACCTCAGTTACCCTTATAACTTAAGCTGAAAAGACCTTGCTAGACCACTATCTTCATTACATTCCTAGTATCTAGTTGTAAATGTAATCAAATCTTTATCAAATATGATCCTAAGAAATCCAAGGAATTACTAAGGTCTGAAATTCTGTGTGAGAATTCTAAGTCAAAATACTAATTTCCAGATTTCTTCTCTTATGCTAAATGCGTTGATTGCAGAACATTAATAAATTTCGATGTTTGCATATCACCAAATGAACTGCCATATATATCATGGAGACACGCCTCCACAAGAGACGCGTTTCATGAGAGGACGTGTCCCTTGGGCGCGCGCGGTTCTCAAACAAGACCGAAATCAATTCGGTTAACACACATTAATATGTGTGTGGGTAGTAGTATGAATTCAGATTTATATAAATGCAGAATTTAAACATCATTTATTTCAAATCTTATACATTTTTTATAAATTCGAGTTTACTTATTTCCAGAAATATTTATATGAAGAATGATCTTTGATCACATATAAATGATGATGATGCTTTCAACAATCATCATTTATATCTGACCGAAGCTACCATTCATCAACACTCCCTCTTAGCTAGGGAAGATATTTCAAAACAAATAAGTGGAGATATCACCTTCACACGTGATATCGAAGATATGGTATGTTTTCTCAATATTGTCAAGTCACATGACATTCTTCATTATGGTATGTGCACTAACATCAAGTCACATGATGTCTACCATAATTCATGGCATATCCAGGGATATATAATTATCCACCATGGTTATCTCTTTAGGATCATAATGATCTTCAAATGATATCAAGTCTCATGATATTCATCAAAGCGTCCAAGAGATACTATCATGACATGTCCACAGATATCAAGTCACATGATATCTATCATGATAGTTCAACTCATCATTGTAGATTCGTCACTTTACAATGTCAAATACAAGTGTTCATTATTAGAAAGATCGTCACCTTTCAATAATGTACATGGGGAGTAGGCCCATAAGGTCATGGAGTCACACACATGACAAAAAAGTTTACACATTAAACATCTTTATACAGAAATCTGGAAAAAAAACCATTAATCCCAATTTTAAACAAATCTGCAGGCTGGATGATTTTTTCCCCGATTTTTTGAAAAAACCTTTGACCTTTTGGTCAACGATTTTTTTTTTAAATCTGATCTTTTGATCAATGACTTTTTCCCATTTCTAACCGCAAATTGCCAAAAAAAAAAAATTGCGTTTAAAACCTGCAAAAAAGTACAAATAAAATCACGCTGATTTTCATGTGAAAAAAAACCATGAGACCATAGCTTGTTGTTTACTATTATGCTTTGATAGATTTTTTCCAATCATCCATAGCTTGTTCGAAAGCACTTGTTTTAGGTTTTTAGCCATAGCAGCAAGGCAGTGAACTGTTTGATAAAATGCTTTGGTAGACATGTATGAAAAATGTGGTAGCATAGACAAGGTAGTGAACTGGTTGAAAAATTGCCTCAAAGAAATGTGATTGCTATTGATTGTCATGGCATTCCATCACCAAGAGACCACATTTCTTTGAAACAATTTTTGATCCAGACAATGAGTGGATTGCTGGTGATGAATTTCTTGAGGCTGAGGATTTTGAGATCCTAGTGGAGTCAAACTTTGATACTCATTTGACTGAATGACTTAGGAGAGGCAAAGCCCCAAGAGCTTCATCATCAAGACCTACATCCCTCTAGCAAGCTCTATTTATAGTAGCAACTAGCAAGAGTCATTAGCTACTTTTGATTTTTTGAAAGTTTGTACTCAATTTATAGGTTGACTTTGTACAAACTATATTGTAATTGAAATTATGTCATCTATCAGTTATGCATTGTGAACTAATGTTTTGAAAGATGTGGAATGCAATGTAATCAATGATATGAATTTTTTCTAAGTAGCCGGTTCGGGTTCGGGTTCGGGTTCGGGTTCGGGGGTTCGGTTCGCCGGTTCAGCTAAATTTTTTGGGGGTTGGGTTCGCTTCATTAGTACAAAAACTGAAAAACATGTAAAAATAAAAAAATATATATATATGCAGCCTAGAAGCATGAATTAGGATTAGAACATCACATAACATCATATAAACAACAAAACCACCATAAACTTGAATGATAACATGCATGATAAATATAAATATTCATCGTTCAAACTTCAAACTTCAAGTTCAATATTACAACACTATTAAAGTTTTAATCATCAAATGGATCCTCTAAATCATCTATATCAAAGTCATTGTCAACATTGACATTAGATGAAGTAGGAAGACTAGATGAATCACAAGTAGTGCCAATGGCACTGTCACTAGCACTAGTATTGTGCCCATGCTCCTGTTGGATATCGGACTCCTCATATGCAACATGGTGGGAAGTGGAAGCATCCAAGTCAGTATCCTCTGGCCCTATATCCCACAACTTCGTCTCCCCTTCCTTGTAGTCACGTTGTTTGTGTAAAAGGAGACACAAGTTGGAATGCACATATACTAAGTTCTCCGCTCTTTTTGAGAGCAATTTATTGCGGTTTACTGAGTGGATGAAAGAATATGTGCTCCAATTCCTCTCAAATGCGGATGAACTAGCAACCTATGAAGACAAAGTAAACAATTAAAAAATTTAAAATTATAAATGAAATTATGAAACTTTTAAATTTTAAAAGTAAAACTAAAATATGAAAATTTATTAAACTTACTTGTGATAAAACTTTGATTGCAAGGGGCTGCAAATTTTGGAAGTATTGTCCATGGAAGTACCACCAACTATGAGCATCCTTTAAGAACCTGTCACGAGAAGCATCAGCATCTAGATGATTTGAGTGCACAAAATCAATGAACTCACTCGTGATTACAGATCGCAAATCTTGGTCAGGGAAGAGTCTCATAAATGCTGCCTTGTACCCTTCAGCCACTTCAAATCTCTATATGGAGGAAGCCTTCCTGGCTGTGAAAGAAGCTGACTACTATAGTATTTTGGAGTCAATGCAAAGGCAAGAAGGTGTAATGGAGTTGTCATTTTGTTCCATCTTTCTTCAACAATTGTTTGCACTTGTTTGAAGAAAGTCTCTTCAGGGTCTTGCTCTCTTGCATTTATGGTGCACTTGATCTTCTCAAGCATTGAGTCTATACCATCATATATTTCTCCAATGCATGGCTTGTCCATGTCAATATAGCAAATCATACTCAAAATGGGCTCGGTGAAGCTAAGGAGATACTCTGCACGATCCCACCATGAGTCATCTAATATCATGCTCTTAATTTTTGTTGCTCTTTCAATGCCGCTTTGCCTCCATATAGACCAATTGTTGCTAATCACCATGCTAGCAAGTGCCTCTTTAACTTTCACAAGTCGTCTCAAGACGATAGTATTAGAGGCAAATCGGATCTCTGCAACCTATTGCAAATTAAAAATAATAATTAGAATTTAAAAATAAACTTTAAAGAAGAATTTAAATTAGAATGCACAATCAAATTATGAAAATCAGAAAATGACAAATGTAAATATTACTTCACTTACCTTCAATAGCTTCAATTTTGAAAATGATCTAAAGATGCTTTGAGACAAGTGGTGGTTGGTGACGAACATCTGAATGTCCTCAGCCTCAGCATACAATTCTTTGATCCATGCAATTTGATTCCCAATCTTTTGCATCATAAGATTGAATGAATGGACTGCACAAGGTGTCCAAAAGATATGTGAATATCTTTCCTCAACCAACCACCCTGCTGCTCTACAATTCTTAGCGTTGTCCGTTACAACTTGAACAACATTGCGGGCTCCCACTTGCTCAATGGCTGCAATGAGAATACTAGCAATAAATTCTCCATCTTTTACTTGGCCCTCACAATCCACGATTTTCAAAAACATTGCCCCTTTAGGGCACACCGCTATGACATTGATCAAAGGCCAATTTTTTGAGTCCTTCCAACCATCCGAAACAATGGACACACCTGTCTCAACCCATGAATCTCTTATAGGCTTCAATGCATCTTCAACCAACTCAACCTCCTTTTCCAATAAAGTGCTACGCACCTTCTCATAACCCAGGCCCTTCTACCCTTTTGGAGCTTCATTAACCGTTCTCAACATCTCTTTCCAATATGGAGAACGAACAACATTAAAAGCTAATCCATTGGCATATAGGCATCTTGCTACACATTGGTCGGCAAGGGCTCTACTCTCATTTTGAAATGCAAGTTCCAAAGGCCCCTTTGATCTCTTGTTTGCAATAGGTTGTGCACTTCGAGCTTGAAGATCCGGAATGACAATAAATGGGTGGTCTTCTACCACAATATTGGGATTGGATGGGAGTTGCATTCCCTTTGATTTTTTTTTAAACAAAGGGTGATTTCCTTTTTGGGCTTCCCGTTGATCTACTGCATCTTGCTCCATAATGTATTTTGCAACTGTCTCAGGTGGAATAGGTGCATCTTTTTTTCCAGGGCAAGGCGTGATGCCTTTTCCACTCATGCCACACAAATGTGCTTTCACCCTATGGTATGAACTAGTATATGTAACGCCACACCCATTGCATTTCCAAAGATAACCACCACCACCTAGAACTTGTTTTATCATCTCAACATACTGCCATAGAGGAGAATTAGGATTTGTTTTGAACTTTGAGTTTGGTTTAGCTACGGAGCCAGAGGTAGAACCCATTGACATTGTGATTCCTATGGCAATTTGTTTGCAAACAACACATTCAAAATTTGAATGAAGAGAAAATATTGATTTATAAAACCTAGCTCTTTTGAATCTTGCATACATTCATAGAAGAATGGAAAGGAAAAACATATATAAATCATAAAATGAATCAAAACAAAGTTTCTGGTTTGTAAAATGTAAAACAAAAAAATGGATGAAAAAACTCAAAAAAAGGTGAGAAAAACTTACCTCTTTGCAAAAATATCCCTCAACAATCTTGTGGCAGCCAATAAACACTTGCAAATCTGTAGGAATGGCAATGCAATCATTTGTAGAAGCTTCACTGATCAATCTTCAACTCCTTTTATCAACCCAGCAAGCAAAAATAAGAACTCAGCCTCTTGGAATGAAAATGCTTGTTTGCAAAACAAATGAATAAAAATGATGTAGTTTAGGTGTTTAAAGTGTTTTAGAGGTCACTTTTAGGGTTCCCTTGGGCGTGGGTCAAAGTCAAATTGCAGAAAAATATTAAAAAATGCAAAAAAAAACGCTTTTATGCGTCCAAACACGTGGGTTCTTGTTGGGTTCGCCTTGGGTTCGCCCGGGTTCTTCACCGGCGAACCGGGACTCCAAATACCGAACCCTGGTCGAACCCACAGAGGGACTGAACCAGGACCGGTACCCAGAGCGAACCCGGACCAGGACCCTGAGCCAGGGAGCCAAACCTGGCTACTTAGAATATAAACAACAAAATCTATTTTCTATGGTTCATTAGTTAAACTCTCCATTTTATTTGCTCTCTATAACTCTATTGCTATGGAAATGCAGTTTTGTCTCTTATTCTACAATTTTTTACATTTTTTTTTAAATCCAATTTTTTCTCCATTTTTTCAAAAAATCTTGAACTTTTGGTTTGCCGACTTTTTCCCCAAAAGATTTTTGTTGCTATGGGTTTTTTTAACTCCTGTTGATAGATTACTTCTGATTCTCTATCTACAACTCCTTGTACCTAATGGGCCTAGACATAATATGCGTTTCTCCTTCAAGCTTCTTCAAGGACCAAATCTTGCTTGGGATGGGAGGAGTTGAGAAATCCACATTTTCCATTGTGGATGGAAGCAGCAGATGCATATGCAATTCTCAAATCCCAATGACAACCTTGAATTTTTCCGAGTGTAAAGGGTGGTTACTACATATCAACAAGAAAAAGTGACAAATGATCCACTAGAGGACTGTAGCATATAGAGCACAGGCAGATTTGGCTCATGAGGTGATGCACATTCTTAGTACTTGGAGATATGTTTATGATCACTTCCAAATCGGGATTAAGTTCTTATGCAATATAATTTTGATCTTAATTATGAATATTTTTCATGAGGCATTAATATTTGTGGTGGACCCTTGGAAGACATTTGTAGCTATCTAGTAGGTGCATATGCTTCTAGGCTCGTTTAGTACATATTATATCCTAGGCCCATTAATAGTGACAAGTCACAACTTAAAGCTTACCCCTTTTAGGAGGTTTATAACTAGGGGGCATACCTTCAATTATCTACAAGAGTGATAAGTCATAGTCGTAAAAGAGGCAGTACCCTTTGTAACCAAATATATCTTGTCTACCCCGTATTCTCTCCATCGTGTTGTTCTATTATAATAATTCTTTGATGCGATGCGATGACTACGGAGACTCACTAATGCTTGCTCTTCAATGATAATGGTTAAGGAATAACTAGATTGACATATTTTTTATTCTAACACGTTATAATTCCATTCAACTTGAGAAATATGTGATTACAAAAGTAGATCAAATTTCTCTCTTGACTGGGTAAGAATGGTGCTGATTTGGACATTGAAAAATTCTACACATGAAACTTTTCCTTCCAGTGTTTAGATACAGGGTAAGTTTTTTTTTTCAATTATTTGCTTCAAATATTCGAATGCTTCTTCACAGGTATCAAACCTGTTAAACTTCGTATCATTTTTAAGCAGTTTATGGAAATTTTGCAAATACATGTGATAATACCTCATTGCCTCGAAAAGCCGAAAATCTGTGATGCATTCAAATAGGAATATCAACTTCATAGAGCTCTTCGAAAAAATGAAATTTATAGAGTAAACCAATTGGCTACTTGTCTCAAATTCCCTTGTGCATGTTGCCAAGCTAAGGGATAATATGTCAAAAATCTAGGGAAAAGTGAGGAAACAAACATGAAATGATTCATAATTTCTTGGATTGTTTAGAGGATTATAATGTTATACTTGAGAAGCCTCTTGATTTGAGGTGTGTTATAACTATTGATATCGGTGTTTGTATTGGTGTAGGACGTTATGATTTAGCTCGAGCATTTGAGAAGTGGGGAGGTGTACATGAAGTTTCTCGCTTGCTTAAGTTAAAACTTCGTCATCCTCGACAATCGATGTCCCCTCTTGATCAAGGTGAGAAGGATGAGGATGATGATGATGTTGATGCCGCCACTGCCGTCGCCTTTAAATCTTCTATACATAGTCAAAGTATCTCTGACATTAATCCAAATAATAATAACAATGACAGCAGCAGTAGCAAGAGCAACAACAATTCAAAGAAATGGCTCGCAGTTCTAGATGAGTTAAATCCAAATTGGGTGGATTAACAAGATACCCTACAATGCAACGAAAAATTGCATATTTGAGTTGTATATAATGAATTTTCATTTTTTCTCTATTAAAATCAGGAAGTTTTTGATTGTATTTCCTTTTCATTCTTTTCATTCAATCTAATAAAAAATGTTCATGCTAATGATGGATATTATTCTACATTTAAACAATAAATTAATATATTGTTAAATGTTTGTTTTATAATATAATTATCAATTTTAAATTATTTAATAATTGATGTGCAATAACAAAATAATTTTTATAATAAATTAAAAAATTATACAAATAAAATTTATGAATAGCTTGGTATCAATTCAATGTAAGATGGATAAGTAATTCTTAAAGTATTGTTTTATCTATAAAAATAATCTTTTAAATCATTCTTGACACATTTAAGTATGTATAAATTTTAGTGTAAGTGATTCAAAATCGAAGAAATGTAATTTTGAAAGGATGATTACGAAAAAATTTATATCTAAGCACTTTATTAAAGTAAAATTTCTCTTTTTCTTTTTAAATTTGACGAAGGTAAATTTTATGGTTGTATAATGTTGCTTCAATTCCTATATCTAAGAATTGATCATTTGGATAATACCTAGATTTAAGTGCTTAGTAGAAATATAGTTTTGTATTTGTCATGTTGTTTTGATTGTTGGTTAGAATGTTACTTGGCAAATGAAAACTTTTAAGTGATCCTTTAATTAGAATTTACCTACAACAAGTTAATTGGGGTATTGATAAAAATAAGTTAAAAAACAAAGTAGTTATGGAGTGAAGTGAAGCTACTCATTATTGTTTCCTCCCAAACATAGGTACTAGGTGCAAAGTGGCAAAATAGCTCAATAATTTATGCTCATGGGACATGAAAGAGGTTGAATAAGTGTTCTTCAAAAAGAATTGAATGCTTCTTTATAAATGGTAATATAATGGGAGTGAGGTTCATAAAATAAAATTAGGGTAAAAGCAAAAGCCTTATGGAATTGGTATGTTTCAAGGTAATTTAGACTAAATAAATATAATTTTGCAATAATAATTAAACTAACATACCTATCTTTAGAAAAAAAAATATGTAAAAGATGTTGAGAGATCATTTTTGAAGCTCTTCAATAGGTTTTATTGACACACTCACACCATTATTAGGCCCCAACCAAATTTGGAACACAAATAGCAAGGAGAATATCTATTAAATGTTTCAAAGTTGTAGTAGATCAAGGTACCTAGCACTCTAGTGATCTTGGTCTCCCCTAGAGCCCTAGTGAGTTTTTATTTGCATAGGCACCTAACAACAATGCTCTAACCCTTGTAGAGGTCAACAAAAGGTCTTCAACCCCATACACAAGTGTCTTAATCCTCACAAGTACCCTAACTAGGCACTCCAACCTAGATCCATTTGTTTAATGGGTCTTTAATTCTCCAAGTCACCTTTTATGCCTCCTCAAACACCTAAGTAACTATAATTGGTCCTTGACTAATCATAGAGAGTTGCAACTTTCTAGATTTGCTCATTCTACAATTTGCATCACTTCTTCTTTAGCTACCAATAACAAATATTACACCTAGGGATGCATTTTCCTTCTCTTTCTCATTTTCCTTACAATTATCCATTTCCCAATTGAGCACTAGGTTGTTTTAATTAATAATTTGAAAGGAAATTGTTCTTTTCTATTATTTACAAATACTATTTTAGATAATAGTTATAATAGATTAGTGCATAGAAAGAACAAAAACCCTAGGCTAATATAACACTAAACAACCAAACACCTAGAGAGTTATTTTTAGCTTCTTTCATTTGGTGAGCCAAAAATATTTCCATCGCGTCCTTACCTTGCTTTATTATTATTTAAGAAACAATAGGATACAATCTTCACCATTTTCTTTTATTTCTAATCACTTGTTGCACTTTCCCATACCTCACAACACATATTCCCTTTCTTCCAAATATCCATCTAACCACATCTAATGCTAATATCTTGCTCCTACTTCACATCTTATTCATCTAATCCATCCTAAGATAATTCCTATCCATTTCAACCCTCTAATAGATAGATTTTACATGATATTATATCCACTCTACCCATAATCATCCATCTCTTTTTATTTCATAACCCCTTTGCATCATATATACCATGTCTCTTAACCTAGTTCTTGGCCTCCTTATTGTAGCCCACGTTTCAACCCTAACATGGATCACACTTCATTTATCCCTATCTCTTTCAAAGATCATGTTGTATTCTTTCTAGCTCTTAACAATTTTAACTATGATGCTTAGTTGGGCATACAACATCTTAAAATTGTTGCCTAACTCCAAGAAGTCCAAAATAATAATATTCATGTTGATGGACCTAATGCTTTTAGACTCATTGACCTGTTAGGCAACCTTTTAATTACATATTATTTTTGGCTAGATATGCTCCAAATTATAGAATATATGGTGCATGCTAATGCACCTTCTCGTAATTTCTTTAGTGCTTCTACATCTTTTTGTGCATCTAATTTTGTTAATGTTGTTACACCTACTTCTATGACATCTACTACTACCACCCATTACCCCTCATAATCTTGTCTTCCCCAATCCAAAAAACCACCATTATTTCAACCTCCTCACCATTCTCTCTCACAACTATTTCCTCTGATCATAAAGATGAATTATTTTCCCTCTTAACATTTTCCTCCTTTACTTCACATATTTCCATACCCCATCTCTCCCTTTGACCTCTCATTTTCCACGCATTTCCTACTTTGACCATATCCCCTCATATATTGATACTTCTATTACTATCTCATTTATCCACCCTATTACATCACGTATCAACTCAATTTCTTCTTCCTTAACATCCCATCAATAAACTTTTGTTTCATTCCCATCTCCTTTTCCTAGAATATCTTTCCCCATGCCCTTACTTTCTTCATCACATCTTTGGCATTCACCTCTTATCCTTGCATATATAATGCCACCCTAATTCTCTCCTTCCTCCCTTGCCACCTCTACCTTCTAATCTTACCATGCCCCATGTCTTGCACCATTTTCAACAAATGCAACACAAGTTATATGTCATTTCTTTTGGTTCTTAAGAGACCACCATAGACCTCCATCATAATCTACTCTCCTCTAATATTCTTGCACATCATTTTTCTCTAGCATTTATGGCCTCACTCATTTTTCTCTATGATGGTAACAATGACCCTATCATTCATGTATAGTTGTTTAAGATAGCATACATTGATTACATATGAATTAACATCTTAGTTAAACTCTTCCTATGCATGCTTAAGGACCATACCTTAGGGTGGTCCTAGTTTATCCCCCATGGCTTTATCAAGACCTTTGATGCACCAACATAAGATTTTGTAAGTTACTTTCAATTTTGGATAGGGATGGAAGCTAATCTTAGTAATCTTACACACTACAAGCAAGGTCCTACTGAGTGGTGATTATGTAAAATGATTTCAATCTATACTAGCTAAAATGCATTATCATATGTCAGGTATTGAAATCCAACATGTCTTCATAAAGAAAATAAAGTTTCAAAACTATTCTAACTTTGTTGATCTTTGTGCCACCTTACATAATTATGAGATGAGAATTGAAAAATTCCTACACACGTCTCATCATCCTACTGCTTCTCTTCTTCCTACTACCTCTTCCAATTCTAACTCATATTTTTCTAAACTCCCCAACAAACCTTATAAAAATAATTTTAACTATGATAAACATGAACAAAAGGATAATATCAATATTGTCAAACAATCTCCACCTATTCTTGCACCTTCTTCCCCACCCTCGCCTATTTCTTCTAACATTGTTTCCTTTAAACCAAAACCTAACTACCAATTCACTAAACTAGTCAATTCTAATTTCTTTGTCATACAAAATTTTATACTACTAATCTTATCTCCAATTATATCTTATCCACTCAACCTTTCTCTTCCTCTGCCTAAGGGCTCAAATCCTAAGACATTTTACCAATATTAGAAAGTTCTTAGACATAATATAGAATGATGCATTGAATTTAAAAATAAAATTTAAGACTTAATTGATCCTAACATTATTCATGTTGATGGTTAAAATGTTGGAGGAAATAAGTTAGTGACTCCACAAAACCAAAATCTATAGATGTATGGAAACATATTCCCTCAACATAATCAATTTTCTATGGTAGGTATATCCCTTAAGGTCATTACACTTCCCCCTTCTTTTGAGGGTCCTTCAAACACATATTTTGATGCTTCTCCTTTTGATCCCTTTCCTACCCTTCAACAAGTTTTTTTGTGCTCTAGAAACAAACCTATTTTATATGCCCATTTTTCCTCCCCTAGTTCTATCATTTTCTTTACTCCATCTAATAGCTATCATGGTTTTTTTTATAGAAGGGGTGAGAAATTGTGGGATATTATAAGGAACATTAGTTAATCCAAATTATTCCTTTAATATAACCACATAGGAGTGTCCACTTCATATGAACTCTCAACAAGAGTCTTGTTGGTGATTAGACATGGGATCTACAAATTCTAAATGCATGTACTATTGCTTAGATTCAAGGGTGTGTTAACGAGGGTGAAATGCACAACTTATTATCATACCCAACATCAATGGACCAATGTTTTTTAGTAGGTAAATTCATATTTACTTTTAGGTTTTTCTAGACCAAGGGAGGTATTTATTGAGGTGTTTTTGAGATAATTGGAGATGAATAATGGTAAAACAAATCTTCAAATAAACCATACCCAATGTGTATGAAACTTCTATTTTATTGTGACTAAGCACCTATATGTTGGTTTATTTGGAAACAAGGACATAATGCCTCTATAAGAAGATGTGAGAATTGTGTTGAAATTGAAATGTCTTCTTCCTAACCCGTTAAGATTGTTCAATGCAATATATCATTTCATACAAGATTGTAATAATGAAGGCAAAGCATATCTCATTATGAATAATATTTGGCAAACACTTTGTGGTACCAAGGAAAACGAAATCATGCAATGTAGTGAGTTAGTAAACTCTAACAATATTACAAAAGGTTGGTTTTTTTTTTTTTCACAAATGTGATGAAATGATAGCAAGTTGAACATATAGAAAATGAGTGCCATTATCATTTATGTGAACTAGAGTCAATATTTCATAAACAAATAATATTACCAATGTAAACCATGAGAAAACTTCTTATAGAAGATAGAAATGAGGACTATGCTTCACAATCATTCACATAAGCTAGACTCTATATGCACAACTTGCAAGTAGACAATTTTATAAAATAATTAGAAAATATCTTTAATAATCCATTAACAAGATCATAAAATTCCTTTGTGTTGCATCTTAGAATTGTTGCTCACACTTCTAGAGGAAACACTCTACTTCAAACCCAAGAAAGTGTAGTCTTGAAGGGGTATTGATAATCTCATCAAGATATATGATGGATTAAAGATCAATTGCTAATAGTGGATAATCTCTCTTTCACTTTGGGCTCAACTAAACCCAAGAATGTATTCCTAGAGGTATCCTTAACAAGATTAATCACAACTGAAGATGGAAAAAATTAAAATTTTGTGATAGCATCCAATATACACCTGGCCCCAAAGGATTTCATTAGACCAACGACTAACTGCACATAACACCTTTATTCATATTGTAAGGACATCATTGCACAACCACAAGATGGGTATGGAAAACATGATTTCTAAAGAGAAAATTATTATGGTTTGCTATAGATGCTTCATTGGATGGATCACTAAGTCATGAAATGCATATGAAGAAATTATCCTACTCCTAAAATTATTGTGAAAGATATTTTCCTTTTGGGTGTATGGTAGGTTGTAGATTTTCAAGACTGGTGCCTTATATAGTGGGTTCATAGAGTCACAATTTTCCTAGAAGAACAATATATAAATAAAAATAGAGATATTATATCAAAAAATTGAACATAATAATCTCTCTTCAAACTTTTAAAATGCATTTGCAATAAGGAAGAGATTACAAGTAATATTCATAATAACTTTAAATTATTGTGATACTTATCAAGATCTTATTACAATCATACCAATGACTGTGACAAGAGAAAACTCTAAGCTAGAAACCTATCACAATTCATCACTTAGAAACTTCCTTAAATATCTACAAATAGCCAAGGAGACATTTAGTTATAAAAATTAATTACAAACTTGTTACCTCTTTTTGATGCAAAAGTAGAGATGAGAAGAGAAATCGAGGCTACATGAAGGAATTGGATGGAATGTAAGAAAATGAGGAAGGATAAGAAGGTAACTTTAGTACCAAACTTTATAAGTGCACACAAAACTAGAAGAAGTTTATAAGTGCACAAGAGTTTTGTGATGAGGGAAGTAGAAATGATGCGATAAAATCATGTAGAACTAAACATGAGGGTGGGAGAAAATGGAGAGAAAAATGAAGAAATCTAATTCAACTATGAAATTTTGCAAGGATGGATGAAATGGTATATTGTTGTTAGAATTGTGAAAAACCACAAAACCACAAGCCATGGGATCAAACAACAAACAAATGCACCTTCCACGTGAGAGATCTGCAAATAATATGTGCAATATTCCTCAACAAGAAAAAGCTACAGAAGCAAGAGACTATCAAAAAGATAAGAAATCTCGAGAGTTAATTACAATGAGGGTTGAGTACTATATAGGAGAAGAACCCTAAAACCATAAAAAACACTCCTAAGTTTGGCTTAAGTGCATGAGAATAAATTAGACTAGTAATCAATTAAAGATTAAATAATTATTAGCTAATGCATAATTATTCTAACACCCCCTTAAGATGAACTTATGGAGTAGCTAAAAATAATGCATGATGGGTCCTGGCAAACAAGGCATGGTGAGGTGCCCATGTACAAACAAAAAATCTCTCAAAGCTAGAGAAAAGGAGAAAACCACTATGGGAGAAAACTCCTCTCCAAAAGAGAGAAAAGCAAATGAAGGATTGAAAAAGCCTCCAAATCAAGGTGTGAAGGACTCAGAAGCCTCCAACTAAAACAATGTCCTGAAAAAAGAGGAATATGTAGAACATCACTAAAGCACGAAGAAGTTGTAGGTTGTTGTCGAATGATGACTAATATAGTGTTGAAATAAAGAACCTCTAGAAATAGGAATGCAAGAGTATCCATATGGTAAATGATCCATCTCACTAAAATGCATGTAACCAATTGTTGATGTACATTGCATTTGAAAGTACATACGAACAAGAACTAGATACGTGGATCACTCCAACTATGAAATCAAGGAAGCATTAGCACCAACAATAGAAACACCCCCCCAACTGTGTGAAACCAAGAAGTGCATGTAGGAGAAACAACTTGCAAATAAAAGGGTGCAAACTAAGGCACACACGCACGAGGCAATAATCACTAGGATTTTTTGTTGTCGTGGAAGGGACCCTCACTTGACAAAGGTATGATGGAAAGCCAAAGGAAAACATCAACCCCCCATGGCACTTCATATCATAGTGTGAATACAAAAGGGCACAACAAAATGTGCAAAATCTTCAAAAAAACATACACCAGAATGGCACTTTATCTTAGTGTGTCTACAAAATAGAAAATACATGAAAAAGATGTCTACAATGCCCAAATAGGACAATATTGGAAATACATGTAGAACAGCCAAAAATGAGTCATCTGTTGGCAGATGGTCAGGCTCCCCTCGAGATTTGCGACATGGACTAACTGCCTCTCGTGGATCCATTAACTCTAGCAGTTGTATCGGGCATTAACAGGTCAATATTTTGGTGCAACGACAGCTGTGGGGATTTGAACCCGGTACCTTTGGCTTTGATACCAATTATTGGCCCACAGCTGTCGTTGCACCAAATTATCGACCTATTAATGCTCGATACATAACAGAATTAGCGGATCCATAAGAGGCGGTTAGTCCATGTCACTAATCCCGAGGGGAGCGCTGACCATCTGCCAACATCATCCCACACAAACAAGTTTCTAGGATCTATGACATTCAAGTAATTCATCAAAGTGTGAAAACACAAAAACCTAAATAAAATGTACTTGAAAAGAAATCTGAAAACAAATGCATATATGGCTATGAAGATCTTTGAAAGGCAGTTCCAACACAACTAGAATCATGAAAACCGAAGAAATTGGTCAAAAGTTATGAGCTCGAGATTGAAAAAACCACCTCTAATTTCAACAAGTTTTTGAATATACCAACAACAAAAACAAGTGATGAGACCCACACCACTAGAAATTTAACAGAACCAAATTTTCGATGATATCTCATTTATCAAAATCTAACATCGTACACCCAAGTTATGGCCAAAAGAAAAAATACCCCCTTTAGGGCACAAAGGGGTCTTAAAGGGGCCAAGTGACTAGTTTGTACGGATGATTTCATGCTAACATCAACATGATGTCAACGTAATATTCATGGAATATTCCTTGGGTTATTAGAAAAAAAATACGGCTCCTGGAAAAAAAATGTTGGAATATATCGATGATCCTACTGGAATATGCCAAAGATTCCATGTTCACCCTTGTTGCCAGAAAAATTTGGCAACCACCGGAAATTGGGCGTAGGCCCAAAAAAGCACAAAAATTGTCGGAAAATGAAAAATTATCGGAGAAATTCAACCACTGGTCGGGAAAATTCAAGGAGCACCAAGAAATTTGGAAAACATCGAAAAATATTTTATGGCTGGCCGAATTTTTGTGTGGTAGCTGGCAAAGCAAAAAGGAATGATTAGAAAACTCAATGGGCAAGCCAATGAAAAAAAATTAAGGGGTCGGTTTTTGTTAGTCGTTGGGCGGCATGAAACGATCGTCAACGAGGGTTGTAAGGCCCCGTCAGTCGATGTGCCAAGACAGTCATCGAGCAGCTTAAATGCTACTCTAGACGGATTGTACATGACTCCCTTGCCCAAGAAAAAATTAAACAAGTTGCCTCCATAAATAATAAATTTGCAAGATGAATTTTTTAAATATTTTATGGATTTTTTTAAAACCAAAAAAATAAAAAGCCATGTCTACGTTAATTTTTTAATTTTCATGCACAAGGGTTGTACACAGGCCGTACAGGCCCTTATGTGAAAAAAATTGGCTCTTAAGTTTCGGACGGTGAAATAGATCAAATTTATAGTCAAAATTTATGGAATTGGCCTCCTAAACACAACGGCGAGGTCCTTTTCGCGCCAAAATGCTCTAAAAACACAGCTACCCTCTAGATTCGAAAAAAAGCAACCACTTTAAACCCTCACATATCTGACATTGGGAATCCAAATCAAGCCAAACAAAAGGCAAATTTGACTTCCTCAATAGGTTTGAATCCAACAGTGAGGTCCTTTTCATGCCAAAATGCACTAAAAAATGCCCACCTCCAAAATTTGCAAAAAAAGCAAAAGGGATTCAAATTTGAAGCCTGTAACCCTTGTTGAAGAAAACAACCTCATAAATCGAAAAGGGGTTCATTGAATCCACGCTCTGATACCATGTTAGAATTGTGAAAAACAACGAACAAAGACACCTTCCACACAAGAGATCTGCAAACAATATGTGCAATATTTCTCAACAAGAAAAAGCTACAAAAGAAATAGACTATCAAAAAGATATGAAAGCTCGAGAATTAATTACAATGAGGGTTGAGTGCTATATAGGAGAAAAACCCTAAAAGCATAAAAGAACTCCTAAGTTTAGCTTAAGTGCATGACAATAAATAAGAATAATAATAAATTAAAGATTAATTAAGTATTAGCCAATGCATGATTACTCTAACAATTGCAAGTTTACAATAAAGGAAGAGAGGTCGGTACATAAGGAAAAATGTCTATATGTACATCAAAATCTTGCAAACAAGAATAAATGAAAAAAATAAAAAGGGAGGACCCAAAAGATCTTGCAAGGATCTTAGGAAGAACAAGAGGTTAAGACAAGACATTGGATGAGAAAGAAATGTCTTATAGTCCACCTAAACTTTGCAACTCCACAAGAATTATAGAAAATAGCTAAAACACTCACAAACATATGACTTTTTTGGATATTTTTGCAACTTCTAGCATTGTATAGGGATATAAAGGATGAAAAGGAACATCACTTAGGAAAATTTAACAATGGAAGACCCATTGAAATATTTCTCAAATCGGTTATAAAATGATGGATAGAATTACACCTAACACATAAGGGGACTGGAGCCCAAGAAATTTTTGGCGCTATCAAATTGATTCCCAACATTGGCTCTAATTAGGGATGTGTATTCTTGTAGGTATAACAAGAATCCAATATTTGGGAGTAGATCACAAAAGGGGACGACAAAGAGGGGATTGGGAGAATAACACTTCATCATGACCAATAGAGGTCGTGATTGCACAAAGATAACACACACAAAATACACTATGTACAAGCTAAAACACCATTACTTATGATCAATAATTCTTGGCATTGACTATGAATTGGAAACTCCGTCAAATCTCCAATTAAGTCCTTGAGGTGGTACAAGTTTTTACCAAACTCCTCTATAACTTCATACGACTCAAGACATAATGAATACTATTTTCCATTTTTCCTTTATAGTTGGCTTTAGTGTTCCACATTAGAACCTTATCACCAACATGGACATTTATTTGAAGTTCCCTCTTTTCAAATAGATATTTTTTTGTTCACTTTTGTTGTCATATAAAAGGAATTAGTGATGTTTTCATCAAATTTAATTAGCTCTAGTATTGTTTGAGAGATTACATCATTTCCTTCTTCTTCAACATCACTCAACAATTTGTACACTACTAGCTTCAATCTAATTAGCATCTTAGCACCCATTCCATAGAATAATTAAAATTGGTTCATATCAATAGCTACTTTGTAAGTTATTCTATCAACCCATAGTGCATACTTCAACTTATCATCACATTTATTCGTATTCATATTTAATGTCCTTTTGACGATTTTCATGAGACTCTTATTGATGGGCCCAACTTGTTTATTGCCTTCAAGATGATAATATAGGATGAGAGAATTATATCACTTTCATAGTGCACAAACTTGAGATATTTTAGGATTAAAAATACTTGGTATTATTAACAATAATTATTCTAGGCACACTAAACCTTGTGATTATATTGTTCAATAAGAAACAGACTACCACCTTAGTTGTAGCATTATTAGCATAAATTTCCTCAACCCATTTGGTGAAGTAGTTGGTGCCTATAAGAATCCATTTGTATCCATTGCTTGATATTTCTTGTATTTCATCTATGATATCAATACCCCATTGTTCAAATGATCCTTAACCATTATTAGTACAAGAGGGAGAGCACTTGCATACTTCAATTTACCTAAAAATATCCAGTAGGTGTCACACTTTCTCATCGTCTCAACCACATCCTTGAACAATGTAGGTTGTCAATATACTAATCTAAGGATACTATACATAGTGGTCTTTTAAGGATACTATACATAGTGGTCTTTCCCTTTAAATGTCCTCCAAAAATACCTTGATAGATTTTTCTCATCGATTTAGAGGATTGTATTATCTAAGAATTTGAGCAACATCCCATTATGATATCTCCATATTAATTCATCATGCATCAACACATACCATTGGGATTGAAACTTAAGCATTCTCTCTTGATTATCACTCATTTCAAGGGGATATTTCATATTCTCCAAGTAAAATATAACATTAGCATTGCATGGATCGTTTTTCAATTGGAAAAGGAGGAAACATACTTATAATTTACCTCAATAACTTAAGTTGTATCCAAATTTGCATCTATCATCAAATTGGCTCGGCTTTGACCTCTAGCCAAATTTGTAACTTGCACCTCCATATCATACTCTTGGATTTTATTGGGCACCTAGAACATGCTAAAAGTAGGCTATGACAGATGCCTTAAAACTATCATAGCATCTGTCATAAAATATACCATACTTACAACACCTACAATTGTAAGAGAATTTGTCATAAATGACTTGAAATACCTGATTGTCTTACACCTTGTCAGAACCCATCTTTGGGTCCAATTTCCTCCATGCATAAAGATGCCTTGTGACGCAACATAAAATTTTTCATAGGTCAAAGATTCCAAAGTGGGATGCCTATGTCCACTTGGGATGATTATGTGTCATCCAGTCACCTCCAACAGGGATGTCACCCAGTCGATGGGTCCCAATTTATAACATGACACCATAGGCAATTAAATAATACAAATAAATACAATAATACATTAATTAAATCAATATTAGGACTCTAAGATTGAGGCACCTTAATCCCAATAGTTTGAACCCCATTATCTTTGTTGCAATGTGTATGGATAATCCAAAGAACCTTTAGGTAGTAGTGGAGAATTCTTTGACTATAAAGGAGTTTCATAGTAGATCATAAGAGGCATGAGAGAGGTTTCAAAACTACAACCAAGGACAATCAAATTAGGGGTTTTGAAGACTATATTTTCCTCCCAAAGGGGGAAATAGAACTCCTATAGCACCACAAAGGCCTCAAAAGTAGTAGCAATAATAGGGATAGAGGCCTGGATAGTAGCAAGGTCAAAAAGGAGGCCATACCAAGCCATGGTAGACATAGGGTCCTCGTAGTGATCAAAGACCTAGACTTAGGGTGTAGGACCATCTATCACTCAACAATATCTTCGAAGAGGCCAAAGTGGCTCCAACAAACCTCTAGAGTATCTCAATGTAGTAGGGCCCCATTAGTACAAGTGTAGTCTAGAGGGTCATTTTAAGTATGTGGTGGTTCGATTCATTTGGCTTGTGAGTGTCCTTAAGGTTTTGGAGTTGGTCAAAGAGTAGGTGCATCAGATCAAAGTGTAGGTGATATGGGTGAATCCCATAAGGTGTTTGTAGTAGTAGACAACTACTAGGTTGATAACTAGGCTATTGTCATTGGCTGGCAGGAATGATAAATGGTGTTTTTGCTAGTGTTTTAATTGATTTAGGAGCTACTAATTCTTTTATCGCTCCCTCTTTGGTGGAGCATAGTAGGCTAGTGGCAAGTAGACAAGAGGATAAATGAGAGTTTGAGTTAGCTTATAGGGATAAGGTAGTAGTTAATTTAGTGGTTAAGGTGTGTCACTCGGGGGTTGGTTCTTTATCACTTTTTTAGATCTTCAAGTTGCCTTTTTAGGCTCATATAATGTAGTTTTGGGCATGCATTGGCTTGATTATCATCGAGATAAGATTGATTTTCAGAATAAGAGGATTGAATTTCTGGATGAATTTGGTATGTAAGTGGAGATCATGGAGATTCAGAGACCCATTTCACTCTATATGACTTTCACTATGCAACTTAAGCACTAAATATAGAAGGGTTTCCATATGTTTTCCATAACTATTGGTGATAAGTCGAAGGGTTGTTTTGAGTATTTTACAAACATATCATTGGAGAATCATCCTATCCTTAAGGATTTTACAACTGTATTTCAATCGTAGTTACCTAGCTTTCCTCCTAAGTGAGAGGTAGATTTCCATATTGATCTCATTCCACGAGCCTAGTTGGTTTCAAGGACACCTTATAAGATGAATATCCATGAGCTAAATGAGCTCAAGGTTCAGTTGGAGGAATTGATGGAGAAGGTATATATTCCTCCCAATATATCTACTTGGGGGACACTAGTTATCTTTGTGAAGAAGGATGGATCCCTTTAGTTGGATTTTAAGCAGATGAACAAGTTAACAATCAATAATTGTTACCCACTCCCTAAGATATATGACTTGTTTGATCAAATTAAGGGAGCCAAGGAGTTTTAAAAAATTTATTTAAAATCAAGATATCACTAGTTGAGGATTATTAAGGTTGATATTCACAAGACAAATTTTAGGACCCAATATGGGAATTACGAGTTCATAATAGTGCCTTTTGGTTTGATGAATTCCCCCGTAGTATTCATGAGCTTGATGAATGGGGTATTCCATACTTTCTTGGATCACTTTTTGTTCATATTTTTGGATGAAATTCTATTTTTTCTTAGACAAAGAAGTGTGAGGAGCATCTATGACAAGTCTTGCAGTGCTTGATGAGACACTAGTTGTATGCCATTTTGGCTAAGTGCTCATTTTCCAGTCTAGGATTCAATACTTAGGGCATATCATTTCAGGTGATGGTATCTTTGTAGATCCATCAAAGGTCAGGGCTATAGTGGAGTGGCCAACACCCACTAATGTGGTAGAGATGCAGAGTTATATGGGGCTTGCAGGCTATTACTAAAAATTTGTAGAGGGGTTCTCTAGGATTTCTTATCTATTAGTTCTCTTCAAAAAAAAGGTAATAATTTTGTTTAGATAGAGCAATGTGAGAGGGTGTTCTAGACTCTCAAGGAGCAACTTACTAGTGCTCTTATTCTAGCAGTTCCTAACCCAAATTTGGAGTTCATAGTGTATACATATGCATCCTTGGATGGTATAGGTGAAATTCTCATGTAGGAGGGTAGAGTGATCATGTATGAGTCATGAAAACTTAAAACCCATGAGATTAACTATCCTACCCATGATTTATAGCTTGCAATAGTTATTCATGCACTCATGAGATGGAGATAATTTCTTTTAGGGTCCATCATTTCAAATTGTATTTGAATCATTCTAGTCTCTAGTATATCTTCACTCATCCTAATCTAAATGCATGGAAAAGGCGGTGGATGGATTTCTTGTGTGAATAGGATTTTGATGTACATTATATTAAGGGTAGGGAGAAATTTGTTATTGATACTTTGAGTAGGTGACAACATGAATTGATGTCTTTATCTTTGTGTTTTCACTTGAGATCTTAGATTCTCTCACTACTTATCACCTTGAGACTAATTTGTAGACTAAGAGGGTTAACCATTTGTCTTGGAGCATATATTATAGATGTATGTTATCGACCACCAATCCAAGTGGTAGGATTATCTTTATATAGTACATTTTTCCTATAACAATATTCATCATAGTTCCTTGTGCATGGCTCCCTACTAAACATTGTATGGTAGACCGTGCAAGACTCCTCTAAGTTGGGATCACAGTGAGGGTAGGTTTTCTATTGGTTCAACATATGGAGTAGTAGGTGGTTTTGATCAACCAACGAGTGCAAGAGGCTTAATATAGGCAAAATAAGTATGTTGATACTAAGAGGCTTGATCACATTTTTTCCATGGGTGAGTTTTTCTAAGAGTGAGACATCATAAGAGCCCTATTCATTATGGAAAAGGCTCTAAGTTAGCACCTCAATTTGTTACTTTTTATCACTAAGACCGAACCCTAGCTAAGTGTGAAACTTATATATCCTGTGAAATATAGGATCATCTTCATGCTATGGGTGGCTTATGGTGAAGATGAACCTCTAGAGAGGGATAGTTCCCTTGATCGACCTCCTATACTATTACTTTGACAAGGAAAAAGGATAGAAAATAACTATAACTTGAAAATTTTGATCCTAGGAGGTGATAGACAAAAATTTATAAGACTATACTAGTGCTTCAACTCATAGTTTCTCTTAAAATATGCCCTACTTTATGCACAACTCAGATTTTTGTAAGCTCACACAATAGTGTTTCATAAGAAGGTTATATTTCTGAAAATAGAAAAAGAGGGAGGTGTACTCAAATGGGGTTAATCAAATGGGTACACCTTTTTTTTTGCTTTATGTTTCATTCAATTATGAGAGCTATAATGCATAAATAACAATAAGAAATCAAACCTAATTGTTATAATACTAATAAGGAAGGGTTTTAGATGCTAAAATGATGTGTACCTTTTTGGAAAAGTGTTTTTTTGGGCCTCACTAAGGACTCATTCGCCCGGTGGTGAATGGGTCCCTATTAGGGTTCTAGAAAATCAGTTTCGAGATCCTTTTCTCCAATGTCTGCACTCTTAGATCCTAGGTGTTCAACTCATGAAAGTCAGAAATAAATTTTGTAGACTAATTTCTATGATCTTGCAACAAAGATAACAATTTTTGCAACTTTGACAATTTTTTCTCTTTCAAGAGAGAATAAAATTTGTTAATTTTTAGGGAATAGGTGTTTTCCTTGGTCAAACCCCATTTTGGTAATTAAACCTTGAATTGAAACAATGCATAAAAGGAAAGATGAATGAACAATGTAATGCCACAACTCATCAATCCTCAATTGAACCTTGGATTACAAATCAAAAACCTTGCATGAAGTGGCCTCAAAGAATGTAGATCTTGATCACAACACTTGATTAGAAACAACACCTTGGATATGCTTGAATTGGATCTTCAATGCTACATCAACATGATAGCTCAACAACATGCATGATACCTTATGACTTTGACATGATGAAATTATCTTTGATTGCTTCAATAAACTCTATAAATCTTCCCTTGAATGCCTTAGAAAATGCTCTCTAATGCTCTTGTGAAGATAACTTGATCTCATGAAATTCTTCTAGGTGAAACTATGTGAAATGACCTTATATTTACACTTTGAAATCATTAAAATCCCACCAAGAATATGTTCAAAAAGGGGTGTCCTTTAAAGTGAAGGAGGACCCATTCATCATAGGGCAAACAGGTCCTGGCATACTTAACTAGGACCTATTTCGAAGATTATGAAATGTCATGTAAAAAGGGGGTTCTAGGACCTAGTGAGGACCCATTCACCAAGTGATGAATGGTTCCTAGGTCACTATCCTAGGACACAAACCTTGCCAAATTAAGTGTTGTGAATGAAACATTTCTAATAAGTGTCAGGATTTATCCCTCAGAAAATGTAATTAATAAGGCTTGGATTGGGATTATAGTGGCCAATTAAGCTCAATTAACCTCAATTAATTAATTAAATCCCTAGATTAGAGTGAAAGTGTAAAGAAACACTTTACAACACCCTAAATAAGGCACCATTAAGTCCATTTTATTAAAAAGGGTCCTAGACTTAATGTGAATGTGTAAGAAACATTGCAACACTAAATCAAGGCAACATTAGGCTCATTTATCATTAGTTATTCCCAAATTAAGGAAAAGGGATACTTTTTTTGTTACTACATTTTGCCTGCACTTTAGTGAGAGTTTCCCCCCATGTCAAACTCACACTAAAGTAGACATTCAAGGCACTTATGTATGAAGCAATGACAAAGATACACAGTCATACCCTATCAAAGACCGAGAAAAATAAAGAAAAATAAAGAATCAAGCTTCGACCATTCCAATGTGATGTGGAACATGGTTGTTTGTCCGAGAAAAGGATCAAGCTTCGACAATCTGCCCAATGCGATGTGGACTCAGGTCTAGGCTATTTTACAAAAATGTTTACAAGTATAACTTGATTTCCACTATGCAAATGACACACACACACGCTCACTCTAGGGTAGTGGAACCTTAGGTCGTCCACCAGGTGAGTATCCCAAAAAGGTGACAAATGAGAAAATTGTATTAGCCTCCCATACCATATTGAAGTTATTCTCCTAAAAACTTTGATAAGGCACCAGAATGCTCCAAGGGGATCTCGCTTCATGTAAGGTCTTCTTCTTAGGGAACATTGTGCCTAATGTCTCCAAGAGAGGACAAGTCTGCCTAATGTCTCCAAGAGAGGACAAGTCAAGAATATCAAATTGCCACTTATGGGATGCCTTGTTTCGTATCATGCCACTAAGGGAAAGTCGTATGCTTAGACATATCATGCTCTTGGAGGACATCAAACCCAATGAAAACACCAAGAAAAGGATGCATCACAAGAGAAAGAACATCACACCATGAAATATGTAAAATGTCGAAAGTTGTCATCGATGTATGCCCCCACTTTAAAGCGGTTTCTAACACCATTTTTGTGAGAAAATGCTTTAAAGTATTCAATGTTTTCTCCTAAGACATTAGAGCTTTCCTCGGAAAACCCTATGCCAAGTCATGTTTTTGAAATAAAGCTATGTCATGAAAAATGAAAGAGGGTTTGCCCCCAAGAATACATAAGGGATCTATAGATTCAAGGTCAGTATTTCTTTGCTACAATATTTTTATAGAGCGTGGAACTGTCATCATTCCCCAAATACTCAGAACTAGAAGAATGACACAAAGAGAGAAAAAACAAAGAAAAAACCTTCGGATCAACATGGAAGAGACCTAAATGTCCCAATGCCTTATGTCATATCCAGAAAGAAAACACAAGACAAATGAAAAACATAAGATGTTTACGACATAGAGAAGAATGCATATACATATAGAGGAGTGCACAAAGAGAGAGGTACATCAAACGAAACAACATGGGCGATCACATTATGCACATGAAATCACATAAAGAAACGTGAAAAAGAAAACAAAGCAAAAGACTAGTAAGGCACAAGTGAATCAAACTATAGCAAGTCATCTACATCCCAATCTCAATCAGTATATGTGGAAGGCGGACAACTAGCCAAAGGGATAATAGCAAGTGTTGAACTAGGGGAAGCACCAAGTTCAACACTCTTATTAGGAGATTTTTCATTTAAGCTCATAGAAGAGTAAAATATTGTATTCATTTTGTTATGCACTTAGTCATCAATCTTTGCAATTTCAATGGACCATCATCTAGATCAATCACAATAGGAGGTCGAATGATAATGTCTCGTGAAGGTTTTTCTTTATGTTGTGGTGAAGGTATAATAGAGTCATCATGCATTGCCTCGGGCATGTTCAAATTTTGATTTTCTATGTTGCTCTTTTCTTAATTTTTTAACATATGAGAAATAGCACAACATCTACACCTACTCTCTCTATCATTTTGGTTTCATTTCAATCTATTGTCGATTTGTGTTTGTGTAGGAGCGGGTTTGGAAATCATAGGTTTCTTCTCTTCCTTTAGGGGAGGAATGAAAGGAACCATAGGAGGTTGTTCAACCACTTTCTCTTTAGCTTTGTAAACTTGTTTTACTTTAGGAGGCACAACAATATTGTTTTGGTTGTCTCGTGGTCTCCTGTAGGAAATCACAAGAGGTTTTTTCATAGGCTGCTCTTAGATGTTTGGAAGGACTTTTGGTTCAATCCTTGTTTCATCAAGGATAAGTTGCTCAATGGAGGGTTGAGTCATGTTTCTAAGAGATAATTTTTCTATGTGCTTTTCCTTGAACTTCTGATAGGATTTGAGAAATAATTCCTCACGTGGCCTAATAGGTTTAATAGGCTCAAGCTAAAAAAAATCCAATGAAAAGTTCCCTCGGGAGGACATAGGATTAAACCCACTATAGTAAAGATACCATTTCCAAAGGGAAACTTTAAACATGTATTCACAAATGATGGGATGGAATTCATGGAGCAAAGCCATGGGTAGCCTAACTTCACATGAAATTGGTCCAATTGTGAGATGATGGCGAATGAGACAGTTAATGTTTTCGGTCCAACTTTTAAAGCTAGATCTATCGAGCCTATTGTAGGACAAGAAAAACCATTATGCATCTTGATCCATGCTTTTGGTTTATCATATGTATCTTAATAGAGTTCATGCACAAATAGGAATTCTTTAGTGATCACATTCTCTCCATAGACAGGATCAATTAATATCCCATTAGTGGGCTTGTTATTGATTATTCTGGCTATGTAAAGAGGACCATCGGGTGCATGTTTAAGTATGTCATTTTGTGAGAAAGCAATATCAAGAGGCATTTTGGTTGATCCCTTACGAGGTTTAATATCGATAAATGGTAACCATTTCATCTATATTTTCATCATTTATGTTGTCATCATTCGTGCCAACATTCATCACATCATTCTTTGTTTCACTAGCTTTGACAAATGAAATAGTATGTTTCGGCATAAGATTTGCAGTAAATTTTGGTTAAGAGGAGCTACAAACTTATTTCCTTGATCATTCACACCTCCAATTTGTAGATGATTAGAATGGATAAGGTCTTGCACAAGATGTTTAAGATGCTTAAAATATTTGTATCATGTCCACTTTGTCATTGATAATGGCAATAAGAGTTTCGTCGAAAGCCTGTGGGCAATGGTAGATTAGGATCACGCTTTTTAACAAGAGGTAAGGAAAGCATATTATTTTCAATGACCTGCAACATGATATTATGAATGGGTATTGGGTAGGGGAGTAAACGTTATATTGCTATCCCCAAAGGAAAAAGGATTTTTCATCTTTATAGCAGCCAAATGGTTATCACTTTGTTGACTTGGTTGAGAGGAGTTAAGTTGCAAAAGGCCCCTATTTTACTTCTTGAAAGGTTGGTAACTATTTTGAGTTGCGGATTTGAACTTTTCAAGATGAATAAGGGGATTTTTCACATCACAATCGCAAGCCGTATTTTGATAGTCACGAAGGGTTGTACATAACTGTGGTAAGGATGGGAATCTCAACATCTCAAGTTTGTTTTGGATTTTATTTTGTAAGTTGGTCATAAACATTCGTTGAAGTTCGGCATCGGGAATCTTAATGTTTATTTGTGAATAAAGGTTTTGGTATCTTTCTATGAAATCAATCACTTTCTCATTATCCTTTTGTTTGCATGTCATTAAATCAGCTAGGTTCATCTTGGGACCCATGTGCATGTGGAAGTGGTTTTAAAAGGCATCAACAAGCTCATTTAATGAACCAATTGAATTATTCTATAAGGAACAAAAGCACTCTTAAGTAGTATCCTTCAATGATCTAGGAAATTTTTTAGCCAAGAGTTTATCTTCAAAGATGAAATCACTACATAGGGTTGTAAAAGCATAAACATGGCTAATAGGATCTCCTTTCCCACTATATTTCTCAAATCGGGGAACTTCTATACCTTGTGGTATTTGTGCTCTCAATATCTTCAAGGATAATGAATTGGTCTTGATGCATTGCGAAGGTTGACCATTGTTGTTTTGATTTAAGGTTGCAACTTGTTGTTGGATGGACGGAATGGTTTGTGTAAGTGTGTTAAGGATAGCATCATTGTTATTGTAAGGTGGAGTGGGGTATGTATGTGGAGGGCAAGTGAATTGTAAGTTTGTGAGGGAGGATGGTTGAGGAGATATTGTATGTGAATGCACAAAATAGAAGGATTCCCTATGGAAATACCTAAGGAAGTGTTCACATTGCTAGTAGGTTGAATGGTTGTGGTAACTTGAGTACTAGTGTATGTAGGAATGGAAATGGGAATAGTAGAAGGAGGAATCAAAGTTGCACCTTGGCTTTGAGTACACCCAAAAGCTTGAGTACAACTAGTGATGGTAGGGATGATGTTGTTAACTTTAAGCACATTGGTTGTGGGCATGGAAGTCATGGGAAATGAATTATGCATACTATGATCCATAGAGGGTTGATCAACACTATTAGGAAGAGAGCTAGAAAACCCAAGATCCATGATGAATGGGATATCGCAGGATGACATGAGTCTTGAACTATGTCTAACAATAGTATTGCTAATAGGACACCAAGTTGTAAAGCTCCTACAAGTTTTACAAACTTAGTGTACAAACCCAAAATGGAAGGAGACAATGCAATGGCCTAGAATGAAATTAAATTTTCAAATTCTAACCAAGTTAATTTTTTGATTACACTATGTAACAATCTGAAAATGAAATGTTGTAAATGCAATTTTGAATTCAATGCACTAAATGAGCCAAATTAAGCTAGATCTAATGAAAGGAATGAAACAAAAACTAAACAAACTGAAACAAAGGCTTGACAGCACCAAACAAAAGCATAGAACAAAAGATTCCAAATTCCAGAAATGCAGATTTAGGTTTGATCAGGGACTCATTCCCCCTAGGGCGAATGGGTCCTATATTAGGGTTTTGAAATTGATTTTTGCATATTTTTAAGCCTTTTCTAATGATTTTCAGATTCAGGTTTGCAATGGTAAGTTTCAGGTTCATATTTCTATAAATTTAATGTGAAATGCAAGTTGAAAATGTGACAAAATGATGAAGTACAAGACCTAGTTTGATATGCAATTTTGTTTTCAATTTTCAAATGCAAGTTTGAATGATCTAAATGATATGAAAAATGACTGATTTTTTTATAACTTTCAAATTTAAAGAATGCAAACAATGCAATTCTAAAACCCTAGATGAGATGCAAATTTGAATGCAAACTAAGACACCCTAAATGAGATCTAATTCAATGCAAATGAATGCAAGATCTAACCTGGGATGAAAAGAGAGACTCCCAAAATCAAAAAATTACAATGCTCAAGACGTCGGGTTCACCAAAATGAAACATAGAAAAAGAGGGAGGTGTACTCAAATGGGGTTAATCAAATGGGTACACCTTCTTTTGTGCTTGATGTTTCATTCATTTATGAGAGCTATAATGCATAAATAACAATCAGAAATCAAACCTAACTGTTATAACAACAATAAGGAAGGTTTTCAGATGTTGAAATGATGTGTACCTTTTTGGAAAAGTGTTGTTTGAGCCTCACTAAGGACTTATTCGCCTAGTGGTGAATGGGTCCCTATTAGGGTTCTAGAAAATCAATTTTTGGATCCTGTTCTCCAATGTCTGCACTCCCAAATCCTAGGTGTTCAGCTCTTGAAAGTCATAAATAAATTATGTAGAGTACTTTATGTGATCTTGCAACAAAGATGACATATTTTTCTCTCCAATTTATCTTCAATCTAAAACCTAAAATCACACATCAAGAGAGAAGAAAAATTATTGATTGCTAGGGAATAGGGGTTTTCCTTGGTCAAACCCCATTTTGGTAATTAAACCTTGAATTGAAACAATGCATAAAAATAAAGATGAATAAAAAATGTAATGCCACAACTCACCAATCCTCAATTGAACCTTGGATTACAAATCAGAAACCTTGCATGAAGTGGCCTCAAATAATGTAGATCTTGATCACAAAACTTGATTAGAAACAACACCTTGAATACGCTTGAATTGAATCTTCAATGCTACATCAACATGATAGCTCAACAACATGCATGATGCCTTATGTCTCCACTACCACTAGACAACTCCCAAGCCACTTAATGGTCCCCTTACCACTTTCAACCCCCAAAACCATCTCAAACTAATTCATTAATGGTTTCCAACATTCAATGGTATTTTCACACCTATCTAAGTGATTTCTATTTTTTAGTTGGCAATTTTGATCTTTTTTTGGTTTCATGGACTTTAACAATATACATCCCTTTCATAATTCTTTGAGCCTCTATTGGTAGTTTCATGATGACCTTCACAATTTCCCAACTAAGAGGGTAGTTTTCTAGTTGTTGACATCAACATCCACTCACCCAAACGTTGCCCCCCACCATTGGATTTTTGTGTTATACAACTTGAATTTGTGAGCTTTATTCTTAGTCATTTAGACTCCTTTTCTAATGTCATTTTTTATCCTAGTTATTTTTCAATAGCTATATAGTGGTGAGTTCATTTTCTAATTTTGACACATGGATTTTTACAATTTACAATTTCTTTAAATTTTTGTTAAGAAACTCTCATTTTGGGAACTTCTAAGGCTTCATTCTTGCTCATATGAAGTCTATTTTGAGTGTTGTATTTTTAAGTGGTATTTTTACATACTTTATAGTATTACCTTTTTTTCATTTTGATTTTAAATTATAGTTTCATCAATTTGGTTCTATTTGTGAACTAAAAGACCAAAATCAAGTCCAATTTATATATTTTACCAAGAAGCAATTGTAAACACACTATTGGGATCCTTTGGTTGGTATTTTAATTGGCTAATCTAGGGGGTCTTGCCATATTTTCTTGTATTTATGTTCACTCATCTCTAATCATGTTGGATCAAAAGAAATATTTTCTGTAGAAAGAAAGCATAAATAATCACTACCTAAAAAAAATCTATTACCCTCTCTCTCTTGGGTTAGTTCTTGAGCAATAATCAAGGAATACTCTTAAATAGAAGATTGCATGGCTATAATAATATTCAAGTCTATGGACTTATCAATCTCAACATTTTTTAGGATATTTTACATCTCATGTAGCACCTCAAAATCCCTTTCACTACTTGGACAATAAAAAATCAATTGTATGGAGATCTTAAATCGCCATCTACAAATGGTCATACTTACACATTTGATGTGAGCATATCATTAGAAGTAAAATGTAGTCATCTATATTATAAAGTTATAAAGAAATGTACTAAGATTCCACCACCTCATGTTGCTTCGATAGTTGTTCACACTCACTTAGCTTATGTGAGAAAATCATGGAATGAGTATAGTCATCTAAACTATCAAGGAACAAAGATATGCTCTAATGTTCCACCAACTCGTAATTATTCTATGGATTTTACTGATATAACTCTAAAGGAATCTAATGAATCTTTTTAGTGAGATCATTCATGTTTGTTAGATACCACACTGACATATATTTCATTTTTTTTAATAAAATCCCACCTTTCAAATATGGAGGGCACTATTGAGGACCTAATTTTCCTCTTTAGTGGTTGTTCTCCAATAATTGCATCATATTCTTTGAAACCTATTTTATCTCCTACTATACATGCTTTTGAGATATCACCTTTAACAGTTATACATGGGACACCTAATCAAATATTGACATTGCTCAACATCAACAAGGGGACTATTGGGTAGTTTCCAAAGTTTATAATGCAATGTTTTCTTCCCGTGTATTCCTTCATGAATTGGGAAGACATTTTCATGCACCTATGGGCATATCTCTTCCTAATGGAAGACACAATGTTCAATAAGTAATTTTTAAGATATATCTTCATTTTTTGTTCCATCATTCCACCTTTGGATTGGAATTCAATAGATTTGCAACTTGATATTTCCTTCTTCTAAAATAAAAATACAATGCTCAATGTATAGGTGCCTACTTCAACACTCATTACAAGACTATTTGCATCTAAATTATATCTCTTCTTTGTGGAGGAATTCATGTGTCAAATCTTCCATGGATTTCATGAGGCTATTCCATATTTTGGTAGGGTTTGTATATTCTCTCTCTTTCCTCTCATATAGGGGGAAGCATTTTATTCTCATATGGGGGGATTTAATCCTCTTCTTATGAGGGGGAGCATATTTTGTATTGTAAGTATGCGTAATATACTACACATTTGTCATGAACCATCTCTATTTGCCTAACCTATACTTGTGAGGGGGTGTTGGTGCATATTATTATTTATACATTTAGTTTATTTTACTTGCATTAGTTTGCATCTAAGATAAGCTTACTTAAGTAGTTGTTATCTCTCACATGGGTAGCCATCTACTTAGGAAGGTGACTTTCATTTAATAATTATAGTTGAGTGCACTTTCCATTTCTAGGGGATGAGCATTCATCTTCATCCTACATTGGTTGTAAATGCTTCATCACTTGGGAGCATATCTTATAAATTCTACCTTATTTCTCTCATATGAGCATCAAATCATTGTATTTCCTCAATAATATTTGTATCCTCATTCTATTGGAATAGCTATTGTGTTGCATCTCCAATCTCTTATTGTCTTGTACAATTTTTTTTATTGTGGCTTACTTTTTCATCAAAAACTTATGTGATTGCATCATCATCTATGTAAATTATATGGTATCGAAACTGTTGCAAATTGAGAATAATTGTGTACCAAAATCTTATAGGAAGAAGTTGGACATGCAGCTCAATAATGGTTCTTCACACTATCCCCAAATTGATGATTAAACACACATTGCTAATTAGAGTGAATGGGGTTATTTCCTAACTAGTTATTAGTGAGGACCTATTCACATTATTATAAGTTTGCTTAGGAGTTAAGATTTCTAGAATTTAGTTTTAATGGGGCCATGTATCATTATTAACTTTTAGTTATCTATGCATTTAATAATTCTCTCATGCATTTAATATTTGCATTGAGAATTTAATACTTGTGTCCTAGGTTGTTATGACTTAGTTGTCTCATGTGATAGGATTAAGGCACTTTTTATGATCTTGTCTAATCCTATTCCTCACTCCTTGCCTATATAAGCAAGGCATCGTATGTACTTTGCCAAATTCAATTTGAAATTCTTGCATCTTAATTATAGCATTATATTTCTGCCATTTCTCTCTTGTGGAAGTTATTGTCTTGCAAATGATTTTGGGGTGTTTGAGGAGTTCACCATAAATGCCTACATGGTATCAGAGCTTCAATGCTACAAAATTCTTCTCAGATCTAAGGGACCAATCTTGGTGTGAAAGTTTGTTGGGTGCGAGTTGGAGTCTTGAGAGACTCGCCATTGAATCCAAGGCATCAGAGAAAGTCAAGATCGACTTTCATATCATCAAAATTTGGCATATTTTGTCAAACCTACAAGGGTTTAAAATCCAACTATTTTTTATTAGAGCCATTTTCATTTTTGCTTCAGAAATCTAGCTTACACTCCTTTGTGAGAAAAGCGATTTATGGGTTTTGTAGCTAGGGTCGAAATCTCATTTGGGTATCTGCTAGATTTTGCATATAATAAGAATGTATGAAGAAAATTGCAGTCCAAAAAGTGTTTCATTTCATTTTTCTACCAGTTGAAGGCTAAAAAAAACATTTTTTCATCTTTTGCTTGTTGGATCAAAACACAATTTCTAGGTTTTGTTCTTTGCATTAAAATATTATCTAGGTATCCATTAGTTTTTGCATGCAACAAGTAAATTTTCCACAAATCAAATCAGAAGGGCTGTGTTTGCATTGTCGGCTAACACAATTTATCCCTTTTTTCAAAAATTCATAACTTAAGCATATGGTGTTCGTTTTTTGAAAACTTTATATCATCGAAAAGTTGATTTTGTCCTCTACAAAAATTTGAGGTTACTTTTCATCATGGAGGCAGATGTGAACATTCATCAATGCATGCACTATTTCCTTTTTTGTACATGCATTAGGTTTGCATTTTCTCTGCACTTCATTTCAGTTCCATATCATTTGGCAATCAATTGTTGTTTCATAGATTCTAGAGTTGTGTTAGTTTGCGAGTTTTCAATGTTCCTAGGCAATGAGTTTGTTGTTGCTTTATCATGATTTCGAACTTGAGTCTTTGAGTGACTAATATGGTTTCTAGCAAATAGAATTATCTTTCCTTGCTTGTCGAATTAAGGATTCTAGTGTTACTCCACAGTGTACTTCCAATGTTTCTCTTGCAGTAGGTTATCTCATTATGTGGGGGTTGAATGGTCTCTCTTATCATCCTTTGTGTGGATGGAGATTGATTGGATTTGTGATGGATATCTTTATTGTTTTTATCTCTCCTTTGGAGAGGATTTTAGTCCAATTGGGTTTTCTCCTTTTCTTCATTTGTGAGAGATTTATTTGCATTGCATTTGTACATGGGTACCTAACATGGCCTCGTAGTCGGGACCCATCCTTGCATCCTTGCATCATTTGCATAATAACTACACTCCCTAAGCTGCACTTATGGGGGGTGTTGGTGTGAATGGGGTTATTTTCTAACTAGTTATTAGTGATGACCTATTCACATTATTATATGTTTACTTAGGAGTTAATTTTCCTAGTTTTCATTTCTAGAAGTTAGTTTTAATGGGGTCATGTCTCATTATTTACTTTTGGTTATCTATGCATTTACTAATTCTCTCATGCATTTAATATTTGCACTGAGAATTTAATGCTTGTGTCCTAGGTTGTTATGACTTAGTTGTCTCATGTGATAGGATTAAGAAACTTGTCATGATCTTGTCTAATCCTATTCCTCGCTCCTTGCCTATATAAGCAAGGCATCATATGTACTTTTCCATATTCAATTTGGCATTCTTGCATCTTAATCATAGCATGATATTTCTGTCGTTTCTCTCATGTGGAAGTTATTTTATCTTGTAGGTGATTTTGGGGTGTTTGAAGAGTTCACCATAAACTCCTACACAATCTACTCAAATGTCTAGTGGGAGAGAACCCTATGCATTGGGGCTCTATGCTAACATGAGTTGATTTTTTATATAACTAAATATATAGGTCTACAAGGGATGCATTGATCCAAGTGTATAGAACATCTCCAAAGGGTGTCACAAATCTATTGAGGATTGAAGATATGTATAACAACACAAAGGCTAAAGATTATGTAGCACATTAAAAAGGTTCATGTGCAAGTCAAAAATTAATTGGAAGAAAGCAATGCAAGGTATAAGTTGCATCCAAATGAGCATCAAAGATAAAATACTTACTTGGAAGGTAAGTTGGTCATGGTGTACTTGAGGAAATAGTGATTCTTAAATGGAACATATAATAAGTTAAAATTGAAGAAGATTATTTATTACAATTTTTTGTGCAATTTATCAAAAAATACATTTTAAATCAAGTATCCCAAAGGGATGAATATATCATCAATTTTCAATGTCCCTAATTTATATTCCTACCATGTGCATAGTCTTGAAGATAGCATGTTGATGCAAGAAGTGTCCAAATGGAGACAGAAAATATTGCACATTGCAAAGAAAACCCTACACAATGAGTACAAGGAATATTTTGTTGGAAGGGTAAAGGAGTTGAGGAAGAGTCATGGATTTCTAAAGTAGAGGTAGATTAACTTTGGCAACTAAAATAGTCTTCCATGCAACCTTATTTTTGATCTCCAAGCTCAAAATATTCTCTCTTTTTGAGTCTCGTGCAAGAGCATCTCATAATACATACAATCCTACATTGCTAACAAATATATGCATGCACATGGGTTTTTGTTTTATATCTATTTGGTGTTTTATGTGTAGGTTTGTTGGTGTGTATGTATTATATGGTTTTGCAAAAAGATTTATTGATTTATTTTTCTTGTGCACACAAGTATTTTGACTACATGATGACTTCAGAGCTTATGCATAAGGTTTTAGCTCTAGATGTCTTTCATTTGTATGCACACTTGGAAAAAGCTACAATTGATTTCAAATTCTATACATAGGGTTTAGGGTTCATGCAGAGAGTGAACACTTTCAAATTTGGTGGTGTTGACCTACTAAACATAGTTGACATTCATTAATAGGAAATGAATCATAAGTTGACTAATGATTGTTGGGTAAAGTTGAAGGTGCATTGGAAATTGATTTGTCTTGGGCATTACAATATTATTATTTTTGGAAGATGTATCAAGTTTCTCTTGCCAGTTTTTCCAAATTCAATTTAATGTGCTAGATCTAAAAATTGAAGAGTTGGATGGAAAGTGTTAGCACGTTGTTGGAAAGAGAAGCAAATTGAAAGTTGGAAAGTGAAGGGTCATGAAAAATAAAGTTAAAGATCAATATCTAATTACAAGTTGGTGTATGTATCATCTAAATTTTTATACCATTTGAGGCTTATGAAATTATTGGAATTAGGTTTGGATTCATAGCACAAAGAGTATTTGCATATGTTGTAATATTTTTATACATGGGTAGCATATTTATAATCTAGTTTTTTTTAATTAATCCAAATCTTCATTTATGTTCTCCAAACATGTTTTGTCTTTCATTGTGTACTATGTTTGTTTGTTAAGTAGTTTCTCTTTTAACCTATCATTGATACTACATCAACAATTGTCAAATTCATTGAACACATTCAACAAATAAAACAAGTGTAAGCCATACTTCAAAACACAAATGCTAGCACAAATAGTGCATGACAAACACCACACACCACACATCTTCCAAGTTGGTGATTAAGCATGGACGCATTTACAAATATAATGACTCATAGAACCTTATTGCAAGCTTCATGCATCTTCATGCAAGCCCCAAACAATCACCAAGCAAGTTGGAAATAACAACTTTGAGCTCAATCTTCTTGCCTAACTTAGTCTATACCATCTTTTTGACATACAATTCTTTTGGTATTACTATTACCCTCTATTGGACTCACCTAACACCATAGAGACTCAATTGTTGGCCAAAAATAATCTTGATTGTGTCACACCAATAAAAGATAATCCAATAATTGGCACCTACATTAAAAAAACACATCTATAAGAGATCCCCCTCTTCCAAATAGTGAAAGTGTGTTAAGTTCCTTTGAAATGACAATAGTACATAAAATTCAAGTCTCATAACTTTCCACAATCGTACACAATGGGATTTATAACTTCTCAAGGAGGGGCAACATCCAAGAGGATCAAGGACACCAAGAGTTCATAACTCTATTAATGTGGCTCTCACCACTTTGTTAGAAGCATCTTCATCACCTTGAGCACCTAGTGATAACATGACAATCTAACTCCTCTCTAATCTTGTTGTATAGATCTAGTGGTATATGGCTGGACATCCTCTATTCTATAGATAGCTACAATGCCCATCTCGGGTAGCTACAACATAGAGGAATCTTCCTAATGAATTTTGCATTCAAGAAAGCTATCGCTAGTCATATATTAGTCTAACTCCTTCAGCACTCTTGTGTATTATACTATATATTACTACTTTGTAACATATGCACAAGAGACATAAAGACACAATTTGGCTTAGTAGACAAGAGGATGGCTTAGACATTCAATATATTTTACCTCTCAAATAATGTCCATGCCTATTGCATAATAATATCTTGTGTGTAACTTGTTCTATTATTTATCTTTTTCCTAGTCCATTTCACTCTAATATAGTTCTTGGCCTTTGCAATTCATGTTTACACTTCCACCATTGCACATTTAGTCTACTAAGTATGTCTAACCAAGTCATAACCTCCAATCGCTTTCTTCTAAATTCTATGTAGATAGGTCACAATCACTTATGCACCATTGATTAGAAATACCTTTGCACAATAAGAATCTCACCTTTAGCCTCACATCAATATATCTTCCCTTTTACAACCACAACTTTGTTGCAATAAATATTACTCTTATAAGAATTTTTATGTGGACTAAATGACACTTTCATAAATAATCATAAGGTAACTTAATTAATTAGGCAATAATAAACAAATCACCTTAGATTTTAGAGTTGCGACTATAACAAAAAGATAGATGTGCTAATTGATATGGACAAAATTAAATAAATGAGTAATTGTACATAGCTTTAGGTTCAATGTTGAGATATTCTATGATGGGTGTCATTTTTTTATTTACCAATGTGTCAAGGCTTATATATATGCCAAATAACCACCTCTAAATTACTAAATTTGTGATTCTTTGTCCTATTTCATGTTTTTTGCCTAATTATTGATCTTTATGCCCACAAATTCAAACTTTGTGCTTGGATCAAAACTTCTTCCCCAAATTCCATCTAGTAGATTCTAGACCTCAAATCCATGTTTGCCTCAATATCTTAACCTTTAATAAATGGTTAGCAATGTTGATAGATACCTTTAGGAGTTTGCCATAAAAGGATCTTTGACCAAACCCCAAGATACAATTCAACAATTTAAATCAAAGGCATGCCAAGCAATGATGTGGTATGCCTAAACATGTGTAGCTATTGATGTCATGTTAATGCTAAATGTTTTCCATAAAATCTAATGGTTCATGACTCTAGAACTAAATTATCATAATGAATTAGGGTTTGTCATTTTATATAACAACCTAATATACTAGTTTAAATATTTTTGCACTCAAGTCAATCAATAATAACTAGTTGGAAGGGGTTGATTCAAGATCGTGTTTAAATTTGAATCTCAAAAATTCAAGGGCCAAATATGTGTACAAATTAGAATTGCACACAAAATTGACCCAAGATTATGGATGGGTAAACTATGGATTAAGTTCAAACCCTTTCAAATTGTGAGCTCAAAATTAATCAAGGCTTATAGATTTACCAACTTTTGTACAAAAACATGTCACTTGTATGCTATCCATTGCAATTTAAACAAATGGCTCTAAGAGATTCCAAAACCCAAGATAAAGTGTAAGTGTTGACTTTCACCATTATGATATAATATTGCTATGGTGAGGTAGTTTGCACTCTAAAGTCAATACTAAGTACTCTAATTTAATAATGTCAATAAAACATTAAGAACAAAAATTATATTTGCACTATAAAATCTAAACTAGTTACTTTAATTTAAAAATGTAGCAATTAAATACTACGAACAAAAATATACTATATAAAATGGAACAAGACCATAACATGCACATATCTTTGGTAACCTAAAACAAACCCTTCTATGCAATATATTCTCCAATATAGAGGTAGATGTTTAAAACTTTTTGATCCATTGCGAAATGAACCATCATTAGTTATCTCCCAAAAAGTCACAAAAAAGCAAAAAAAAATTATCAGTTATCTCCATTACTATTCTTCAACGAGATGTAGGTAAAACACAAAAACGGTGGTTAGAGTGACAAAGGCATAATTCTTATTCACTTACTCCCACAATACATTCCCATACACCAAGTAGGCATATTCTACCTAGGCCTAGACAATAAGAAACACACCTCTATAATTAAATTATGTCTTCATTATGGAAGTAAATTGAATTCAAAATTCATGCCTCTTTGTTGGTTGAGTACATGTTTTATGAACTAGTACACTTCACTCAAAGAGTTAGCTAAAGGATAAAATATTTTACATCAAAAATTGAGATTGTTAAACATCATGCTATGACAAATTGATTTCATTATAGATTTCATAATATAGATAGCTATGACAAATTGATTTCATTATAGATTTCATAATATAGATAGCTTGATATCACCGATTTCTAGATTTGACTGTGCATGCATACATACATACATACATGCACCGATTTCTAGATTTGACTATGCATGCATGCATACATACATACATACATTAATACATACATACATGATACATACATATACATATATATACCAAAACGCATTTACATATACATGCATACATACATACATACATATACATATATATACCAAAATGCATATATATGTATACATGCATAAATACATGCATGCATGCATCCATACATAAATGCATACATACATGATACATACAAACATACATATAAATATACATATATATACCAAAATATATATTACCACCAACCTATATGATCATACTAGAGTAGTAGAATAAATATATATATATACACAAATACATACATACATCATTACATGCATGCATACAAATAAGTAAGAACGGCTATTCATAATAAGTTTAAACAAATAACATAAGTTTCAATTTTGGTCATACGGCACCTAAAAAATTGGAGCAAGTGTTGTCACTATGTTATGTGTTACCAAGGCTGTCAAGGTTAGATTTAGTTGTTCGTTGTGCATGTATAAGAACCCAGAAACTGTAGGCGACAGAGCATAACAAGCCAAATAGATGTGTCATTTGCCTTTAGAACTGAAACTAGCTTACTAAATATATCCTAGAGGATAAAAGTGCTTTGCATCAAAATTTTGGATAGGTCAGCCTGAAATTACGATGATCACAGTTTTACATCCCATTAGAACAAATTGTTTTCATTCAAGGATTCATAACAGTCTGATTATTAGTATATAAAGGCAACTTGTTCAATGGAATATGAAAAGCAACCACCCCATCTACAACATGGTAAAATATTCAATCTCTGAACTGCATGGGCTTAAAACATTGAAGCAAGAGAAGTTATCATTTAAAGTGTAGCCAACGCAGTTATTGTGCCTGAAAAAGAAGCCAGAAATTACCGGCATCAGAATATGACAAGCCAAATAAAGTTGCCCCCCCTAACAATTTCAATAGCTGTCCCTTCAGTTGTATTTATGCTGAGGATTCTACCGAAAGCAAAGAAGAGAAAATGATTAGATCGCAAGACACCAATCCCACACAAAAAAGCTCATAGAACAGATGTTGCATTACGGGAATTCAGAAAGCTCCTATTAGTGATGCTGTAGCATTTAGTTCTCATCTGTAAAGTCAATGACGCGATTACAGAGAGAAAAATACCTCTGCCATACAAGATTATGAAAGCATATCACTGATTATGAGAACAGCTACACAGGATCAGGTGCTGTTAGTGGTATTGTAGCATCAAATTTCTGAAAATCATTTTGCATGTTCTATCAACGAGTACAAAATTTATAACAGGAGCATAAATTATACAATCTAAGATTGCCCATTACCCTTTGATGTTCACTTGCTCCTTCAAACTTTGTACCTTTAAAATGATTTCCTACCGAAACCTTCGATATATAGCAGCCACCAGGGTTTATTCAGGAAGGGAACAGAAAGATAATAGCAACTGGTCAGAAAAAAGGAGGAATACTAGCAGTGCTAGAACATATATATCCAGAAACCACTATATTATATCCACTTCCCTTCTTCAGTGGAAATAAACACAGTGATTTCGGATATATGATTGAAAATGAGAACCTTTAGAAATAATCTCAAATATCTAATATGGAATCTTTATACCTAATTAATGAAGGCCCCTAAATCTATTGTCCTCAAATTTTACATTGTTAAAGAAAGTCCACCGTGTCTGAGGTTATTTAAACTTTTTTGCCTCATAGCAAATTCGCACACAATGCATCTTATTCGACCATCATTTTCTATCAGGTGAAAACAAATATTAAATTAAATATTGTATTATTGTAAACCAGATTGAATCACAGCCCAATGAAGGCCCAAGGCCACATTATTCTAACAAACGTTACCTTCATTTACTTGAATGTTCTATTGACTGAATACTTGGTATTGCCACGTTGTTTATTGCCTATATGGGAGCTATTTAATGGAGGAAAATTGGCTGAATCTACTGAAAGTGTTGGAGTGGAAGATGCAACATCTCCTCCCTCCGAGATCTTCTCCAAATCCACACTGGAATGATACGGCTGCTGAGATTGAGTATGTCTATCCTGTTTTATATACGAAAGAGGCTCAACTCCTTGCAGATCAGGGTCAGGGGCAAAGAAATAAGGTAACTTTGTTTGGTCCATCTTCCTAAATGTTATAGAAATCCTGTATGGCAATCAACAACATGTAAAGTTAATAATAAGTATTAAGGACTACAAAGCTTCAAGAGAGTAGATATATCATTTTAAATCAACAACCTCTTGCTTGGAACAGCTGGAACAGAATGTTTTGCAACATCGGCTCCATTCCCATTCAAAACAAGAACCGACCTGCAATATAAATCCATTGTTATCAGGCTTAAGTTGTATGGTCCCCTGAAGTAATGAAGACAAGAAAAATTAATTGTTCAATATATCTATATCAGCGGTTCTTAGTAAAAAGCAAAATAATGTTTATTCGAAGTGTTCTTACCCCACTGGCAATGGTATTGCAATGGAACCTGCAAACTCTCCTGGTCCAAGTATCTTCAAGTTGGAGCCAAAAACAATGTTGCATTCACTGAGAAATGATACCGTGCAAAATGGCCGAACAAAGTCATGATGGTCAATATGAGGTGGTATACAGTCGCCTTGCTCATAAATATTAACAATGCAACTATCCGGAATGCAATCCGGGGGCAGCACATGCCATCTCACCAATCTCCGGATGGCTGTTTTGAAGAGAGGAGGTATTGGATCCACTTCCTCATCACGAATAATTCCAGGTGGATTCCCATTTCTGTCCACTGCATAGTTGTAGCAACACCCAAACTGAATCGTCACCCGTCCTTTGCCCTTCATCCACTTTCGTGGCTCTGAATAGGTTCGTTCTGCATCACATATGATTGATTTGTTCAAACACATCTCCCAGGATTAGATTGGGGTTTAATGAAATGAAAAGATGGATCATGGATCATGGATCATTAATGTGAACTAAAATGCTCATCTAAAAGTTTTATATAATGAATTATGAGTGTGATTCAAAATATCAATGTTAAAAGTTTGTTACACAATTTTCTTCGAGAGAATTTTATATCAATAATATGGACTGAGAAAACCTAATGTTCTTTAAAAGATACCTTTAAGTTGCCTGTTCCTCCCCTGTTGTTGAATTTGATAAATAAAATCGACAATTCGCTTCTGCTCCGCGGCGCTGAACACACCGGTGTGCAATTCCAATCCTTGGACAATATTCACTGGTTTACCATTTACCCTTTCAATGCAGGCATAGTCTTTCTTACGCCCTACTCGCATGAATCGAAAGTACTCCCTCTCATCCCTTGATAGAACTCTTTTCCCTATCCCTTGATCCTGCTGTCTTGCTGAATCGACTTCATCCTCCTCCTCTTCTTCCTGAGCCATATCTGCCCATGAAGGATGGGCTTGCCCATTGCTCCCTGAGCTATTTATTACCTCTGAATTACAACAATGAGAAGAAGCAGAGGAGCTTTGCTCCTGCCCCTGCCCCTGCCCCTGCTCATTCTCCCTCCTCCCTTCAACAAAATAACCAAGAAATGTAACACAAACCCCACTAAAAACTGAAAAAAAAAAAAAACAGTTTCCCAGATCTCATGGACAGTAAAAAACTAATCTTAATTAAACAAGATATAGATAAATACCAAAAGCGAGTTGATTGGCGCGATCTTGCAAAAGACGGGCACATGGGTTACACATATCTATCGTTAGAGATGGCAGCCATCGCAGAAGCAAGGCCACCGCTGCAGGGTCTTCTGTTCCTTGCTTCTGCTGCGCTCGCTTATTCATTAATCCTCCGCCTCGTCTTTGCTCATTACTCATCTTCGCAAATTCCCCTCTCAACCTCCGAGTGGATGAATGAAACGTGGATGAATGAAACAAGGCTCGACGAGAAAGGGCATCGAACACGAACTATATACATTACCAATATGACTTCCGTTTCTTTCCACCGCTACCCTAGTCAATTCCTTGCGTTTGACTAAATTTGCTTTCCCCTGCCAATTATCATTTATTTTTTAATTTATAAATGGAGTAATTTTGAGTGATGTTAGGTTCGGTTTATTCTTTTTTTTCTATACATTTTCATATGTTTATGTATGCATTTATTTTCATATATTCTTACCACTTTGATTTTGGTATCTTTTATTCAAATCAATTATGGAAACATGAGAGAGATTCTTACATATGGATTTTATCTTCGAAGTGCTTAAAAATGGATAGGCATACATTTAAGTTGATGATAACTCAATAGTCTAACAAATGATCCACATGACATGAATAAACCTTCTCTTACCTTTTCCAACCTTGATGGAAGTGTTAAATCAACTCATAGGGCCCTCTCTTGCTTCTATTTTGTGTTCGTTTGTTATTTATCTAGCTTTCATGTTGTGTTACTTTATAAAAACTTACATTTTGCCTTTTAAGTTACAAAATTGTCCCTTTTTAGTCAATCAGCCTAGTGGTTTAGCAATCACCTCAATAATTTCTAATAGTTATATAGGCGTGAATTTGCACCCCCTACGCAAATTCCCCTTTTACACTTCCTCGCTTTAGAAAACCAAATCCAAAGGCGAAATTCCACATCAACAAGTTGCCTTCATTCCACTTGGCATTCATTTTTTGCATCGGTAGAAGAATTACTATCGGGGACGCCTACACAGCATGCAAACGTTTGTGTAGCGCGCTTACATTCCTAACGGATTCCTACGTCTGAAGTTGGTAGAAGCATTACACTTCCTATTGGGAACGAATTGTAATGTCCCTTTTCGACCAACTAACCTAAAAATGCCTTATTCTCTTCACCTCACCTTCAAAAACATTCATTCTTCATGCAACTTAGATTTCTTGGGCATCTCTTTTGGCAATCTCTAAGCATTCACTTCACATCCATCACTTCAAGCAACACTTTGGCACTTCATAGCAGCAGCAACAACACTCCATCAACTCCGTAGAGCAAGTGTGGAACAAGCCATTGTAGTAGAGGCTTGAGGTTTTGCAACACCTCCCTTCACCACAGTTGAGGTTGTGGTGATTGTTTAAGCTCTCTTTCTCCATTATTGGCTAGTGAGCTCTTAGTGTAGGTGATAACGTTTTCACTCCTCTCCTTTACGATTTGGTTTAGTAGCACTTCACTGTTTTGTAGTGTTTATTGTGTTCTCTACTTTCTTTTCTCCTTTATCATATATTTCTCTATCGTTGCTATCTTGGTTGTCTGTGGAGGTGGAAACACCGAAATGGGGGTCTGATTGAGGCAAACCCTTATACAGCCCCCAACAATTTTCCCTCTTCCTGTGTGTAGGTAGACGTGCATTTGGAGCTAGCTGGCGTACAGGCTCTTTTGTGAGATTATCTTTGTCACCTTAGCTTTAATATATCTGCTTTATCATATTCATTTGTATCTCTCTTATTTTATAGTTCTATTTTATTCCCTTAGAAATCACTAGCTAGGTCGTTAGCTTGTTTTCTAGTAATTCTTACTGTGGTTTCAGTCCTTTGGTCGTACATATGCCAATGCACCTGAGAGATGCCAATGCGTCGCGCTATCGTCCTGGAACCATGCTTCTGTCCTCGCAGAGAGCTACCTGAGGTGCAGTGTTGAACTCGAAAATTGGCTCGCCTAGCCCTGTTCTGAATTTTGGGTCTACAGAGTGATTGAAGGACCTTATAGTCCTTATCATTCTCATCCCTCATTTGAAACATTCCTTTAGAGTGAAGTAAGCTAGGGTAGCCTTCCGCTATTGACTCTCCGTGACCTGGGGCCTTGAACATGGTTGGTCCCCCTCTCTTACATTTTTGGTGAACCCGACATGAACTATTTTGATTTCATTTTGCGATACTAAAATATTCTTTCCTCGTATTCTAGGAGTGTTGTAGGTGTGAGTGTTGTGAGGCCTCTGCCTTACAACCCAACCTGTGACCCCTAGTAGGAGTAGTTGGAAGGTTTCAAAAGTGTTGCGTAACGAAACCTTAATTGGGTCATCGGCTTGTCCTGTAACCTTTGGAGGGATCTGAGAAAGTGTCGTCTAGTGTGCATAATGGCCTCTTTTCTGCACCAACCTATTTCCTCTACACAATCTGTGAGCAATGGTACCGGTATAACCTTCACCTCGTAGGATCTACCGATGGGCTTTAATAGAGAACCATCTCCTCTTTACATTCCTACTTGAATCAACGGAAACACTGTAGCAAGTGTTCTTATTGATCTAACGTCTCAAGTGAATATCATAACTAAGGAGACCATGCTAATCAACTTTTTGCATAAAGATGGGTACGATCCACCTGTGAGCACCATACACATGCACGACAGACTTTTTGTACCTCCTCTAGGTAGTATTGTTCTATCGATTCTTGTTGGACCTAAATCCATGAATCTTTTGTTCGACATTATCCCAGGGTTTGAACTCTTCAGAGTGAAGCTAGGTATCCCCTGGCTAGTAGCTATGAATGTAGTTCCCTCAATTGTGCATAAATGTTTGAACTTCATTCGTGAGGGTTTTGTACATGTGATCCACGATATTGGCTATAGACTGTCAATTGTGTGTGGTAGTTACTTCTTAGATTACTTTTGGCTTGCACCTGTTGGTCCTCTCCCACCTAGGAAGGACCTCTTGTACCAAACATATCAAAATTATAAGAAAGGGTGCCTAAGGCTGAAAGTGAGATACCCTCCTTCCTCTCCCATTGTTCAGCCTGATGCTTCATCTTGCCTTGTTGCGGCACCATCAAGTTCTGCCTCACGTTTGTGTGAGAACCCTATGGTGCTTGCTTGGCAAAAGCCTAAGTGTCCCATGTTTGAGCTTCTTGTCTTGTCCACAGAGCCTAGGCCTGTTCGCTATGGCAAGAGGAAGGGTCCTCGTGGGGAGTCCTCTATGTCTCGGCCTCTGCGGCCTCCCACCGCTTCTGCTCCCAAAGCAGTAAACGAGAAGAGGCTTGTTGTTGAAGCACTTGAGTTGACTCCCCCTATTGCTTCTCAAACTTTCCCTCCTGCTCCCATGCAGGAGTTTGTTCCTTCATCAAAAACGATTGTAGTGGACACTCCCATGGCTAAGCATGAGCCTTTTTTTCCTTTGTAGCCTTCAACCTCTAGCTCAAAGAGTCAAAGAAACTGCCTTGCACACGAGTGTAAGCATCGATGAAAGGCTCTCATGGCTGAGCAAGTCACTTTGCAAAAGAAGGATAAGGAGATGGCCACCCTTGTGTTAGGGCCTCTTGTTGTGTCTTCCCCACTCCTTTCTCCTACTTCCATTCAACCTAGTTCATTCTCACCTCTGACTCCCACTATGAGTGTGCTTGACCCCAAAAAGGTGTAGGGGTTTATTGCTCCTTTAGCGAAGCCTCCCTTGTTGATGTCACTTTCGGACATCCCGTAATTTCCAAAGCCCGTGAATATGTCTTCGCTTTCGAGGTATCCACTGTGGCTTTCTCCTCCTCTTCTTCCCCTACACCTTTTGCTTCATTTGTGGGGAGTTCACATCCCCAAAAAAATTCGAAGGTAGAGGATGGCCCATCCATTAATGGAGGGAATAAGAGGAGCCCACCTTCTCCGAAAGGTGGTCCTGCGTTGGCTTGTTTTGTCCTAGTGACAGAGCAAGCCCCAACTTCCCCTGAGTTCGTCATCGCTCCTGAATCATTCGATGAGCCTAGTAGTGAATCTCGATCATAATCTTCCATGTCCGTTGAGGTAAAACATGGCACTCCAATAAAGTGCATGTTTAACTCTCTGGATGAAGTTTCGGCCTTGTCAATGATCTTCGCAAAGTCATTGACCCTAGCTCCCCAAGAGCTTAGTCGAGGGGACCTTGCGGGGCCCTCTTCCATAGCCCTTGTTGTGGGAGGGTCAGAAGCTCCTCCCCTTAACATTCCACCACTACAAGCTCGTCCTCCTTCCCCCTATGATGATCTAGAGTGGGAAGCGGACATTGGTCGATCAGTGTTAGGGGGAGGCCCCTTCTTTATCTTTAGATTAGATATGTGTGTGTTGTGATGTGTTCCCCCGTGATCATGCTATGTGTTCCTAGATGACCCTGGTCACCCTTGTTGGTGCTTGGATACAGGAGTTATTTTTGTGTCATAAACCTTCTTCTATCTGTTTCATCATTCTTCCATGTTTGTGACTTGACTTTCTATAAATTGGGGACGATGCGAAGTGTTGGGGGAATTTAGGCTTCCCTTCCATGTTGAACCATTTTCTTTTATTTTTACTTTGTCTTCTCGTGCATTCTTCAAATGGTCTGATATAGTAGGGGGTTGATGACAGTTCATTTATATACTATCACTATACTTATATATATATGAGTAGTTCTGACCCCAAAATATTAGATCACCCCTATGCCCTTTATTTGTCTTTGTCTCTCTTTCTCGCTTTTTCCCTTCCTTTTTCTCTTCTTTTCTTGAGTTGTCCCTCTCATGTGTGACAATGCCATCTCTATAATGCTTTGATTTTCAAAAAACATATTCATTGCCAAGGAATCTTTTCTCGAAAGTCCTCATGAGCAATTTTTTTTCAAAACTATATTCGTGACTAGGACCCTTATGGAACATGTTTCCTTCATCATGGGTTTGTAAAGAAATAATTTGAGAAACTTCCTCCGAGGTGGAAACCACTTTGACCTTCCCTTTGTGAGTGGGTATTTTTCTTCCTTTCAAATTCCTTGATGAAGTGAACATCTTTCGAAAGGATTCCCTGATGACAAATCAATTTGAGAAAGAATGTCCTTCCTATACTTGCAAACAACGTATCCCTTGAGTGGACCTTCTCTTCATGCCAAATTCTTGAGGGACCCCTTTGAAAGTTTTCCAACTTGTTGACAGTCTGTGTGACTATTTGCTTACTTGCATGTGTGGCTACTTTTTGACATGTTATATCTATGGGTAAACATGTCACTTTGCAAGTGCGCCTATGAAGCCACTTCTTGACTCTGCGAAGTCCCCTTCCTTTGGTTTCCTCCATGTGAGAGATATTGGGGATACCTCCATGCAAGTCTATAGGCCTGTAGGGTGCTTCCTTTGAGCTTCCTCCATGCGAGAGATCTTGGGGGTCGCTCCCCTACAGGTCTGTGGGTCTGTAGGGCACTTTTTTGGGTTCATGTTAGAGATCTTGGAGGACACCTTCCTTACAGACCTATGGGTCTGTAAGGCACTTTTTTGGGTATCCTTCATGTGAGAGATCTTGGAGGATACCTTTTTTGCAGGTCTGCGAGTCTATAAGACACTTTTTTTGGTTTCCTTCATGTGAGAGATCTTGGAGGATACCTTCCTTGTAGGTTTGCGGGTCTATAAGGCACTTTTCTCGATTTCCTTCATGTGAGAGATCTTGGAGGATACCTTCCTTGTAGGTTTGTGGGTCTGTAAGGTGTTTTTCTTGGTGTCCTTCATGTGAGAGATCTTGGAGGATACCTTCCTTGCAGGTCTACGGGCCTATGAGGCGCTTACTTCTCAAGGCTTCCTTCATGTGAGATATATTGGGGGTCGCCTCCTTGTAGGTCCACGGGCCTGTAAGACGCTTTCATTCTACACCTTCATGGTTCTGCGGGACCGTGGAGTCTTTTGTTCTAGCCTATGCTTTTGAGCTCTCTAGATCACGGTCTACTTCCTTGACAGTTCAGGTATACATTTCTAACCCTACTACCTTTCCAATCTACTTTACCAAATCACTCATCAGTATTCGTGCTCACTAAAGTGGGGGAAAATATATGTGTGAATTTTCACCCCTTACGCAAATTCCCGTTTTACACTTCCTCACCCTAGAAAACCAAATCCGAAGGCAAAACTCCACATCACCAAGCTCCCTTCATTCCACTTGGTGTCCATCTTTTGTGTCGGTAGAAGAATAATTGTTGGGGACACCTGTGCGGCATGCAGATGTTTGTGTGGCACACTTATGTCCCTTACAGATTTATGCATCTGAAGTTGGCAGAGGCATTACACTTCTTATTGGGAATGAATTGTAATGTACTTCTTTGACCAACTAACCCGAAAAATGCCTTATTCTCCTCACCTCACCTTCAAAAACATTCATTCTTGATACAACTTAGATCTCTTGGGAATTTATTTTTGGCAATCTCTAAGCATTCACTTCACATCCATCACTTCAAGCAGCATTTTGGCACTTCATAGTAGCAACAACAACACTCCATCAACTCCATAGAAAAAGTGTGGAAAAATCCATTGTAGTAGGGGCTTGAAGTTTTGCAACACCTCCTTTCACCATAGTTGAGGTTGTGATGATTGTCCAAGCTCTCTTTCTCCATCATTGGCTAGTAAGCTCTTGGTGGAGGTGGTAACGTTTTCACTCCTCTCCTTTACAATTCGGTTGAGTAGCACTTCACTATTTTGTATTATTTATTGTGTTCTCTACTTTATTTTCTCCTTTATCATATATTTCGCTATTGTTTCTATCTTGGTTGTTTGTGGAGGTGAAAACACCAAAACGGGGGTCTGGTTGAGGCAGACCCCTATACAGCCCCTAATAATTTTCCCTCGTCCTATGTGTAGGTGGATGTGTATTTGGAGCTAGTTGGCGTACAGGCTCTTTTTGTGAGATTATCTGTGACCTTAGCTTTAATATATCTACTTTATCATATTCATTTGTATCTCTCTTATTTTATAGTTCTTTTTTGTTACCTTAGAAATCACCAGCTAGGTCATCATTTTGTTTTTTGGAAGTTCTTACTGTGTTTTCGGTCCTCTAGTCATATGGACGCCAACACACCTAAGAGATGCCAGTGTGTGGTGTTGTCGTCTCGGAATCGCGCTTCCATCCTCGAGCAGAGAGCTACCTGAGGTGTAATGTTGAACCCGAAAATTGGCTTGCCTAGCCCCATTTTGAATTTAAGGTCTATATAGTGATTGAAGGACCTTATAGTCCTCATCATTCTAATCCCTCATTTGAGACATTCCTTTAGAGTGAGGTAAGTTAGGGAATCCTTCCGCTCTTGGCTCTCCGTGACCTGGGGCCTTGAACGTGGTTGGTCCCCCTCACTTAAAATAATAAAACAAGAAATTATGCATTTAAATATTATATGTGTGATTTCTTTTCATGTACCATTCTTGCATTAATTTTGGCTCCCAAACCCAAGTCTAGTTAGCTCTTGATGTCATCCAAGATAGAAAAACTCCTTGTTTGTATCCTTAATTGTGGATCTAACCTTATTGATATTTTTCCAAATGAATTTGCATGAGCATTTTGATTGCTTCATTCTTGAAAATCATAACTCTTGTCTCTCCATAGATAGCTACAATAGCATATATGAGTGCTTGTTTTAGGGAACTACATCAAAAGTCCAACTCCTTTTAAGAATACCTTTTATAATACAAGCTCTTTACAACCTTTAAGCTTCTCAATTTTTCAAGTTCTAAGATTTACAATCAACCAATACAACAACATTTTCTTTTGAGTTTTTTCTCCTTTAGTATTAGTTTCATGCTTCCCCTCTTCTTTTTGTCAAGAGGAGTCTCCAAAGCTAGGAGAAGAAAATAAAGTGTCAAGTCGAGCCTCTAAAGGAATATGCCACAATAAACAACTTCAACATCTTGGATAGTTTCATTCTAGGTATGTGATTCCATTATCTACATTTGTGATTATTTAGAACAATTGTTTTTCATAAATTAGATAGAATAGTTAAGATGGACAGATCTTCATAGTGGTATAAAATTGTAACATTCAGTTACCATCTCTAAATTGTATCATAGAAATTGGAATTGTTAGATTAGTTATTTTATTGTGGATATTTATATTTAAACAATAGTACATCTTTCTTGGAGATCAGAAAAACTATGTATCCGCCTTTGAGTAAATAGTTACTATATTGATTAAGAGATCAAATAGTCACAAGATAAGAGCAAACAAACATTTTTCTTCTAGACAAACTCAAAAATCAGCAAGTTGTGTCTTTGCTTTAATTTTTGTAATAGGCCACCTAATATTTTTCAAAAATTTAAAACAAATAACTTATTAAAAAAGAAAATATTTTTAAATGTTTTCATAAAGTTTTATTTTATAATCCAAGTTCTGGAAATATAAAATGTTATAAATTCAAGAATTGTAAGAAATAATCACATGTTTTAATACTAAAAAATGTATTCATATCTAAACAATCATTACAACTCATAATAAGGATTATCCTAGCATTTGCAAATACATATTAATATACAAGAGTACATATGAATGCTCCAAGATCAATCATATCATTTGAGTGCAAACATTATGGATATCAAGTTGTTTGGAGGGAGAGCATCATTTGAGCATTATACCTCCAACCACAGAACAAGTGGTCTCCTATTCAACTTCCTATTGGAAGTGGCACGATCCTTCAATGAGGGTGGTAGATAATGACATATATAGTAAAACCAAGTCCAAGAACCAAGTGTATAAATGTAAAATCATTGTCATATGTAGTTAGTCATATAGAACTTAGTGTATAAGAGTGAATTTACACCCCCTTGCAAATTCCACTTTTACATACTTCACCTTAGAAAAATCAAACTGACCATGTAATTCCTATTAGAAGATTAAAGTTTACTTGTTAAAGGTTATTCTTTAATTTTAATTATTTATTAACTTGTAGGAATGTTCCAAAGGAATCCCTACAAGTATTTTGTATTTTTTTCTTCTCGCACATGTGTGAGGATGACCCATTTTATTTTGAATTCCTTTATTAAGGAATATTTGTAGCCACTTCCTTAAGAGGTTCTTGACACATTGCACACACATAAATGAATGGTGGCATTCATTGAGTTGGGAGTTACATTCTAACTCCTCTTCTCACCTCTATTTATTAAGGTGCCTCTCCTCTCATTCTTCATATTCAAACAAGCAAGCTTAAGGTTTAAGTGCTTTGTCTCTCTTTGTATCATTCTTAGGCATTTTTCCTCCATTCATAATATTGGGGATTTTTCTTGCTTTTTCCTCTTATCAAATTCTTGTGTCTCATTTGCATTTTGGTGGTGCTTGGTTTGGCTTCTCTATTTCTTGGTAATCTCTTTCCCTCAAACAATTCTCATTAGTTAGTACTTTCCATTGCTCATTTATTTTTCCTTTCATTTGAGTGCAAACATTATGGATATCAAGTTGTATGGAGGGAGAGCATCATTTGAGCATTATACCTCCAATCACAGAACAAGTGGTCTTCTATTCAACTTCCTATTGGAAGTGGCACGATCCTTCAATGAGGGTGGTAGATAATGACATCTATAGTAAAACCAAGTCCAAGAACCAAGTTTATAAATGTACAATCATTTTCATATGTAGTTAGTCATATAGAACTTAGTGTATAGGAGTGAATTTACACCCCCTTGCAAATTCCCCTTTTACATACTTCACCTTAGAAAAATCAAATCAGACCATGTAATTCCACATCATCCATCTGAACTACATCCACTTGGCGCTTATTTTTAGTGTCGGTGGAGGAATTTTTGTCAGGGACATGCGCATGGCACACAGATGTTTGTGTGGCGTGCTTCCATCCTAACAAGATTCTTGCCTCTAGAATATGTAGAGGCATTATGTTCTCCATTTACGATGAAACGTAACACCCTTGTGCCTACCTTCTGACCTTGCAATGGCTCTTTCCCTCCCAATTGGCCTTCAAATGTCTATCTTTTAGATTCTTCACATCCTCTACACACTAATTTGATTTGGCTTCACATTCTCGGCATTCTTACTCCATATTCTTACAACTTCAAGCTACTTGTTGTACTATTGGATTCATGATTCCAACATCACAATATTCTTCACATCTACCACATAAGCTACAACTTGGTGTCCTGTGATACTGCTTTCAACATCGTTGCGGCTACATCAACTTTTCCATGGTTGTCGACTTGCATTCCTCTCTCATTGGCTTTGAGTGCCTTTGGTCGAGGGTGGTATTGTTTACTTTTAAATTATTGTTAGATTTGAGTAGCATAGTGCCTCTTGTAGTGTTTGATTTCATTTTTGTTCCAGCATAGTTTTTTTATCATATTTCTACTCCATCTATCTAGTTGTCCATGGAGGTGGAAACACCAAAATGGGGGTTTGACTATGGCAAGCATTAAAATAGTCCCAACATTTTCCCCCTTTATGTTGTGTGTAGGTACTCATTCATGTGGAGCTTGCTAGAGAAATAACTTTTCATGAGTTAAATCTTCACCACCTTTGTTCTTGTCAATTTTCTATATCATCTTTCTCATTATTTTGGTTATTTTGTCATTTATCAATTTAATTATCAATTTAAACCTCAACCACTAAGTTTTTAGTACGTTTCTTGCACCTTTGATTGTTCTCTTCCACTGCATGTTCGTACAAACTCCGACACACCTGTGAGATACCAGTGTGTCGTGTTGTCGTCCCAGTTCTATGTTGGTGTCCTCTACCAGAGAGTTATTTGAGGTATAGTTTGGGTTCTAGGAGCCTACTCGTTTAGCCCCATTAAAAATCTTGAATTAGTAGATTGGTAGAAGCATTGAGAGTGCTCTTTATTCTCTATCCCTAGCATCAAACACTTTTCTAACTTGAGGTAGATTAGGGAAACCTTTCACTTCAACTCTTTGTGACCTGGAGCCTTGGTGTGGTTGGCCCCCCTCTACATTTTTGTGAACCTGACATGAACCATTTTGGTTCTGTTTTCCAGTATTGAAAGACCCTTTCCTCATATCTTAGGAATATTTTGGGTGTGAGTGTTGTAAGGCGCTTAGCCTTACAACTCAACCTACGATCCCTAGTGGTGTATATAGAAGGCTCCCTAAGCACTGTGGAATGAAACCCTGAGTGGTTCACTATCTAGCCACAAAACCCTTGGGAGCATCTATGAAAGTTATGTTTGGTGTACATAGAAATGGCATCCTTCTTACATCTTCTACCCATTCCATCTGTGCAACCTATGAGTGGATCTGCTGCCACAACTTTCACCTCATAGGATTTGTCGATGAACTCCAACAAAGAACCATCTCCCTTATACGTCCCTGCACATATCAATAGAAACACTATTACGGGTGTTCTCATTGTCCCTACATGTCGGGTGAATATCATTACAAAGGAGATCATGTTGATTAATTTCTTACACAAGGATGGATATGATGAATCTAGGAGCACTATTCGTACACATGATGGTGTTTTCATTCCTCCCATTGATTACATAACCTTGTCAGTCTTAGTTGGGCTTAGAACCGTAAATGCACTCTTTGACATCATCTTGAGATCCGAACTATTCAAGGTAAAACTAGGCATCCCCTTGTTGGTTGCTATGAATACAATTCTCTTAGTAGTCCATAAGTGCTTGAAGTTTTCCTATGAGGGTTTGGTGCATGTAGTCCACGACATTGATTACAGACTGTTGATAACATGTGGGGGCTACTCACTAGATCACTTTTGGCTTGCCCCTATTGGTCAGCTTCCTCTTAGGACAAACCTCTTGTATCGAACTTATGTAAAGTAAAAGAGTGGGGGAATAATGCCTAAGGTGAGATACCCTCCTTCTCCCTATGTCATTTTACATAGATCTTACCTAAAGGCAGATCGTGAGGTTGCCTTGGCTCAAAAAAGGGAAGAAGAGAAGCTCGCCTAGAGTCCTTTCTCCTCTTCTATTGTTTCACCTATCAATTCCTCTCGTCGTACTATGATGCCATTGACTTTTTCTCTTAGGAATTTTCTAGAGAGTCTAATGGTGCTCGCTTGGCGAAAGTCCAAGTGTCCAACATTCAAACTTCTCATCTTACCCATGGTACCTTGACCTATTTTGTATGGTAAGGGGAAGGGTCCCCATAGAGCATCTTCAATGTCTCGACCTCTGTGGCCTCTTACTGCTCCTGCCTCCAAGGAAGTCAATGGGAAGAGGATCGTCATTGATGTGCTCAAGCTTGGTCCCCCCGATGTTGTTCCATCATCCTCTCCATCTCCTTTTTATGTTCCCATCTAGTAGAACCTCCCTTTTTTGGAAACGATCATGATGGATACTTTGATGTTTGAACAAGAATCTTCCATCCCTTCTCAGGTCATGGCCTCTAGCTCTCAGAGTCATAGAAACTACCTTTCATGTGAGTGCAAGCATCAGAGAAAGGCTCTAGCCACTAAGTAGGTCACCTTGCAGAAGAAGGAAGAGGAGCTAGCAGCTCCTGCTTCAACATCTTCTGCTATGTCCTCCTCTTCTGTCCTCTTTGCTTCGGTTCCTTTAGCTTCAGTCTTGATTTCATCTCTCGCTATGAGCTTGAAATATCCTCACCCGAAGAGGGTGCGGGTATTCATTTCTTCTTTAGATGAGCCTCCCCTTCTGGTGTCCCTTCTGAACATCCCATCGTTTTCAAAACCCATGGACATGCCAAATACTTCGGTGGTGTCTGTCGTGGTTTTCTCCTCTTCCTTAATGCCCTTTGCTTCATCTATGGATATTTTGCATCCTCCAATGAAGCAAAAAATGGAGGATGACCTTGCTAGCGACGGGGGTCAGAAGAAGGGCTTGCTTTCTTCGAAGGGTGGTTTTGCATTGGCTTGTGTCTTCTTAGTGACAGAGGAAGCCTCAACATCCTCATAGTTTGTCATTTCTCCCTGAATCATTTGGTGAGCCTAGTAGTGGATCTGGGGCACCATCTCCCTCGCCCATTGAGTTGAAACATGACACTCCTATGAAGTGCATGTTTAACTCTATCAACAAGGTCCCATCCCTATCGGCAATTTTTGCGAGATCGCAAACATTCACTCCACAGGAATTGGGTGGAGAAGAGCTCGAGGGGCCTTCTTCCTTGGCTCTTGTTATGGGAGGGTTGAAGGGCTCCCCCTTGATATTCCACCCTTTTAGGCTCGTTTTCCCTCCCCTTACAATGATCTAGAATGGGAGAACGATGACCTCTCGGTTGATGACGACTAGGGGGCACCTCTTCTTTATCTATAGAATAGATTGTGTGTGTGTTTGTGTTCCCTCATGCTTGTGTTATGTGTTACTAGATGACCCTTGTCACCCTCGTAGGTGCTTGGATACAAGAGCATTTTTGTGTCATGAAAATTATTCTATTTTTCACATCATTCTTCTCTTTGTCATGTATTGACTTTCAACAATTGGGGATGATACAAAGTGTTGGGGGAATTTAGGCCTCCCTTCCATGTTGACCAAAATTTTTATTTTCATTTTGTTCTCATGTGCCTTCTTCACATTGTCTAATATAGTAGGAGGTTGATGACAATTCATTTATATATATTATTATACTTATCTATTTATATTTATGAGTAGCTCTGACCCCAAAATATCAAATTACCCCTGTCCCTTGTTCATCACATTATTGACTTTGCTTTCTTTCCATATTTCTCTCTTTCTTTCTTTGTGACGTTATGGTGCTTATGTGTTGTCCCTCGCATGTGTGACACAACATTACCACGGTTACATCTTGTTATGTTTAGCGGGCCACAACATCACTTTTTCATTCTTTTTTTCTCTCCTTAGGATGTCACAAGGCTTTGTGTTCAGCACACATCATCCTAAGGGGGGGCTCTCATATCACTTTGATTTTCAAAAAATGCATTTTGTGGCCAACAAATCTTTTCTTGAAAATATCTTCAACATATTTTTCAAAAATTGTATTCCTCAACAAGGACCCCTAGTAAAATACTTTTCCTTCCGTATAAGCGTGAATTTGCACCCCTAACACAAATTCCCTTTTACCCCCTTACACTTTATAAAACCTAAGGCGAAGGCTTAATTCCACTTAAGTTTGTTGTCCACATCACACTTGGTGCCTGTGTTTGTGTGTTGATGGAGGCGTTTCTGTTGGGGACACCTACGCGACGCGTAGATGTTCATACAACACACTTATGTCCCTAGCAAATTCCTACAGCTGGAGACTATAGAGATGTTACATTTTTTATTTGAAGTCAAAGAGTAATGTCCCTCTTTGGTTGACCAACCCAAATATGGTCATTTTTCATCCTTTCCTTCATATTCTTCACTCTTCCATCCATTCTCAAGTTTTGGATAGACTTTTGCAAGATCTTGAGTTCATCTCTTCACACTTTCTCCACTCTTTCAAGCATTCACAAGCTTTGTAGTAGCACTTTTCACTCCATAAGAACAATCCACTACTCTATCACTCCGCTAGTGCGAGCGCAAGACAAGCATCATTGCACCAAAGGCTTGAGTTCCTCTCATTTTCTCCTCCACAAGCCTTGAGCACTTTGGACGGAGGTAGTAAGCTCATCTCATCTCCTTTGTCATCTTTGGTTGAGTAAGCATGTACTTTTTTGTAGTGTCTTTTGTTTACGTAGCTTGTATTCCTTCCTTTATCTTTATTTCTATCATTGAAAAATTGGCTATCCATGGAGGTGGAAACACCAAAACAAGGTCTAACTAAGGTAGGCCCTTAAAAAGCCCCAACATTCTCCCTTTTTTCTATGTGCAGTTAGAGAGAGCTTGGAGCAAGTTGGCGAGAAGATTATCGTGCGAAATCATCTTTGTCACCCTTGCAGTAATATACTTCTTTTATCAGATACGTATTTATATCTCGTTCTTCTTAACCTCATTTTGTTGTTCAAGAAACTTCTAAACTAGGTTGTTAGTCTACCTTTTAGAGTTTAACCTCGTCTCTCTGCTTTCCTATTTGTACGGACGCCAACGCGCTTGTGAGATTCCAGAGCGTCGCGTTGTCATCCCAGAACTACGCTTTTGTCCTCTGATTGAGAGCTACCTGAGACGTAGAGTTGACCTTAAAAAGTGACTCGTCTGGTCTCCCTTCAACTCTCGGGATTGTAGAGTGGTCGAAGGACACCTATTCCTCATCATTCTCATCCCTTCCATCCTAACATCCCTTGAAACTAAGGTAAGTTAGGGCAGCCTTTCCGCTCTTGGCCTTTCGTGACCTGGGGCCTTGCAATGGTTGGTCCCCCTCTCTTACATTTTTGGTGAACCCGAGGTGAACCAACGTCTACCCTTTGTCGGTGTTCTAAGATTTTTCTCTTATACATATTGGTCATTGTAACCTTGTGTGTTGTGAAATTTTATGAGCTTGACAACCCAGTCTATGACCTCTGGGTATATTTCTAGAAGAAGTTTGCAACACCTTCCGATGGAAAAGACAAAGGCCTCCTCTAGTTTCACTATTGGCCTTTTCTCTGGTTCGGCGGTTGGTCTATCCCCATAGGAGCACGTATCGCGAGGTGAACCTAGGTTTCTTGATGAAACTGATTGCATCTCTACCCCTCCGGTGTCGTCGACCTCTTCATCCATAGATGAGCATGAGGTCGTTCATATCCCTTCTAAATACATTGTTAGCCTCGGTAAAGGGTTAGGTGCATTGGAAAATCACCTAGAAGGAAACCCAAGATGGCTAGGGCTGCTAAAGTGATCAGTGAAATAAGATACATGGTGGAAAAGGATCGGACAGGCGTAGAGCTCTTAGCTAGTCTCGCTGGTCTGACTAAAGCATGTGCCCCCTTGAGCCATAGTCACATGACATGAGGTGTCCTCTTCGAGGAACTTGAGAGGCAGCTAGAGATGTTGATGCCTCCTACATCCATATATATGGTTGACGCGGTCCCTTTGGTTAGTATACCCGCTACTTCCAAAAGTTTTGAAATTGTCAAAGTAAATAGGAACCCTTTGGGTTTCCACTTCACCCCTTCCGCCGCCTCCAATGGTGGAGGATTTGGTGGGATGATGGGTGGAGTCTTTGGTGGCAGAAACTTTGGAAATGGGGGTGGCATTGGTGGAGGTGGTTCTGACAGAAGTCATGGTGGTGGCTTCGGAAGTGGTGGTGGCTCCAGCGGAAGTCACACTGGTGGTGGCAACATCGGTGGTAGATCTGGCATTGGTCATGGTGGTGGTCTAGGTGGTGGCTCTAGCGGTGGTTCCAGTGGTCCTATGTCTTCTAATGACTCTATTATAAATACCCTTCTTCAGAATATGGGGAAGATGCAGAACCAACTGGTGAACCTTTCCTAGGACTCAACCCAGCCTATTGTATAGCCCTTCTTCCAACATAGCCCGTTGTCAATTGCAATTTTAAAAACTCATTTCCTGCAAGGGATGGAGATTCCCAAATTTGAGAAATACGGTGGTAAAGGGGTCCCACAAATGCATGTGTCCTCTTTTAATGCCCTATGGACATAATTTTTCCATCATGATGCAATGATGGAAAAACTATTTCCTTGATCCCTCAAAGATACAACACTGGATTGGTATTGTTCTTTTCCCAATAGTTCCATCTTCATGTTTGATCAGCTTGTGAACGAGTTCTTGCGATAATTCCAAGCCAATATCGGACCAAAGATGACCTTCTCAGACCTTGTTCGATGCAAACAAGGAAATCATGAGAAGATTACAAACTTTATAGCATGATACCAAGCACTCTTCTCACAGATCTCATATCCGTTACCTGACTTTGATGTATAGAAGGTCTTCATAGGGATTTTACAAAGACATTGGAAAGAGAAGTTCGCCCTCATGAAGTATCCCTCTTTTGTACTTCTATGTGTGGCTTTATGAAAAAAAAATCCATCATCCGTACGCATAATGGACTTTCTCTTAAACCTTATGGATCGAGAATTTTGTTCATTCTAGTTGGACCCAGGAATGTAGACACGGTCTTTGATACTATTCCCAAGTCAAACTTGTTTAGAGTGAAGCTAGGAATACCTTGGCTGGCTTCCATAAATGGTATCGCCTTCATAATCCATAAATGCCTTAATTTTTCCCAAGAGGGTGTCATGCACGTGGTGCATGAGACTGGATATCAGCCAGTGGTATCTCATGAAGGATATTCATTGGATCACTTTTGGCCCACTCCTGCCAGTCTGCTCCCACAAAGAATGAACCTACTTTACATGAACTATGTGAAGTATAAGACTGGAGGCAAGGGATAGCCAAAGTTGACCCTTCTTGTAGTTGAGCCACTAGCTGCCTCCTCCTCCCGAAAGGGAAAGGAGAAGCTCACTCCCTCTCAGACTGACTCATCTACTCGTCTCTCTTGGGAAGAGTATTGGATGAACAAGCTCGGGTTCTACCCACTAAGTCTAATGATGCCTCCTTGGCGAAGGCCCAAGATTAGGATATCGGATCTCCCTAACGGGTCCCCTGGACCCTGGTACTATCTGTATAACAAAAATAAAGGCTTGCAGAGAGAATTCACCCCTTGACCTCTTCCTGTTCCCCGAAATAGAAAAGGATCCACCTCTAAGGTAGTAGAGTCGGTTCCTCCCACTATTTCTGAGCCTGTTCCTTCTGCTCCCATTCCAGAGTCTTCCCTTCTGCTGGAAATAGTCATGGAGGGCACCCCCATGGCTGAGTAGAATTGTTTTGTCCCTTTGCAAGCTCCGGCTCCTGGTTCGAAGAGCCGCAGGAACCACCTTGCACACGAGCGCAAGCGTCAACAAAAGGCTCTCTAGGCTGAGCAAGCCTCCTCATAGAAGGAGGAAGAGAAGACAACACCTCCTGATGTGTCCTCCTCTCTCCCCTCTTTTGTCTCTGGTCTAACTAGCTATGAATCTCTCTCAGCTCCCACTATGAGTACACATGTACCTGGAAAGGTGTAGGCATTCATCGCTCCTTCTGTAGAGCTGCCCATGCTGACTTTCATTTTGGATGTCTCACCTTTCCCAAAGCCTATGGATATGGTTAACACTTCAGTCGTATCTATTGCGGTTCTTTCCTCTTCTCCCTCGACCCGCCTTGCTTCATTTGTGGGGATTTCACCTTCTCTGATGAAGAAGAAGGTAGAGTGTGGTCCCTCCAGCAATGGAGGATGTAAGAAGAGCCTGCCTCCTCTGAAAGGCGGCCCCATGCTGACTTGTTATGTCTTGGTAATAGAACCAGCTCTAGCCTCCCCTGAGTTTTTCACCACTCCCAAGTCTCTCGGTGAGACTAGCAGTGAACCTCGGGTGTGAACTCCTCCGTTTGCTAAGGTGAAACATGGCACTCCCATCAAGTGCATGTGTTAACTTGATGGATGAAGTTTCAACCTTGTTAGCGATCTTCGTGAATTCGTTGACCTTAGACCCATAAGAGTTGAGCAACAGAGACCTCATTGGTCCCTTTGCCTTGGCCCTTATTGCAGGAGGATCAGAAGCTTCACCCCTTAACATTACACCATTTTAGGCTCACCATCCTTCCCCCTATGATGATCTAGAGTAGGAAGTTGACGACCTCTTGGCCGACCAGTGTTAAGGGGAGACCCTCTTCTTGATCTTTATATTAGATGTGTGTGTGTTATGATGTGTTCCCCCGTAATCATGCTATATGTGCCTGGATGACCCTTGTCACCCATGTTGGTGCTTGGAAACATGCTTGGTGTTTGTGTTGTAAACCGTCTTCTATGTGTATCTCTACTCTTCCATGTTTGTGATTGATTTTCAATAAATTGGGGACGATGCAAAGCGTCACGAGCATTTAGACCTCCTTCCATGTTGACCCATTTTTTAATTTGTACTTTGTCTTTTGTGCATTCTTCCTGATCTGGTTGGGGATTGATGATCTTTCGCCTCTTACTGTGGTTACCTACTATATATAAATAAAGGCAGATCTAACCCCGCAAAACTAGATCCCCTTGTGCTTTTTGTTTGTGTTCTCTTTTCTTTTACCTTTCTCTTTCTCTTTCTCTCTTCTTTGGTTAAGTTGTCCCTTTCATGTGTGACAATGTCACTTCTACATTACATGATCTTTAGAATTTGCATTCATTTATGAACGAATCTTTTCTCGAAGATCCTTCATACACTTCTTTATTAGAATTGTATTCTCGACTTGAAACCCTAACAAAACGTGTTTCCTTCATCATGGGTTCATAAAGAAAGGACTTGAAAACCCTCCTCCGAAGCGAGAATAGTCTTACTCTTCCCTTTGAGTGGGTGCATCTCCTTCCTTTTGAATTCCTTGATGAAGTGAACATCTTTCAAAAGGATTCCTTGATGTTGAATCGATTTGAGAAAGAAGACGGTAACCTTCGAACGATGTGTCTCTTGAGAGGACCCCTCCTTTTCACGTCGGGTTCCCAAGGGACCCCTTTCAAAATCTTTCAACAAGTTATATGGCATCTAGCCCAGGGGTAGCCCAGCTAGATTGGTTTCACATCTTTGCATCTAGCTCGGGGGCAGCCTGATTAGACCTACTTCATGTCCTTACGTCTATCTTGGGGGCAACTCGATTGGAATTCACTTTTCAAAAAACGCATCCCTTGAGTGGACCATCCTTCCTTTTTGAAGGGTTCCTGAGGGACCCCTTTGAAAGTCTTAAAACTTAGTGGAGGTTTGCATGATAGTCCGTTCACTGGCCTACGCAGCCACTTCTTGATGTGTTCTATCTATGGGTAAACATGTCGCCCTCTTTGACTCTGTGAAGTCCCCTTTACTTAGTCTCCCTCATGTGAGATTTCTTGGGGGATACCTTCCTTGCAGGTCTTCGGATTTGTAAGGTGCTTTTCCTAGTTTCCTTCATGTGAGAGTTCTTGAAGGATAACCCTTGCAAGACCATGAGCCTGTGAGGCACTTCAACTTCATAATTCCACAGAACTATGAAGTCATTTCCTGTACTTCTGAGTTCATTAGATCATGCTCTGCTTCCTCATCGGTTTAGGTATACATCTCTTACCTTGTTACTTCTTACTACTCTACTTTACTGAAGCACTCATCAATATTCATGCTCGCTAAAGTGGGGGAAAAATGTATAAGTGTGAATTTGCACCCCTAATGAAAATTCCCTTTTACCCCCTTACACTTTAGAAAACCTAAGGCGGAGGATTAATTCCACCTAATCCCATTGTCCACATCACACTTGGCCCATGTTTTGTGTGTCGGTGGAGGCATTTCTGTTGTGGATGCCTGCGCAGTGCATAGACATCTGCGTGGTGCACTTACATCCCTAGCAGATTCCTACGGCTGGACACTGCAAAGACGTTACATTTTCAATTGGAAGTCAAAGAGTAATTTCCCTCTTCGGTTGGCAAACCCAAATATGGTTGTTTTTCATCCTTTCTTTCATATTCTTCACTCTTCCTTTCATTCTCAAGTTTTGGATAGAGTTTTGCAAGATCTTGAGTTCACCTCTTCACACTTTCTCCACTCTTTCAAGCATTCACAAGCTTTGTAGCAGCACTTTTCACTCCATAACAACAATCCACTACTCTATCACTTTGATAGTGAGAGCGTAGGACAAACACCATTGCAGCAGAGGCTTGAGTTTCTCTCATTTTCTCCTTCACAAGCCTTGAGCGCTTTGGACGGAGGTGGTACGCTCCTCTCATCTCCTCTATCATCTTTGGTTGAGTAAGCATGTATTGTTTTGTCATGTCTTTTATTTACGTAGCTTGTATTCCTTCCTTTATCTTTATTTATATCATTACAAACTTGGTTGTCCGTGGAGGTGGAAACACCAAAATGGGGTCTGACTATGGCAGGCCCCTAAACAACCCCAACATTCCCCCTTTTTCTGTGTGTAGGTAGAGAGAGCTTGGAGCAAGCTGGCGAGAAGACTATTGTGCGAAATCATCTTCGTCACCCTTTCGGTAATATACTTATTTTATCACATACGTATTTACATCTCATTCTTCATAATCTCATTATGTTGTTCAAGAAACTTCTAAACTAGGCTGTTAGTCTACCTTTTAGAGTTTAACCTCATCTCTTTGGTTTCCTGGCCGTACGGACGCCAGCACGCTTGTGAGACACCAAATTACCACACTGTCATCCCAAAACCATGCTTATGTCCTCTAACAGAGAGCTACCTGAGACATAGAGTTGACCTTAAAAAGTGACTCATTTGGTCTCCCTTCAACTCTCGGGATTGCAGAGTGGTCGAAGGACACCTAGTCCTCATCATTCTCATCCCTTCTATCATAACATCCCTTGAAACTGAGGTAAGTTAGGGCAGCCTTTCCGCTCTTGGCCTTTCATTACCTAGGGCCTTGCAGTGGTTGGTCCCCCTCTCTTACATTTTTGGTGAACCCGACGTGAACCAATGTCTACCCGTTTGTCAGTGTTCTGAGCTTTTTCTCTTATACCTATTGGTTGGTGTACCCCTGTGTGTAGTGAAAGTTGATGAGCTTCACAACCCAGTCTCTGACCTCTAGGTATATTGTAAAAAGAAGTTTGCGACACCTTCCGATGGAAAAGATGAAGGTCTCCTCTAGTTTCACTACCGACCTTAACTGCACAGGAGCACGTATCGCGAGGCAAACTTAGATTTCTTGACGAAACTGATTGCATCCCTACCCCTCCGACGTCATTGACCTCTTCATTTGTAGATGAGCATGAGGTCATCTATATCCCTTTTGAATACGTTGTTAGCCTTGGTAAAGGGTTAGGTGCATTGGAAAATCCGCTGGAAGGAAACCCAAAGATGGCTAGGGTTGCTAAAGTGATCAGTGAAATAAGATACATGGTGGAAAAGGACTGGACAAGTGTGGAGCTCTTAGCTAGTCTTCTTGGTTTGGCCGAAGCATGTGTCCCCTTGAGCCATAGTAACATGAAATGAGGTGGCCTCTTCGAGGAATGTGAGAGGCAACTAGAGATATCGATGTCTCCTACATCCGTATATATGGCTTGTCGGGATGTGGCGACTGATAATGCTATACTGTACATTTTTAGTACTTTACACTCTTCATGTTTTAGAACAACTTGATGTTAAAATTGCCTTTCTCCATGGTGATTTGGAAGAGGAAATATATATGGTACAACCACAAGGATTTGAGGTCAAAGGTAAGGAGAAACTAGTGTGTAGATTGAAGAAAAGTTTATATGGCTTGAAGCAAGCACCTCGGCAATGGTATCTTAAATTTGATAGTTTTATGGTTGAGCAAGACTACAACAGGTGTAATTCAAACTATTGTGTTTATTTTAAGATGTTAGGTGAAGATAGCTACATTATTTTATGTTTATATGTTGATGATATGCTTGTAGCGGGGTCTAACATGGATCACATAAAGGAGTTAAAACAACAGTTAGCAAATTCATTTGCTATGAAGGATTTGGGGGAAACAAAACAAATCCTTGGTATGAAGATTAAAAGAGATAAGAAAAATAGGAAATTGTTTTTATCTCAAGTTGATTATGTTGAAAAGGTGTTGAGATTTCATATGGAGAATGCAAAATTTGTTAGCACACCTTTGCCCAGTCATGTAAAATTGACTAAGGATATGTGTCCAAAGACATAAGAGGAGGAAGAAAAAATGTCCAAGGTAGCTGTAGGTAGTTTAATGTATGCCATGGTATGCACAAGACCGAATATTGCTCATGTTGTAGGATTTGTTAGCAGGTATATGATTCATCCTGGAGTTGAGCATTGGAATGCGATAAAATGGATTCTCAGATACTTGAGAGGTACATCCAATATCTATTTATGTTTTGGGGGCTATAATACAGATTTAAAAGGGTATGTTGACTCATATTTGGTAGGGGATATAGATACCAGGTGGAGTACCATGGGTTATGTATTTACAGTTGGTGGTACAACAATGAGTTGGATTTCTCGGTTGCAAAAGGTGGTTGCTTTATCCACCACAAAGGCAGAATATGTGGCTGCAATAGAGGCAACTAAGGAGATGATATGGCTACAAGTCTTCATGGATGAGTTGGGAAAAATACAGGCTGAAAATCACTTGTTTATAGATAGCCAGAGTGCTATACATCTTGCAAATAATTCTGCCTTGCACTCTAAAAGCAAACACATACAGCTGAGATATCATTTCATTCGGTCAGCATTGGAGGATGAACAGGTAAAGATGGAAAAGATACATATAGATGACAATCTAGTGGATATGTTTAGCAAGGTAGTGACAAGGGAGAAGCTAAGGTCCTCTTTCAGCTTCGGTTGGCCTTCAAGGTTGAATTCAAGTATAACAGAGCAGCAAGGTCCAAGGTGCTTATTTCCAGTGGGAGTTGTAAGTGTGGCGGTGTCATCCAAGATCAGTCTCCAAGTGGGAGATTGTGTTGGTATGGAGCCTGATCAGTCTCCAAGTGGGAGATTGTTGGTATGTGGTGATTGATCATGCTATACTGTACATTTTTAGTACTATACACTCTTCATGTATCCTTGCGAAAAAAGAATTTCACCTTTTTTGTTTTGTCACCGAAAAAGGAAAAAGCCAGCTTTGTAAACCCTAATTTTTGGAAGCTTCTAAAAGCTTGTTATACGCAGCTGGGATGGAGAGTTGTAGCATGGAATTATTCACAATATTGTAATAGGTTTTGCATTGGATGATTGCAGTTTTGTGGATGTAGCCCAGATTGGGTGAACCACGTTAAATTCTCTATGTTGTCTTCTATGTGTGTTTTATTACTCTATTTTATTATTCAAATCTGCATTTAACTTGTTATATATCTTCTTTGTAACCCTAACAAGTGGTATCAGAGCGGGTTGTTTTTGATTATCGTCTGTAGGAAAGTCTCATGGCTGAGTGGGAGTCTCATGGTTAAGTGGGAGCAATTTCAGGCGAGGGTAAGTTGAAGGTTGAGAAGTTCAATGGGAAGAACTATCAGTTATGGAAGATGCAGATGGAGGACTACCTCTATCAGAAGGATTTATAACAGCCATTGGAAGGGAAAACCAAGTAACCCACAACAATGTTAGATGAGGACTGGGATATTTTGGACAGAAAGGCACTTGGCAGTATTTGTTTATGCCTAGCACAATCAACAACGTTCAATATTACAATAGCAAAGACAACTCAAGAGTTGATGGAAACCCTAGCAAAGTTATATGAAAAGCCTTCTGCTTCGAATAAGGTATTTCTTATGAAGCATTTGTTTAATATGAAAATGGTAGAAGGTGGGTCAGTTACTGATCATTTAAATGAGTTTAATACGATTACCAGTCAATTAAATTTTGTAAAAGTAAACTTTGATGAAGAAGTTAGGGCTCTTTTGATTCTGTGTTCTTTGCCTGAAAGCTGGAATAGCTTGGTAATGGTTGTTAGCAATTCTATTTCTGGTTCGAATACATTGAACTTTGATAATGTTGTTGGTGTTATTTTGAGCGAGGAAATTCATAGGAAAAGCTCAGGTGGAACATCCACATTAGGCAATGTTTTGAATGCAGAAAGTAGGGGCAAAACAAAGGAGAGACAAAACAATTTTGAAATTCATGGGAAGTCACGAGGGAAATCAAGGGACAGTAGGTCCCAATCTAGAGACAAGAGGGATTGTTGGTATTGTGGTAAGCCAGGTCATTTAAAGAAAGATTGTTGGTCTCAGAAAAATAAAGGAGACAAAAAGGAAGGAAATAAAGAGGAAAATTTGGTAAGTAATAAATCTGATGAGGATGCTTTGATTCTTTCCCTTGACAATATTGATGATTCTTGGGTGTTAGATTCAGGGGCTTCATTTCATGCTACACCCCATAGATATTATTTTCTTGATTATGTCCAAGGGGATTTTGGGCTCGTTTATTTGGGAGATAATGAATCCTGTCAGATTGTTGGAAAGGGAAGAATCAGAATTAAGTTGCAGAATGGGAATCATTGGCTACTACATGAGGTAAGGCACGTTCCAAAGTTAAAAAGAAATTTAATTTCTGCAGGGCAACTAGATGATGAAGGTTGTGTTGCTACATTTAGTGATAAAAATTGGAAGGTTACAAAAGGTGCCTTAGTGGTAGCAAAAGGTGTGAATGTAGGCACCTTATATCTTTGTACAGGTCATACTGTTCCTACTACTTTAGCTATTGCAGATAAAAATCAATGTTCAGGAACAGTTGCTGCAGTTCAACAGACACAAAATTAGATAGTTGTTGTGGATTCTGAATCAACACTATGGCATAATAGACTTAGGCATATGAGTGCAAAAGGTATGAAATTACTTCATTCAAAGAATTCTGTACTAGGTCTAAAATGTGTTAATATGGATTTCTGTGAAAGTTGTGTTTATGGAAAACAAAAGAGAGTTAGTTTTCTCAAGGATGGGAAACAAAAGAAAGATGAGAAATTAGAGCTTGTGCATACAGATGTATGGGGACCAGCTCAGGTATCTTCTCTCGGTGGCTCTCAATGTTATGTTACATTCATGGATGAAGCAACTAGGAAGGTATGGACTTATTTCCTTAGGCATAAATCTGATTTATTTGCAACTTTTTAAAAAATGGAGAAGCTTGGTTGAGAATAAGACAGGTAAAAAGCTGAAATGTCTCAGATCTAATAATGGTGGTGAGTATTGCAAGAAATATTTTGAAGATTGTTGTTCCTCTAAAGGTATTTGTAGGCTGAAAATGGTTCCAAGGACTCCACTGGAAAATGGAGTGGTTGAGCGCATGAATAGAACAATAATGGAGCATGCACGAACTATGAGATTGCATGTTGGGCTGCCTTTAAACATGTGGGCATAGACTATAAACACCGTTGTTTATTTAATTAATAGAGGTCCCTCTAATCCTTTGGGTTGTGGTATTCCAGAAGAAGCATGGATAGGTAAGAAGGTGAGTTATTCTTTTTTGAAAACCTTCGCTTGTGAAGCATTTGCACATATAGATTCTGAAAATAGAACCAAGCTTGATGCAAAATCAAAGAAATGTATATTTGTTGGATATGACATTGATGAATTTGGTTATAGGCTTTGGGATTTTGAACATAAGAAAATTGTGAGAAGCAGGGATGTCATATTCAATGAGAAAGTGTTGTACAAAGATCTATTGCAGCAGCATGAGAAGATAGGAAAGGATTATGCAGCGTTGGATGATATTACAAACAACAATATTCCAGTGGTTCCTCATACTCCGCAACAACAACAACAAGAAATACCACAAACTCCAATGAATGTTAGGCGATCTTCAAGGATAAGTAGACCTCCAAAAATATTTTCTCCTTCTTTGTATTCTATTTTATTAACTGATGCTGGTGAACCAGAATGTTATCATGAAGCTATGCAAGTGGATACCAAAGTTCAGTGGGAGCATGGAATGGAAGAAGAAATGGAATCCTTGTTGGAAAATTAGACTTGGGAATTATGCAAGTTACCTACAAGAAAAAAGGCTTTACCAAAAAAATGGGTTTACAGGGTGAAAGAGGAGGATGGAGGTAAGAAAAGATTTAAAGCCAGATTAGTTGTAAATGGATTTGCATAGAAACAAGGTATTGATTTTGATGAAATATTTTCTCCAGTTGTTAAAATGACTTCTATTCATACTGTTTTAAGTATTGTGGTTGTTGAAGATTTGCATTTAGAACAGCTTGATGTTAAAACTGCCTTTTTCCATGGTGATTTGGAAGAGGAAATATATATGGTACAACCACAAGGATTTGAGGTCAAAGGTAAGGAGAAACTAGTGTGCAGATTGAAGAAAAGTTTATATGGCTTGAAGCAAGCACCTCGACAATGGTATCTTAAATTTGATAGTTTTATGGCTGAACAAGGATACAACAGGTGTAATTCAGACCATTGTGTTTATTTTAAGATGTTAGGTGAAGATAGCTACATTATTTTATGTTTATATGTTGATGATATGCTTGTAGCAGGGTCTACATGGATCACATAAAGGAGTTAAAATAGAATTTAGCAAATTCATTTGCTATGAAGGATTTGGGGGCAGCAAAACAAATCCTTGGTATGAAGATTACAAGAGATAGGAAAAACAAGAATTTTTTTTTTATCTCAGGCTGATTATGTTGAAAAGGTGTTGCAGCGATTTCATATGGAGAATGCAAAAGTTGTCAGCACACCTTCACCTAGTCATGTAAAATTGACTACAGATATGTGTCCAAAGACACAAGAGGAGGAAGAAAAAATGTCCAAGGTACCTTATGCTTCAGTTGGAGGTAGTTTAATGTACGCCATAGTATGCACAAGACCAGATACTGCTCATGTTGTAGGAGTTGTTATCAGGTATATGAGTCATGCTGGAGTTGAGCATTGGAATGCGATAAAATGGATTCTTAGATACTTGAGAGGTACATCCAATATCTGTTTATGTTTTGGGGGCTCTAATACAGATTTAAAAGGTTATGTTGACTCATATTTGGCAGGGGATATAGATACTAGGTGGAGTACCACAGGTTATGTATTTACAGTTGGTGGTATAACAGTGAGTTGGATTTCTCGGTTGCAAAAGGTGGTTTCTTTATCCACCACATAGGAAAAATATGTGGCTACAATAGAGGCAGCTAAGGAGATGATATGGCTACAAGTCTTCATGGATGAGTTGGGAAAAATATAGGCTGAAAATCACTTGTTTACAGAAAGCCAAATTTTTATACATCTTGCAAAGAATTTTGCCTTGCACTCTAAAACCAAACACATACAACTGAGATATCATTTCATTCGATTAGTATTAGAGGATGGACGGGTAAAGCTAGAAAAGATACATATAGATGAAAATCCAACGGATATGTTTACCAAGGTAGTGACAAGGGAGAAGTTGAGGTCCACTTCAGCTTCGGTTGGCGTTCAAGGTTGAATTCAAGTATAATAGAGCAATAGGGTCCAAGGTGCTTATTTCCAGTGGGCGCTATAAGTGCAGCGGTGTCGTCTAGGATTAGTTTCCAAGTGGGAGATTGTTGGTATGTGGTGACTAATCATGCTATACTATACATTTTTAGTACTATACACTCTTGATATATCCTTGCAAAAAAAAAATTCACCTTTTTCCTTTTGTCACCGAAAATGGAAAAAGCCGACTTTGTAAACCCTAATTTTTGGAAGCTTCTAAAAGCTTGTTATAAGCGACTGGGATGGAGAGTTGTAGCATGGCAATTTTTTCAATATTGTAATAGGTTTTGCACTGGATAATAAAATCATTGGATGGCTACGGTTTTGTGGATGTAGCCTAGATTGGGTGAACCACGTTAAATTCTTTGTGTTGTCTTCTATGTGTGTTTTATTACTCTATTTTATTGTTCAAATATGCATTTAACTTGTTATATATCTGCCTTCTAACCCTAACATGGCTGACATGGTCCCTTCGGTTACTGTACCCGCTACTTTCGAAAGTTTTGAAACTGTCAAAGTAAACATGAACCCTTTGGGTTTCCACTTCACCCCTTTCACTGCCTCTAGTACTTTAGAATTGGGGGTGGCATTGGCGGAGGCGGTTTCGACAGAAGTCATGGTGGTGGCTTCAAAAGTGGTGGTAGCTTCGACGAAAGGTACACTGGTGGTGGTGGCATCAGTGGTAGCTTTGATGATGGTCATGACAGTGGTCTAGGTGGTGGCTCTGGTGGTGGTTCCAGTGGTCCTATGTCTTCTAATGACCTTATTATGAATACCCTTCTTCAAAATACGGGGAAGATGCAGAACCAGCTGGTGAACCTTTCCCAGAACTCGACCCAACCTATTTTCTAGCCCTTCTTTCGACACAACCCATTGTCAGTTGCAATTTTCAACACTCCTTTCCCGCAAGGGATGGAGATTCCCAAATTTGAGAAGTATGGTGGTAAAGGGACCTATAGACGAATGTGTCCACTTTTAACGCCCTATGCACAATTTTTTTCCATCATGATGCATTGATGGAAAAACTATTTCCCTGATCCCTCAAAGATACAACATTGGATTGGTATTGTTCTATGCCCAATAATTCCATCTTCACATTTGATCAACTTGTGAACCAGTTCCTACGACAGTTCCAAGCCAATATCAGACCAAAGATGACCTTCTCAGACCTTGTTCGGTGCAAACAAGGGGATAATGAGAAGATTACAGACTTTATAGCGTGATACCAAGCGCTCATCTTATAAATCTTGTTTCCGTTACTTGACTTTGATGTATAAAAGGTCTTCAGAGGGAATTTATAGAGACATTGGCAAGAGAAGTTCACCCTCATGAAGTATCCCTCTTTCGCACATCTATGTCCAGCTTTACGAGAATACCAGTAGACGGTGGTCTAGTTCGAGGGTCCTCCCTCACACTCTCGTTCTGAAGGGAGATCTATCATATTGAATGGAAAAGGTAAAGTTGTTGTGAATGTAGTAGCCGTTGTGGACAATAATGATCTCAGACGTGATCAAAATTTTACGAAGCTATCAGAATATTATTCTTGCATCTTGCAGAAGTTGGTGAAGGATAAGATCCATACCCTGCCACCTCCTAAACCAGTTAGAGAACCATACCCTAACTGGTATGAATAAAACACATATTGTCAGTACCATCAATTTAATAGACATGATACCAAACGCTGCATGCGCCTGCATCATGAGATACAAGATCACATCGAGGACGCTACTATCTATCTTGATGGGAGTAAACAAAACATGAAAAAATCAGTGGTGAAAGCTAACAGTGACTTGAAGATATACACATATACTATAGCTAGTCACTGGGCGATCGAGGAAGTGGGCCCTGCCTTCTCTGATTTCTTGTGAAGAAATAAAATCTTACTTTACTCTATTCATTGCTTATGCAGAACATGATTTCAAACTCTAGTATTTTCAATCAAAATGATAGCTTGCATAAATATATTATCGATTACTATCTTGAGTCTTAGCATACATATATATATATATATATATAGATTATATGTCGGTAAGTCTACAAAAGACTAACCAAAATGATATATGATTTTTTGGGTTGTTATGGCTTGCGACCAACAACCTTTAAAATTTTCTTAACAATAGATTTAAAGTTTTAGCATTGTTCCAAAAAGAAAGTAACAAGTAACGCATGACTCATGAAACGGTTCTCGTCTTCACTCCATTGATGCTCCCATTGCCTCCACGCATCAACCACCTAATCATCCCCTATTTTTCCATAATCACAAGGACAATTAGTAAATAATTAATGGTTTTGATATATCCTTAATTTCCTATCTTTTCTTTGAATTTTATCAAACATCCCTACTTCCTTAACAAATAGTGACAAGAACTATAGGGAATTCTATGGAAACAAAGAGGTAAAAATGAAAACAAAGGATGAAAATACACATTTATCCCTCGTCATTTTCCCCTAGCTTAGGGTTTTGCGTGCCCTCATGCAAAAGGAATATAGGATATACACTAGACAACCTTTGTACTACACTGGAGATTTCTTTGACCCATATTTGTTTCAATGCATGCAATTGATCTTTATGCTCCTAAATGGGCATAAGAGAAGTATCAATAGTCTTTATCTCTTCAAGGGATGCTTTAAGCCAATCAATTTCTACTACCTATGAATAATTGATAACCTCTGCATCTTGAACCTACTTCTATAGGGATTCATTTTCATCAGTCAATTTAGTCACTAGATTCTACATATCACAGATTTCATTGTTGGTTAACAAAGGATTCTCCTCGAATTCCTCTTCTGCCTCAGATTCCTGTTCCCCTTCTTGTTCATGGTGGAGGATCTCAACATTTTCCTACTCTTCATCACCCAACACACTCACTTCCTCTATCCCTTACTCTCCTAACTCTTATCCCACTTTTTGATTGTAAACAGAGGGACCTCAGACCTACCAATTTCATGTTCTACAGATTTCTCTAAGTTGTCACCACATGGTTGCTCGCTTGATATGGTTTCAATCTAAATTGTATTATCCTCATGAATACCCTCACTAGCAATTGGAGTTTCCTTTGCATTTGGAGAATTCTGGGGAGGCATTTCAAGGTCTAACTTGGGCTCCTTTTGATGCAATAGAGTGGCCCTAGAGTCTTGTGTTTTCCTTCTCTTGCTCCATCTAAGTTCCCTAGAGACTACTTCTGTTTTCTTATTTTTTCGGAAGACTATGGCCATAATAGTTAAACCACCCACTTCATCAGTTCCCTTAGGGTTCAAAAGAGTGCTAGCCACATTGGCTAAATTTTCTAGCTTATCTAATTAAACGGTGGGTGGTTGTTTCTTGTCTTGAGAAATTATAGCCGAGGTTGATCCACTCTATATTGCCTTCTCACCCTTAGATTTGGGTGTGGTAGTATTTTTACCTCCAGAATCAGGTGTGGTGATCTAAACAATTGCCTGTTTGACACTGGAACCTTTATCCTGCCTACCACTCAACCATGGGGTTTATCTATCCTTTTTCTTTGAACTATTAGGAAATTCCCCTAATTCATAACCCTCATTAGGTGCATCAAAAGAGTGTTCACTTTCATTTCCTTCATTCAAACTAGACCCCTCCTCCTCTGAATCAACAGGAGATTTTTCCTTATTAGGGGAGCCCTCTTCCTCTGAGTGTTCAAAGGTGTTAGGGAGGTCTTCCTCTGAAAAATTTCCTGGGGTGTTGTTTGCAACAAATGAATCCCAATATCATGGAGGAGAGAATTTTTTTAACTCCCACACAATCAACAATTTTATAAGTTTGTGATGGGCTAATGAGTTCTTACTACCCTTTTGAACTGCTTTTCTCATTTTCATTATAGAAGAATACAGAAAGAATGGGAGATTCACCAACAAACCCCAACACAAATTTATAAAAATCTGAATTTGTTTGGCATAGATGTACACATACCTCCCTTTGCAGGTTATATATTGGATAAAAAAATGTGCCACATCATTCTAGGGTGGTGGAAGTGATGCTAGCTTCATGCCTTGTCTAGAGACAACTTCAACCGACTCCCCTCATCACAAGAATTTCTTGCAAAGGATCTTAATATTTATTGCCTTGGTTGAGTTATCAGGGAAGTAATTCTACCTGGATAGTGGCAAGCCGGTGACATCTACTATGGCTTCAACTAAAACAAGAATTTCTAAACCTTGGACGCGTGCTCATTTGCTATGACATGTCATGGTGAATTCATGCACCATCTTCTCATCATACCCTCACAGTCTTCTGAAGTACTCATCCCATCTTGCTTGCTTGAATATTTTATATGCTTTGGCCATTTCCGGAGGCTTTAACTCATTCATATTCAGGGGCTCAAAATGGTACCTATGGTCTCCTGCCATAATGCTACCATGAGGTTTGTCGCGAACCAGAATAAGGCACTCTCGTCAACTTGGAATAGTGTGCAGACAGAAGTTGTTAGCAGATAAAATAAACTGCCACTGGTAAGGAAAAGATGTTGGGAATGACTTAGAGCAATTTTCGACAACAGATATAAATGGTAAGTCATTAACTAGATTTGGTCGGTAATGTGAAAGGGTAATTATGGTGAGTTACGACCTATACAAAGGGTGGTAGTGGTAATAATGTTATGGGATGGACGAGACCAAACAATAAAGAGTTTTGGTATGCTAAACATATACGACTTCTCAAAAAATAGGGATAGAATCGGTGAAAAATAAAGGCGAAATGAATAAAACAACATACGGTATGGTTGCAATTTGACAGCTCCTATGGTATGATTAGATAGTGCTTTCCCCCCTAGCTTAGCATGTGGCCTACCCATGGGACACACCACCATTTATTAAAGAAAATAGAAGATATAAAATAAAATAACAAAAAGAAAGATGAAGGTGAAATATACCAATACCGAACTGTGTGTGTATGGAAGATGACGTGGAGGCGACAACACGAGGAACCAACAAAATAGAAGAAGGACCCAATCAAATTAGATGATGCAATGTGAGGATGTCAATGAAGCAATGATAGAAGAAGGCCGCATACAATGATGATGAGCAACGTATCATAAAAACGTCCCCTAAAGGGATAGGTACCGAGAAGAGTTGTACCACCAATGCCAAAATGCCACATGGGAAAGAAAGTATAGCACAGAAACAACCCAAGAGAGGAACAATAGAGGAAGAACATCAGAAAATGATGGAGCAGCCGGATGGAAGTATGAAAGAGCCCAAAAAATGTGCGATTAGGTAGTAACATGAGGAAGAGCCACAACAAAAGCAGACAACTAGCATGGAGCATCAAGCTGCAAAAATACTGACCCAAAGCTCCTGTCCAAAAAGTGATAGGAACCAAGTATCGAAACAACCAAGTAGGACGAAGCGCCTAGAAAAATAGTTGACCTTGCAACTAAGAACACTAGATGATCAAAAGGCCCCGAAGTAGCAGAGAATGAAGAACCTTCTTTGTGTGGACCAAAGAAAAACAAAGGTTGTGGAACATAGAAATAATCTCCTCTCACATAAGTGACAGGAGGTTAGGTTTTTTTTTTTTTTTTTAAATTCTCTCAATGATAGACCGACAGTAACCTGGTTTTCATCCTATCACCGCCTAGAAGTGCCAAGACGCCAGTTTTCACTTCTAAGATTTATTTACCAGTTGAAACCCATCAGAAGCCAGTTTTCAAATGTTAGCCGACCAACAATGCCCGAAGGTTTTCATTATTGGATCTTTTATTGCAATTTTTTTTTTAATATATATATTAAGAAATCAATTTTTGAGAAGCCAAAAGGAACCATAGTGATTTCATTCACCACATCACAAAATAACGTTTCCTTGGAAAGGGGCCACTTGTAAAGTTTTAGGTGGTGCTTGTTGACAGGAAGAGTCCTTGTTCAAAATCCACAGTGCACAATTGAACAACACCATTGTCGTAGATGGTCTAAATTTATTAAGGCCCAAGCCAGTGGGTATGGAACTTCCCCTTGAAGTCTTGGAATTGAGAATCATAGAATAACGCCCAATCCCCAGTTTGGAATGTCCGAGACCGGATAAAGCGATCATGCCACTACGCTCACTACTTCTATAAGACCTCTACATGAAAAAGGGCCTCTTATCACATTTCTTCAAGAGAATGGAATTGAGAAATTATGTCCTTCTGAGCATCGCTAAGATTCATCCTGACTTGAAGTGTTGTGAGAAGATTTTTTACGTCAAACTTGATAGGGAGAAAAATCTTCTTATCATAGACAAGATCGTAAGGTGTTAAACCAGTGGTGGTTTTCCATGTAGTGTGGTAGGCCCACACAGCTTCAAGAAGTTGTGTGGCCCAGTCTCTTTTATGGAGGGAAATGGTCTTGGTAAGAATGTTCTCGAGCTCTTTGTTGGTGACTTCAACTTGTCTGTTGGCCTGCGGATGGTATGGTGAAGACTTGCGATGGCGAATCTCATATTCATGAACCAAAGCAGAAATAAGACCAAATTCAAACTATGTGCCTTGATCTTTGAGTATCTCTCGAGGAACACCAAATCTTGTGAAGATCTGGGTATAGAGGAAATCAACTACCTTGGTGTCCCTTGCATGTTTCAGAGAAACAACCTCAACTCACTTGGTGACATAATCTGTACACACAAGGATGTATCCGTTGTTCCATGATGGAGGGTTGATGGGGCCAACAAAGTTAAGCCCCCATTTTTCAAAGGGCTCAATGGACAACTGAGGGTGCAAGGGTATTTCATTTGAGTGCATGGGGTGGCCCATACGTTGGAATTTATCATAGTGGTGAACATAACACTTACAATCTTTATGGATTGTAGGCCAATAGTAGCCTTTAGTGAGAATATTTTGAGCGGTCCTCTGTGCGGAGAAGTGTCCCCCGCATGGCTTAGTGTGGCATGCACGAAGTATATCGAAGACATCATCTTCTGGTACACATTGTCACATGATATTGTCAATGCTAGTATGGAAGAGCAATCCATTAATCCATGTGTACTATCCACTAAGTCCAACCAACTTCCAGTGTTCTCTTGGAGAAAAGTATGGTGGGAACCTGCACGTGACCGGGTATTTGCAATGTCTGTGTACCACAAACTCTTTGTGGATATGGGAAAGAGATGTTCATTTGGAAAGGTGTCATCAACTGGAAGTGGTTCCTCATCTTTCTGTTGTAATCTGGACAAAAAAATTGCAACCACATTCTCATGACCAGGCTTATCAAGTATAGTAATGTCAAATTCTTGGAGGAACAGTAACCATATAATAACTCTACTAGCTACAACAGGTTTATTCATTAGAAATTGAATTGAAAAATGGTATGTATGAACAAACACTTTATATCAAGTAATATAATGATGAAACTTATTAATTGCGTAGATGACAACTAAGAACTCCTTTTCAGTTATTGTATAATTTACCTCAGCCCTAGTGAAATTTTTGCTGATGTAGTAAATGGAGTAGAAGAGATTATCTTCTTTTTGTCCAAGGACAACCCCCATGGAGGAATTTGAGGCGTCTGTGTGGATATGAAAAGGTAGCTCCTAGTTTGGTCCTCTGAGTATTGGTGTGGTGACAAGTTTATTCTTGATTGTTTCAAAAGCTTCTTGGCATTCTGGTGTCCAAGAGAACATGTCATCTTTCGCTAGCAAAGAAAATAAGGGGGAGGCAATCTTGCTAAAATTTTGGATAAACCTCCTATACTACCCTGCATGGCCTAGAAAACTACGCACATCCTTTTGGCTAGTCGGTGTAGGCAAGTCCTGAATAATCTATATCTTTTTGGGGTCAACTTGAATACCTTTAACAAAAATATAATGACCAAGCACTATCCCTTCTGTCATAAGCATATGAAACTTTTCATGAATTAATGATAAGTTGGTATCTATAGAACACCTAAGTACCTTTTGTAAATTTGTTTTATCCTCTTCATAAGTATTACGATGGACAGTAAAATTGTCCATATACACCTCAACACAATCATTTACAAGATCCATAAAAATTCTCAAAACTGCCCTTTGAAAAGTGGCAGGGGCATTACATAAACCAAATAGCAAGACACTATAGGAAAAGGTTCCCCAAGGGCAAGTGAAAGTGGTCTTGTCCTGATCCTTTGACGCTATGCAAATCTGGTTGTAACCACTGAACCCATCCAAAAAAGAGAAAAACTTCTTACCTACAAGAGTGTCCAACACTTTATCAATAAATGGTAATGGAAAATGATCCTTCTTAGTAACATTATTTAATGCTCTATAATCAACACAAATTCTCCACTTACCATTTTTCTTAGGAACCACAACTAAAGTAGAAACCCACGGACAATCTGAAATAGGATATATAAACTCGACATTTAACAGTTTTTGTAACTCCTCTTTAACTATTTCATGCAAGGTAGGGTTGAGCCGACGTTGTGGTTGCCTAATTGGATGAATACCTTCTTCAATGTAAATATGGTGGGTGCAGGTGTTAGGATGAATGCCATGCATGTCTTGGTATCCCCAGGAAAATGCATTTTTTTTGTTGTAAGCATGGTGATAAGGTCTTGGATTTGTTTAGGGGTTAATTGTGACTTAATATTAAGTGTGCGATTAGGAAAAATTTAAATAGCTTCTGATTGTGTAGGTGAGTTAATGGCTAATACTTGGGAGGTGGGTGGCATATCACTAGAATTTCTAGAAGATAAGAATGAACTATTAAAGCAATTATGGGGCAACAACTGATGCAATGTGACAAAGTGTTGTACAAATCGTGAACTACCCACCAACATAAAATTCCCAAAAGGACATTAAGTATTTATACCTAAATGGAGAACCATGCTTTCAAAAATTTCATTAAACGTATACCTGTTCTGAAGGAAATTAACAAGAATATTATCTTCAATAGGTTCCTCCATATCTAGGGCTTTATCAATTGTCAAAATTGAGAATGACTCATCTAAGTCACTATCAACCCAAACTGGATCCTTCGTCTCTAACAAGGGTTGCGCTAGTGGGTATAGAGTCAATTGTTTCTTGTGATCGCCATTATAAATGACCATGTTTCCCAATCAAAATTGATAAATGTATCTGCAACTGCTAACTAAGGTCATCCAAAAATTAGGGGGTATCCCCCCAACTTAATTTTTGTTTGCAAAATCATGAAGTCGGTTGGGTATTCCCACAAATCAATATAAAGGATTACATCTTCAATCATACCCTCGTGCTTGAAAAAATATTAGTCTGCCATTTGAAAAACTATGGGAGTAGGTCTAAGTCCCTCTAATGACAATATTTCCTTTATTTCATTTGTCATAACATTAATTGCAGCACCCAAATCCACAAGGGTATTAGGAATAATTACTTTATTGATAGATACCTTAATGACAAGACTCCCTGGATCTGAGTATTTTGGAATGGTTATGTTCTCGAGCATAATATCTTCAATTTTCCAATAACTTGGATGGTCTTTAGGTCTTGCTTCTTCTTCTACTTTTGAGCACATGGATCTCAAACTATTTTTATATAGAAGGGGATGTCCTTGATAGCCTGCAACAAAGGAATCTTGATGTTAACATTGCGTAAATCATTAACAAGATCAAATTTAGGTTGAGAGACGTCCCTTTGTATTGGTTTATACTGAAATCATTCAGGAAAGGGAGGTTCTTTGGCTGGTGGGTAAGTGCAGAAAGATGGTTCACAATTTTGTGGCCAACTTTTAAAAAACAAATTGAAAGCTCATAACACGAGCGCATTATAACATGCTCATGTTATGGATCGGTGTGCCGAGACTGAGGCTTGGCCACAATGAGCCCATAACGTGATTGTGTTATAAAGCGCTCATGTTATGACCTATTAAAACCGAAAAAATAAATTGAATTCATTATTGCTTGTGATTGTGTTTTTTTCCTTGCCTGCGACCAAAACCCCAATATTTCATGCTCACATTCTAGGAGGAGGAAATTTAGAAAATTATTCATCAATGGTTGCTATTTCATTGCCACAATGTCGCCATGTCAATGAGGAGGTCTGAGAGGTAAGGATTGTTTGTTTTTTGTTTTGAATTTGTTAGTTTTAGGTTGTTTTTGATGTTTTTTTAAAAAATTTGTAGGAGATGTTAATCAACCTGCAAACCCTCCTAAAAATCCTGAAAAAGCACAAAAACAACAAGAGGAACAAAATCCTCAACAAGCACATCAAGAAGAAGAAGAACAAAATCCTCAAGTTAATCAACCACAACCTCAATCTCCTTCACCAATCCCTCAACATCCTCCTGGCACTCATCAAAACTTAATGAGTGAAATTGAGAACAATAAAAAACAAGTTGAGGATTTAATCAAGAGGCTGAACAATCCAAACGGTTCAACCATGGAAAGAATGACCCTAGCGGCTTCATTGAAAGAAATGTTAAAACATGTAGATTCAATTAGTAAACAATTAATTGGTTGGCAAGATAGGAGGTAGGTGGCCAATGCTTATTATGTAGTAAAAGATATAAAAATTACAAAAGGTGATTTGTGCTCATTATTTATTGACCCACACACAAATGCAAATCTTAGCCTAAATACGAAGAGGTTTCCTATTCATTGGTGCCACCACCAACAGATTAGGAACTTTTTTTGGGATAGGTGGTACATGGTTTTTGATTTTCCACGATGCAACAATTTTGAAGTCTCGTAGTATTTCCTTAGGAGACTATATTGTGAATTCATCTTGAAAAAAATCCCAAATTATTTTGATATGAGGGACTTCCAGGGGAGAGGTGGGGGGTCGACACAAGATAGATTTGGTGCACAGCCAAATCCTACATGAAAAAAGAGATGACCTCTCGCTAGGCCGTCTCATGAGCACATTGTTATCCTTTCTATCACGAAGAAGAGTGCCAACATAGAGAATTTGCAGGCCATCATCTCTTTGACCTAGAGTGTCATCCAACATGCTAGTATTATTCTACAACATCATCTAGCGGAGTCTTCGAGTGGTGGGCTTTGATCCCATTTGTGTCAATCTTGCAGGGTGACTTGTTCATATGACCCCACCAACACTCAGGAGGCTACTACATAGGATCTGTCTGTAGCTATGGAGATGGAAAGGGTAGCTAACATTTTGCACGAGGCCTATGGAATTGATGCTTAGGTAAAAGTTAGCATGTTCATCGAATTTAATTTATTAAATTTCAATTTTGAAATGGAAGATTAACTAATTTAGTTTTATGATTTTAATAAAATTGTAGGGTCACAGTGTTGATACTGGATACACCAACCCTACACCTACTTATTTCTCCCCTGCACCTATGATTGAGGTATGTAACTAGTAAACAATTATAAATTTATTACATGTTAATAGCATTGTTTTATGAATGGTATTTTAATATGTGATTTTGGATGTTGAATAGGCTAATATTGGAGGTTTTGTGGGAACACCTCCTGGTGCTAGTGGATTTAGTCAAACCTTCACACAAGTAATAGAATAAAGAGTTTAACTAATGAATTGTACTTAATAGATTTGTGTACATAGTTTATATTCATATCATTGATTGCGTTGCATTGCACATCTTTCAAACTCAAAGCATTACTTCACATTCTATAAATAATAACTACATGTTGATAGATGAAAAAATTTCAACTATAATATAGTTGTCTAGAAAGTCAACATAAGCAGTGACGAAATTACTTCACATAACATAAGTAATAAGAAGGAGCATCTTCCAATTGCAGTTGCTTGTCATGGCATTCCACGAGACCACTTTTTATTGAGACATCTTTTCAAACAAATCACTGCCTTGTCTATGCTATGGATGCTTGGAAGGAGTATGTGAAAGAATAATAGTAAGAAATAGCATAGACAAGGCAATGAGTTGTTTAAAAAAATGCCTCAAATAAATGTGGTCTCATGGTGATGTCCATCACCATGAGACCCAATTTATTTGAGGTACTTTTTCAAATAGCTCATCAACTTTTCTATGCTACCACATGTTCCATACATGTCTACCAAACCGTTCATTTCCTCACTGCTATGGCTAAAATCTTAAAAAAGGTGCTTTCCAAAAAACTATCGATGCTTGGAAAAAATATATCAAAGCATAATAGTAAGCAATAGAATAGACAAGGCAGTGAGTAGTTTGAAAAAATTCCTCAAAGAAATGTAGTCTCATGGTGATGGAATGACATTCCATCACCATGAGACCACATTTCTTCGAGACATTTCTTCAAAGAGCTCACCACCTTTTCTATGATACCACATTTTCCATACATGTGTACCAAAGCATTTTATCAAACTACTCACTTCCTTGTTGTTATGGCTAAAATCATAAAATAGGTGCTTTCCAACAAACTATGGATGGCTGGAAAAATTTCTATCAAAGCATAATAGTAAGCAATAATACCATAGAGAATGAAATGAACTATTTGAAAAAATACCTGAAAGAAATGCGATCTTATGGTGATGGAATGCCATGATGCACATTTGTTTGTAATGGCAATCTATCACCATGAGACCCCATTTCTTTGAGTCAGTTTTTCAAATAGTTCACTGCCTTCTTTATGCTACCACAATTATCGTACATGTCTATGAAATAATTTTATCAAACGGTTCACCGACTTGTTGCTGTGGGTAAAAGCCTGAAAACACGTGCTTTCAAACAAGATATGGATAGGTAAAATAGTAAGCATGATAATCAGAAATATATAGTTTAATAAGTACTCAAAATTTTATTTGTTATGTCATACATTACAAGTCATGACATGGTTTTCCATTGTAGATTTTCATGATTGAATAACTTGTTTTATTTTCAGTTGTTGCAAGCGGAAACACCTCTAAATATTCAGAGGGCAATGGAGATTGATGTTTCATCTACTAAAGAATCCTCGATGCTCTGACAGGGGAGGTATGAGGTAAATTACTAAATTTAAATTTACATTTATTGTTATAGATGTTAGTTAGTGAAAAATCAAACCATTATTGATTCATAGTTTAATTTCTATTTGGGTGGTTTATATAGGGCTTCAGCATGCCTCAACATGTGCATTTGAATATTTCCCTCGTGGAGAGTGATCATCAGATGGTGGTAAGTGATTATTTTGTTAAATATATCATTTTTTTAATGTAATTTATATATATTAATGTCTTTACTTCTTATTGTAACAAATAAGACTTGATCAAGAACTAAACCCTAGGAGGAGCACCAGTAGCACTCCTCAACCGCAACATAAATGAGTGACAAACGTATTGCCATCCGATCGACAAGGAAATGGGAAGAGTTTATTTCAAGGGGATGGAGAGCGATGACTTATGTTCCAAACCCTTTGTTGTATGCGTAAATGGCATTTTTGTACATATTTTGTATTGGATATATTTGACATTGTATGCCTATATGGCATTCTTGTAAGCCTATATGGCTATTTTGTACCTATATTTTATACTTATATCGACATATATTGATGTATTCCTCCATGGATATTTGGTTAATACAAATCTTTTTTTATCGATAGTGTCCATATTTTCATTATAAATTCATGGTTCAATAGATATGAGTTACATGTATTCAAGTGTATACTTTACAACTTACGTGTATACTTTGTGACTTACGTGTATTCCAATGTATACTTTGCAACTTACGTGTTTTCATGTGTATACCTTGTATTCATGCATATAATTTGTATTAATTTGCGTATACTATGTATTCATGTGTATGCTTCAAGGCTTACGTATTTTTGAGTACTTGTGCTTCCCTTATTCACATGTACATGCTTGACTTATTCACATGTATACTTATTAATTGGTTAGCCCTTGCATTGATCATTGTTGTCCTTTATGATTTTTCTTGAATATTAATTGATTGATGCTAAACAACTTTATTAGTCAATGCTAAACAAATTTAATATTTCTAGGAATAGTAGTAGAGTTACAAATTCCAAAATTGCACAAATTGAAAAGAAAAGATTAATTGTAAATAAATGCACTAATTATTAACTTGATAATTGATTAAGAATGAGTATAAAATATATCAAGAGATGATCCTTCTAGAATGGTAACTGCCAACTAGAAAATAGGCAAAGGATTCCTAATACTTTGAAAGTAATAATCCATCCAAAATTGCAACAAGAGAGAAGTGGTGCAGAGCAGGGAGGCCTTCAATTACCAATTATAAATTTAACTAATTTTAACAAGCCTTCAATCTCCAAAACCCTAACTAGGGTGATTCCCTTCACAACTTCACTATTTGCCTTGTATGACTGTAGACCTAGTTTCTTGGACCTATCTCACAACTCCACTCTCAAGCCCATTAACCAATTATATACTCAGAAACCCTTTAAGGCATACCAAAACATATCTCAAAATCTCATATAACTCTTGTGGAACAAATCCCTCAAGTTGATGCTTCTACCCTGTCCCCTTAAGCCAAATAGGCCTAATTTATAAAGCAACTCTCCTCTAAACAATCTGCCAACCCCAAATACCTATGGATAGTCATTTACCAATCTATAAAACCACAAAATCTACAACTTTTAGCTAGTGAACCGCTCACTAAGTCCTCTTTATACAAAACCCTCATTTTTAGCAAGTTACAAAGGGGTTTACTGAAAATCCCACTTCCCAACTTCTTTACACTTCACCAATGCATCAAACATGCTTCAAATGGCCTGCGCATGCTTAATCTATCACCAAAATTTTATTCCCCAATATTTTTCCTCACCTACCCACCTTTAACCATCAAATTTCAATCAAAACATTCAAATTTGACAACTAGGGCATCATGCCCAAACCCCCAAATGACCTATCCTGCTCCCAAATTCAATCAACTGAATCCTACAATATTGGGCCCATTCCACTTAGCTATAGGAGTTACAGTAGGTGGAATGGGCCATAGTCACATTTTTATCTCTTCGAAACCTTAAAATTGGAGTTTCAAACTCGCCTACAAGGAAAACTCAATAAGATTCTATAACCCCAATGGGAACGCCTCAAACTCAGTCAAAATGATATATAGGACATTGAAACAACAATTCAAATCAATTTGGAGTCACCATCGAGCCGTATAGGCCGTGCAATGAATTACAAAATGAAAGTTGCACCACTTTGCAACTTTACACTGTAAAATTTGATACTTTTTCCATCAAGTGAAAACTAGACACCACGGGAAAACAACCTCGATATAACAAGAATTGAGAGAGGTTACTGTAGAGGGGCTCAATATGATCTTGTAGGCTCAGATCGAGATTTCGTAAGCATCATAGTTTTAAAGTAATATCCTCTCAAATATTGCTTCCCTTTTGCACTTTGAATTCTTAAGGGATCGATTCGGTTGAACATAGCTCAGAGCGATTTCACATGTTTGGGTGTGAAAGGGGACCATGCCTAACATAAAAATACCTATTTGGATGCGTTGGAACACTCTGTTTGGTCACATGAGTTGCAGAACGAAATTTGCACCACTTTGCAACTTTCAACTACTTGCATTGACAACTTTTTGCCCAAATGAAAATTTGCCACTATGGGAAAATGCCTTCGAGATAGTGAAAACCGAGAGAGGTTATTGTAGAGGGGCCCAACGCAATCCCATAGGATTAGACAATAATTTTCTAAGAATCATGGTATCCGAGTAACACCATGTTGAAGTTTACAACCATTTTGCACTTTGGACCCTTAAGGGATCAATTCGATTGTACATAGCTCAAAGCGATTCTGTGTGTTTGGGTGTGAAAGAGGACCATGCCTAGCGTAAAAATACCTATTTGAACATGTCAGAACATTCTGTTTAGTCACATGAGTTGCAAAAAAAAATTTGCACCACTTTGCAACTTTCAACTACTTGCATTTGACAACTTTTTTCCCAAGTGAAAATTTTCCACCACAAGAAAATTCCTCTAAGATAGAAAAAACCGAGAGAGGTTATTGTAGAGGGGCCCAACGTGATCCCATAAGATCAGATGAGAAGTTTTTAAGCATCATGGTATGTGAGTAACACCATGCTGAAGTTTGCAGCCATTTTACACTTTGGACCCATAAGGGATTGATCCGGTTGAACGTAGTTCGGAGTGATTCCGCATGTTTGGGTGAAAAAGAGGACTATGTTTAGCATAAACATACCTATTCAGACGCGTTGAAACACTCTATTTGGTCATACAAGTTGCAGAATGAAAGTTGCACCACTTTATAACTTTCAACTACTTACATTTGATAACTTTTTCCCCAAGTAAAAATTCACCACCATGGGAAAATGCCTCCGAGATAGAAAAATCTGAGAGAGGTTATTGTAGAGGGGACCAACATGATACCATAGGATTAGATGATAAGTTTTTAAGAATAACGGTATTCGAGTAACACTATGTTGAAGTTTGCAGCCATTTTGTAGTTTGGACCCTTAAGGGATCGATCCGGTTGAACGTAGCTCAGAGCGATTATGTATGTTTGGGTGTGAAAGATGACCATTCCTAGTGTAAAAATACCTATTCAGACGCATTGGAACACTCTATTTGGTCACACAAGTTGCAGAATGAAAGTTGCACCACTTTGCAACTTTCAACTACTTACATTTGACAACTTTTTCCCCAAGTGAAAATTTGCCACCATAGGAAAATGCCTCTGAGATAGTGAAAAATGAGAGAGGTTATTGTAGAGGGGCCCAACATGATCCCATAGAATCAAATGAGAATTTTTTAAGCATCATGGTATTTGAGTAACACCATGCTGAAGTTTACAACCATTTTGCACTTTGGACCTTTAAGAGATCAATCTAGTTGAACGTAGCTCATAGCGATTCTACATGTTTGGGTGAAAAAGAGGACCATTCCTAGTGTAAACATACCTATTTAGACATGTTGGAACACTTGTTTTGTTCACATGAGTTGCAAAATGAAAATTGCACCACTTTGCAACTTTCAACTACTTGCATTTGATAACTTTTTCCCCAAGTGAAAATTTGCCACCATGGGAAAATGTCTCAGATATAGCGAAAACTGAGAGATATTATTGTAGATGGGCCCAAAATAATTCCATAGGATTAGACGAAAAGTTTCTAAGCATCACGGTATCCGAGTAACACCATGCTGAAGTTTGCAACCATTTTGCACTTTGGACCCTTAAGGGATCAATTTGGTCGAACGTAGCTCAGAGCGATTCTACATGTTTGGGTACGAAAAAGGACCATTCCTAGCATAAAAATACTTGTTCAGATGCATTGGAACACTTCGTTTGGTCACACAATTTGCAAAATGAAATTTGCACCACTTTACAACTTTCAACTACTTGCATTTGACAACTTTTTCCCCAAGTGAAAATTTGCCACCACGGGAAAATGACTCTGAGATAGAAAAAATTGAGAGAGGTTATTATAGAGGGGCCCAACATTATCTTATAGGATTAGATGAGAATTTTGTAAGCATCACGATATTCGAGTAACACCATGTTGAAGTTTGCAGTGATTTTGCATTTTGGACCCTTAAGGGATCAATCCGGTTGAACGTAGTTTGGAGCGATTCTGTGTGTTTGGGTGCAAAAGAGGACCATGCCTAGTGTAAAAATACCTATTTAGATACATTGGAACACCTTGTTTGGTCACACGAGTTGCAGAACGAAAGTTGCAGCACTTCGTAACTTTACATTGCTTGTAATTGACACTTTTTCCATCAAGTCAAAATTGGACACCACGGAAAAATGACTATAAGATAACAAAAAATGAGAGAGGTTATTGTAGAGGTGCCCTGCATGATACCAATTTCTCAAATGGAATTCCCCTAACCAATATGGTAACCAGGTAACAGGTCATCAAAGATTGTTGCCCTTTTGCAATTTGGACTATTAAGGGATTACATTGCTTGAATTACAAATGTTTGAGGGTAGCAATAAATTTTGATGTAGAGCAGGAAGGAAATCAACCTACAATCACAATTCAAGCCTTTAGAAACAATTTTGCAACCCTTTTAAACATATATCTCCAACTCTTCACAAATTCACTCAAATTACCTTGTAGGTCTACAAACCTAGTTTTTGGACCAAAACTCTCAGATTAACTCTCAGATCCAATCTCAAACCCACTAACCAATTTTATTTTCAGACACCTTTCAACATCTTACAAATCATATCTCAAAAGAAACATAGGTCACTTTGGCCCAACTTCTCCAAAATCATGCAACTATGTTGTCCTAGACCTCAATTAGGTCACTTTAACAAAGAATCACCCACTCAAATTCCTTTCCAGTCCTAAATATTCATGGATAGTCACTTAATATTTTACAAAACCTCCAAATCCACAACTTTTGATCAAAGAATCATTTCCTATGACACCAAAAACATGAAACCTTCACTTTATACCATTCTAAAGGGGTTTATTGAAAAAAATTGTTCTAGGCTTCTACATAGCCAACCAAGGCCTCAAACACCTTTAGTTATGTCTACACATGCTTGAAGGTTCATCAAAATTTTCTTCCCCCAAGATTTTCTACAAATTCCCTCCTCTAACCATCAAATTTCACATAAAATACACAGTTTGACAATTAGGGCATCATGCCCAGGAACTCAACTCACCTTCCCTACCATTCCAAAGCTTTAAAAACTTCAATATATGCCTTCTCATTCCAAATCAATCATCTCTCAATGTTTCCTAATACAATTTCACCAAAACCCAACATTGAAACTCCATTTTAAAGCCAAAATTCACCCAATTTCCTTTGGGGCAGCAACCAAAAACACTCCTAAACATTTTCCCTACTCATAAATCTTATTCCTACATCTAATCCTACCATTTTGGACTCATTCCACCAAGCCACAAAGATAAACAATAGGTGGAATGAGTCATTTATTCATTTTTGGTCTTCAAACCCTTATGACTGGCTGTGCAGACCCGCAATCAGTAATTTGACAATAAAATTCTTAAATCTCAATGAATTTCCTTCACTCCAAATCCAAAACATAGCTAACACCTGGTGCAGGGGCACCAAGCATAATTTTGAAATTTAGGTGTTGAAGTCTTGTTTTGAGTTAAATAAGGTCATATAGATTATTTCCATGATGTAATTTGATGGTCATTAGATGATTAAAAGGTTTTATGAGTCCATTAGGTTAGGAATAGGATAGATTTTGATTCTTGGAGCAGGGAAGATCATTTTGGAGTCATGTCATGTAATCTTGGTAGTGAAAATGAGTGATTTTGAGTGAAATTTAATGGTTTTAGGGTGAGAATGGATTAAATCCACTAGGGCAGTCATTTGTGAGAGTCTTTTAAGCATGTACAAACATTGTATGGTATGTTTTGGGTGTTGGTTGTGAGAGTTAAGTATGGGAAGAGTGATTTTCAATAGGGTTCCTTGAAAAACTTAGTCTTGGAGGTTTGAAAGTGTGGGTTTAGTGGATTGGTAGCTTGGTGAGAGTTTGGAGCTCTAAAAATTGTGGAATCTTGTGTTTGGTAACCTAACTAAATACTTTCTTTTGAGTTTGAATGAATTTTAGGTGTTTGGTAAGGTGTCTCTTTGCAAAAGAGGCCTAATTGGCCTAGTTGCCCCTATGGTAAAGTGAGATTTTGAGGTGTTCCTTTCAAAAGATTCCATAGTAATCTTGAGATATGTTTATGATAATGGAAAAGGGTATCTAAATCTATTGGTACAACCTATAGAAGCCATATGTATTTGTAGATATGTTTGACAGTCCCTTGGGAGAGGGCTACTAGCTTGTGAAGGTTTGGAGTGAGTTTGTGGCTAAGTGTGGTTATTTGAGGTTTGAGAGTATTATAGTTGAGATTTTATGAGGATTTTAATCTTGTTAGATGCCTCTTTGAATTCATGTGAAGTTCTGAGAACCTTAGTGTGTATTGGAGCCATTGGTGACTTACATCATTATTGAATTTTGTGAGTGTTTTGGAGAGCCGATCAAAAAGTAAGGTTTATAATCTTGGTACTAATATATCTTTTTGTGCATGTGGCCCACCTAGCTCTACACCAACACCTATGTCTACCAATTGTAAAATCTTTCAAGACATAATACTTTTGTACGACCAAGTCTAATAGTTTGCAACAAAAAAATTCAATCAAACACACATAATTACAAGAGAAATCAAGGGATTTTTATTGTTTTTTCCTTCACAAAAACCTTGAAAAACCTCTTCCTTCGAGTCCCAAACATATTTAAAACTTAAACAACCTATGAAAATATATCTAACTTCCCTTTGAATTCCCATAGCTATTGGGCTTCTTCAAGTTTTCATTTTTTTGCACTTTTTTCACATTGACAACTTTTCAATTTTTGCAATTTTAAATCATTTTGATAAATATGCAGCATGAACTCCAAAATGACCCCAAAACCAACTAACATGACTTATTACATTATAAATTTTTCTAATATGACCTTATTCAATTGGAAAAACTCAAAACACAAAACTAACTTAAGACTTCCATGAACCAAATTTGCTCAATAACCTTGGTGCCTTGCACCAAATTTTAATATTTGAGTAAATCTCATTACAATTCCTTAGGTACTCCATTCTCACATATATTTTACAATGTCACTCATACATTCGAGATTCTCTTATAATTTCTACATCATAGTCGTTCATGATGAGGTTAACTTCAAATGAGTAACTTGAGATTCGCTCGCTAAGATTCACACACGATCCCATAATTGCTTCAAATTAGAATTAAGATGTGTCAAGATCATCAAAATAAGGATGTTGCATTGATTTTTTGGTTGATATTCTCTTCGATGGCTCATAAATTAGGATTTTCTGCAAGGAGAGACCAATTGATTTTTAGTAGTTTACTTACAAATATGCAAAGGAAAAGAAGAAAAAGAAAGAGCATCCAACATGGAAATGGAATAAAAATAGATGGAAGGAACTTATAGACAACAAATCCACACCATTTGGTTCCAACTCGGGAACAACAAGGCATAAATCTTGATGCTTCCATTGATGATAGGCATGTTGGTCTCTCAACTTAGTCACTCTTGGTCACGTATCTTCCCTAGGATTTCCAAGATACCTATTGCACACAACACCTCTCATGAATAGAATAACTTGAAATTCGAGATGCTTTTCTAATGATTACTATTGGATGTTGTGGTTGTGTTGCTGATATGTGGTTTTCATTGATGTCAACACTATTAGCATTGGTGTCTTGAAGGTTGTATATGTCGAGGATATTGAGAAAATTATAATAAATATGTTAAAGGTTTCCTATGAAGTTGTGAAGTTTAGTATGGTGGAAAAATTAGTATATTGATATTTAGAATTTGTGCTTTAAAGGGTTTGTTGATGATCCTATCTAGCTTATAATCTGGAAGTTTTAGAGGTGCACATCACGATTGGAGCAAGTTGTGAGTTTCTGTGTTCCTACAGTTATTCTATTACTGTAGCTGATGTTTCTAGAAGAAGAGAATGTGATTATGGTAATTCTAGTTGTTGTGTATGCTCCTGCAATGTTTGTTGGTGTTTTTAGATCGTTCTCTATCTTTGTTGCAGGTTTGTGTTGATCGGTGTGATCATGATCAAAGATTTTTCCTTTGTGTGTTCGGGTTTTCATGTTGTTGGCTAACATGATGGTTATAACGTGTTGCGGATCTTTATGGATTAATTTTTGAATTCTTGGCATGTTTAAGGATGTTGATTTAGGTCTTCATTATGTTGTGACTGAATTTGGTTGGTACACATTGAGATTTGTTCATGAATTGGGCCGACAGTTTGTAATTCATTTATTCTTTACTTTTGGTTGACAAAGTTGATGTAATTCCATGAAGCAGATATATAAGAGAATTTATTTTCTTCATTTGAGATATGTGATGTGCAAGATATGTGCAAATAAAGATCAAATCATTCGATTGTAGAGTAGAGTATGAAGGAGTTTGAGTGAACTGTGAAGAAATGTTTTTGTGCCTAATCGGAACTGTCATCAAGCTTTTGAAGAAGCTAATTTCTTAGTTCAACCTCTTCAAATGGATTTAATCTGAAAGTTTTATGTAAGAAAGTGTGTCTTCTTTGAGAAGTGAGCTCTAGGTAGTGTGCCTGAATGCATGTGAATTCCTTATTCATTTTCATTATAATTTTAATATGGTATAACTTGTGGATTAACCTCCATCATGGTTTTTCCCCTAACAGGGTTTCCATGCAAAAATCTTGGTGTTATGTGTGCTTCTGATGTGTTGTTGATTCATGCTTTCATTGTTATTTATCAGATCTGAGATTAAAGGTTAATAAGGTTAAATAAGTTCTAAATTCTGTGACAACTGATTCACCCCCCCTCTCAGTTGTCTATTCTTGTTTTGCCAATAGTCTACATCATAGGTGCTCATGATAAGGTTAACTTCAAATGAATCTTGAAATTCCCTCACTAAGCTTCGCACGCACTTTTGTAATGGCTTAAAATAATAATTGAGATTTGTCAAGATCATCAAAATAAGGATGTTACATTTCTTTTTTGGCTGAGATTCTCTTGGATGGCTCATAAATCTGCATTTTTCTGCAAGGGGACACCAATCAATTTTTAGCAGGTTACAAATAGGCAAAATGAAAGAAGATGATAACATTGGAATCAAAAAAATTAATGTGCATACAAGTATAAATTAATAAGAACCAATGTGCATACTTATAAATTAATCCAACGAACCATCTGGGTCTGGTCTACTCTTTATTGTGTCAAGTATTGCCTCATGGTCAGACTCATAGACCTTCCATAAGGTCTTGTTCAAAGGTCTACCCATATATTTGGTCAAATGAACATTGGATGGCATGCCAAGGTTTGAGTAATGAATAATCTTATGATGCGTGTCAAATTCCTAAAAAAGCCAATGTTTAACACTCTTATGTGGGTACCTTCTAAGCCACGTTACAGTAACAACAACTGAGCCTGTAGGGTATTCAATGTCTTCTCCATCTATAACTAGGGCCTCCAATTTAATTTTAGCCTCAACACAATGACACAAGTAATAGTATGTTCCCTCTTCATTGTCTTCATCCACAATAATTGCATAAACATGCCATGCATTGATATGTGCAACAAATCTTTTGAAATTAGTCAATATTACGAATACAGGGTAAAGTAAGATAACAATAGGAATTTCAAAAACTAAGCAAGTAGATATATTACCTAGTTGAACTAGATCTGATATGTGGTCAAAGTCGACCGATGATTCCATATGTGTTAGTTCCAATGTTGTCTTAGGGCGATACGTGTGAAGTGGGCTAAGATAACTTGTCAACTATTTGTCAACCCACTCCCTTGACTCACAATCATTCCAAGCATGCATTGTATATGAAGAACAAAAGAATGCCATCTTCTGTGTATTGATACTCCATGAACCTGCATTTGAGCTAAGGAAAGAGTGTATCTCACTCGGTCCTATTAGTGTGCAACAATCCTCATATGGTGCAATGCTAGTATCATCCATCAACCAAAAAAATTTATGAACTGAAGATGTACCCTTATTACCTGGACCCATCGAAGCATTGCACCACTCGACAATTGATCTTGCATCTATCAACTTTGCACTGTCTTTATAATTTAACTCTTCTCGTGCTAATGCTCTTTTCACGCATGCTCTTGCACCATCATGCTCCCCCTTTCCATGTTCGGCCTCAAAAAAGTTCCACATATGCTAAACACCTATAATGACATGCATCTTGCTCAACTGGTAGAACATGTGCGAGTTCTTGAACTGTGTTGCACAGTTATCTGACCATATTATATGCGTTTCGTATGCTATGCCCCTCTAAGCCAAATCACTATAGAACATCTAGAAGCATCCTTGCATGAACTCTGGAGAATATGTGTGATAATCACTAATATAAAAGTGATACTTCCTCAATACCTTCCTTTGGTCCTCTGTACTATCAGCTACATGAATGAATGTTATGTGCACAAATATCAAAACCTGTGTGGAGTTGTAATATTGTGAATGCACCTCACGTTGTGGTTGTAGAGTGTAGTTCTCTGCAAAGTCAACCACTAATACTATGTTGCCAACTGGAAAGGTGTCCTTGCATAGCTTGAATTGTGTGTTCAACCATCAGGCTCTATGGGTATGCCTTGCATACTTAGACACTACATTGTCATGAAACATGGACATAAACTGATACACTGGAATCTTCTCAATAACCAAATCACAGTACCTCTTTTCTTGAGACCCATCTTTTGTAACATATGCCACTGTTTTATACTTCCAGAACTCTACTAGTTTTTGTCCCACATCATCTATGCTTTACATACTAGCATTCGTTGCAAGCCACCGCAACACTCGCATGAATCATCCAAGCATGCTGTCCTATAGAATATTTGGCCATCCTTTATTTCACATAATTTTTTTGATAAGAAATCTCTTGATGATGTTGGTGGGGCTTGTAAGCCACAATCCCGCAAAACATCATTAGTATGAAAATCTAAAAATATAGAATGATAAGCATCATAATGGTTAGAGAATTCAATATGTAGTCTACAACAACAAGTAGTGTGTGTGTGATTTATCTTGACATAAAAAGTTTTAAGCATTTCAAAATATCTTCGAGAAATACTAATTTAAGGATAATCATGTTGAAATTTACAAAAAAATTGGGTTTGAGTCGTATCCAAAAAATGCTTTGGATGTGGCTCACGGTTCTGACTACCGATTCTCCTTACCACATCCCTTTGATTTGGATATGGCCTTGTGTTATTCTTCCAATACTCTTCAATTAGTTTTCTCGATGTTTCAACAACTTTTTTATCTTTTCATTGCAATCTCTCGAGAATGCCCAAAATTCATTTGAATCGGTGCCCTCAATAATTTCCCATCTTTGAAGGGCTCTTGATAAAGTTCTTCTACAAATTCTCATTTGTTCACTCATCCTTTTAATGAGATGAGCTCTCTTTGTTTGACTACTTACCAAAGTTGATGTAATGACACATCGGGTGATATTACTATCCTTTGAGTGTGAGGTATTACCCACACTCTCATCCATTAGATTCTTCACAATAGTGTTTTCACTCGATGTATTCGATGTTGTCAACCCAAGAGTCTTCATGATGTTTCTATACTTTATACCCCGCATCATTTCAGCAAATAGTTGAAATCTTGTGGTCTCATTTAGCCTTTCAAAGAACGATTTCCAAATCTTATCAACGTATCTTCTACAAGTGTGTGTTGAAATCTTACCTTCCATGTGCTACAAAATATCCTCACCAATATTAATCAAATATTTTGGCTTTGTACGCAAAATTCTAGGTGGTGCTCTCCTAGGTACATATTCCTCAACATTACGAATTTCATCAATATTTAATTGAGGTAGGATAGATTGCATACCTTCGTTCATGGTTGGAGTAGAAGACATACCTTGAGGTTCATGTGGGGATGATGGCATACCTTCTTTGTCAAATCCAAGTGATGATGTACTCTCAGCTTGAGATGTGTTGGATGGTGTTTAACCATATTCACTTGCGATAGATGGTGTCCCTCCATATTTACTTGCAATAGATAGTGTCCCTCCATATTTTCTTGTTCTTAATAGTGTCCCTTCGTATTCACTTGCCATAAAGGGTATGTCTCGAACTACGGTATCTGAATCTGTCTTACCATGATGCTTTCATATTCATGCCTTTTGTGCTGCCAATGCCTATTCTCTTTTTGATGGTTGAGGTTCCTCTTCAGTTGACTTGTTTTCATCAATTTTTTCCAATTTATTCTTTTCACGATATGCTACCACCCGTTCTCTCTTCTTTGCTTTGAAGATTTCATATTCTTCATCTGTTAGTTTATTCCTTTTTCATTTCTTTGGCATGGTGGATAATTTTACCTGTAGCATGGTAATGAGATGAATATTAGTTCCTAAAAAATGTATCCATTTAAATAAATGAAATATATGTCATTCAAGGCTTCAAAAAAAATGTATACAATCATTTTCTAGAAGAGTATTTCTAGCATAGACAAAGGTCACATGATTTTTTTTGATGGAATGCCTTAAAGAAATGTGGTAATGTGGCATGCCATGATTGCAAGATACGCTGAAAATGGAAGCATGAAGAAGCCTTGTGGTGCGGAGGCACCTAGCTAAGTTTTAATTTTGGTTTTGTGATAGGTCATTAGGTGTGTTATGTCTTTTTTGTCATGAATAAGGTTTGAAACCCTATTTGGCCTAGTTGGCCTAGTTGGGACAACATAGAAGCATAAATTTGAGAGATTTCTTCCGAAAGAGTTATATGAACTCTTGAGATATGTTTGTGTATGCCTTAAATTACATATTAACATTTATTTGGTTAGTGGGTTCAATGAGTACAGGTTAGGGTAGATTTGGTCAAGAAACTAGGTCAACAGACGTACAAGTGAAATTGGGTGAATTTATGAAGAATTGTTGAGATAAGTTTTAAAAGGTTGAAAATTTGTCTCTAAAGACTTAAATCATGATTGAGTGAATGTTTTGGACCCTATATTGCATGAATTGAGAAGGTAGGGTTAGTGTATGCCTCATAGAAACGAGGTCTCATGGTGATATACATCACCGTGAGACCTCATTTCTACAAGGCATACGATGCCCCTACCTTCTCAACCCTACTGCATTGGCAAGCTAGTGAGTGAGCTCACTATCTTGCCAAGCTCACTAGCTTGTCAATGCTACCACATTTTTCATACATTTATACGAAAACATTATTGTCAAACAATTCAAATGCTTTGTCCATGCTTCCATTTTGAGCCATGATTACAAGATAGGCTGCACCTTTCCCCATGTTGCTAACTTAGCCTTGAATAAAGAGTCTTGAAATAGTGGAGAGAAGGGTTAGAATGCCTTGTAGGTAGACTAATCAAGGAAATATTTAAAATATATCACAACATAAGTGATAAGGTAGATTTAGTGATGAGGTAAATTTAGAAATGAAAACCAAAATAGTTTGAAAGATCTATCAATGTGGGAGGAGTATATTCCAATTTTTTAGAGACATGTATGGAAAATTTGGTAGCATAGACAAGAAAATAAGCTTCTTGGTATAACTATTTGACAAAATATCTCAATGAAAGTGGTGCAGGAGCACCTTGTGCATTTTATGCCTCTGTAAGGCAATTTTGTAAAAAATGAAATCTCCACTCATATAAAGCATGTAAAAAGGTCATTTTGATGTATTTGAATCATTTTATTAGGTCACTTGATGGGTTTATGGTCAAAGTATTGAGAAGTGCAAAATCTTGTAATAGTTGTCAACAATGCAAAAATGCAAAAATGCAAAATTACAAAATTGCAAAAATTAGGAAGTTGAAGAGTCTTAATAATTGAGGGGGCAGCCAAGAAATATTTTATAAACACATTTTTAAAAGGATTTTTAATCATTTTTAGTGTTCTATATTGTGTGTGTGTGTTGGTAGAACAAAGGAAGGTGAAACACAAGAAGAAAATCAAGAAGAAACTATGTTTTATATTGAAAATTCTATATTTTACTCATAATTCTGAGTTTCAGACCACTGCACGGACCCATACAAGTGGTTTGTGATCTGAAAGTTATTTTAAATTTTAAAGGAATGAGGTAAAATCAACCTTCATCTTCAATGATTGAATTTTGTTAATATTTGTGAGTTTTATGGACATTTTAGTGTAGACGGGTCTGAAACCCTGTTTTGGGGTTTTGAGACACTAAAAATGCATTTATTCTTATTATCTCCAGTGGTTTTTCTTGAAACTAAGTGGAAAGAAGGATATGAAGTATTTTTCAATGTTTAATAAGGATTCAAGTGTTGGGAAGATGATTGGAGTGATTTTGAGTTGCTGTCCTAGATGTTTCCTTATGAGTTTTGACCTAAAATGGAGGTTTCAAGTAAGAGTCTGATGAAATAATAGTGGTAAAGGTTGGGAGTTGGTTTTTAAAGCATGTGTAGGATATTTATAAGGTGTTCCAATTTTTGGTAGAGTGTGGGGTGTTGTGGAAGCCCGAGTTTCAATAAGCCCTCCTTGGTTGCAAGCTTATTTGGCTTTAAATTTGAGTTCTAATCATTTGGTGAGTAAAACCTTTGTAGCTCTGCCCAATATTGTGAGAATGGTCTTTGGGTAGTTGTAATAGTGTGTTGGAATTGAAATTAGTGATGGGTAAAAATATTTGAAGGGTGTCTCTTTGGGAAAGTGGCCTAAATGGCCTTGTTGTCTTAGCGGAGCAGTGCTAATTTGAGTCAAGTTTCTTCTAAAAGAGTCTATAGTTGTTTTGACATATGTTTTAGATATTGGAAAAGGATATAAAAAAAGGTTTTTATAGTCTTGACTGGTGAAATGAGTCAAAATATATGAGTGACAGTCCCCTATGGAAGGACTACTAGCTTGTAGGTGGTTTGGAGTAGTGTTGCTACAAAATGGTATTTTTCGGTAGTTTGAGTGGTCAAGTTGTGTATGGTTTATTGTCTTATCTTGTTAGATGCCTTATAAGATTCATGAAAAGAACTTAAACCCTTGGTGTGGATTGGAGACCTTGGAAGCCTATTCCTTTGATGAGACTTTGCGACTGTGTTAGGGAGTCAATCAAGCCCTAGTCTTTAATTCTTATCAAATTTGTTGTGTAGCCATTGATCCTTTGCATCAATTTCCATGCAAGAAATGGTTACTATATGTTAGGGTTTGGTGAAATGACAGTGGTAAAGGCTTGGAGGTAGTTTGGTTACCATGTGTAGACATATACAAACTGAGTGCAATAAGTTGAGAAACTGATGATATTGTGTTATGAAAAGGTGATGTTGCTTTGTTACTATTAAGATGATGATGGTTAAGAAGAATTTGGGCCTTGTAAAGGTTTGGAGTCAAGATTTTTTATTTTAGTGCTTTATAGCAATGTAGAAACAAGGTGCAAATTGGTGTCTTGGTGAGAATGTTTGATGAATTGAGTGATTCAAAGTTTTCCAATGGTGTTTTTGTTTTGAACCAGTCAAGATAATGATGTTCAAGGTTCTTTTAGGGTTTGTGGTGAGTTGGTAACCTGATTTGGTAATTTGGTGCCTTTTAGCAAAGTGAAACAAGTTACAAAGTTATGGATTTTGGTTGAAAGTTTAAGTGAATCTTGGTTGAAAGTTTAGTTGATCTTCTCAGTTTGGGATTAGGATCAAAATTATCCTTGAAGTTTGTGGAATTATGTAGATGCTTTGCATCAGAAATATTTGGAGAGTGGTATGCACATCCATAATAAAGGATTGAGAGATGATTTTTTTTACTTCCTTAAAACTTATGTCATATATATGTATACAAAATGTGGAAGCATACACAAGGTAAATCAATTGTTAAATAACAAAATGCCTCAAAGAGATGTGGTTTAAAAATTGTAATTGGCAAGTGTATAGAATTGTGTAATTTAGAATGTGCATTGACAACTTAAGGTTATAATGACAAACAAACAATGATCAACATGGAATATGAAAAATAACAAAAATGAAACCAAGCCATAATAGAATGAAAGAAAATGTGTAAAGAATTCACATACCTAAAATACTAGAGTTTGAAATGGAGGATTTCTACCCAATTATGTAGCTTTTGCTTCTTCTTTCTTCAAAATCCTCAAAAAATTGACTTTTTCAAAAGCTTGTTCCCCTGCAAACTTCAATTGTATATCACTTTTGAATGGAATTCAAAATTAAATTGATATTATAGGCCTTTCAACGTGAAAATTCTGCTATTTCATGCAAAGGTGGTGGAAAGATCATGAAAATGGTGGTGAAATGTGAAAAACATGCATACACACTTCACAACATCATAAAAAAGCTACTTTTTGTCAGAGCACGCGTAGAACCAGGAGAATATGCAGAATGTGGGCCTTGAGGTCATGAGTATATTGAGTTTTCTTACCATTTTTAGAGCAAGCCAAAACATGCTCGTGTTATAACATGAGCACGTTATTTCTAACTAAAAATGGCCACATCTCCACTTCTTAAAAATGCACTCGCATTATGAGAAAGTTGGTTTTTTTATAGATTTATTTTCTCTCTTTGTCTATACCCTCTATACCCTAATTCTATCTCTCTCCCATCTACCCTCAACCCTTATACCCTTATAGGCCTCAACCTTTGTACCCTAATTCCATCTCTGTCCCCTCTACCCTTAACCCTTATACCTTCTATCCTCTACCCTTAAACCCTAATCTCTCTCTCTCTCTCTCTCTCTCTCTCCTACCCCCTCTCCCTTTCTCAACTCTCTCTCTCATTCACTCACTCCTTCTATCGATCCTCTACCCTATATCTCTATCCCACTCCATCCCTCTCTTTCTCTCTCTCTCTCAAGTCTCTCTCACTCACTCATTTTGTCTCTCTCCCTTCTACCCTCTACCTTTGACCCTTATACCCTTTATCCTCTACCCCCAACCCTTAAACCCTAATTCTATCTCTCTCCCCTCTCCCCTCTACCCTTAACCCTTATACCCTCTATCCTCTACCCTCTATCTCTCCCCCACTCCCCCCCCTCTCTCTCTTAAATCTTTCCCTCCTACCCCCTATCCCTCTCTCAACTCTCTCTCTCTCTCTCACTCACTCCTTTTTTCTCTCTCCCCTCTACCCTTAACCCTTAACCCTTATACCCTCTATCCTCTACCCCTAACCCTTATACCCTAATTTTATCTCTCTCCCCTCTACCCTCTACCCTTAACCCTTATACCTTATGTCCTCTACCCTCTACCCTCTATCTCTCTCCCACTCCCTTTGTGTATCTATCTCTCTCAATTATCTCTCTCATTTACTCACTCCTTCTGTCTATCCTCTACCCTCTATCTCTCTCCCACTCCCTCCCCCCCTCTCTCTAAAGTCTCTCCCTCCTACCCCCTATCCCTCTCTCAAGTCTCTCTCTCTCACTCACTCATTCCTTATATCTCTCTCCCCTCTACCTTCTACCCTTAACCGTTATACCCTCTATCCTCTACCCCCAACCCTTAAACCATAATTCTATCTACTGAATTGGCAAGCTAGTGAGTGAAATTGGCATCATAACTTGGCCTGTTTGAAATGGGGTCTCCTTAACCCTCTACCCTTAACCCTCTATACCCTCAATCCTATACCCTAATCCATCAACCCTATAGGTCATCAAACCTATACCCTCAATTCTCAACCCTCTACCCTATACATTGGATCCTCAACCCTCATATATCTATGTCCCTTTGTCCTCTTCTCTCCTTCTCTCTATCTCAGTTCTCCCTCAATCTCTCTCCATCCATCCCTCCCTCTCTACCCTAATCCCTACACCCTAAACCCTTAATCCCTCAACCCTTAAACCCTAATCCCTCAACCCCTATACCCTCTACCCTAGACACATTGGACCCTCAACCCTAATCCCCAACTATATACTCTCAATCCTCTACCCTTAACCTTAAACCCTCAACCCTTAAACCCTCTACCCTCTACCCTATACCCTATAAAACCTTAAACACTCAACCCTAAACCCTAAACCCTCAACCCTTAAACCCTAAACCATTAAACCCTCTACCCTCAATCCTCTACCCTCTACCCTCAACCCTTAAACCCACTTAGTAAACTCTCTACACTAATCCCTCAACCCTCTTGACCCTTAATCCCTCAACCCCTATACCCTCTACCCTATACATTGGACCCTCAACCCTTATCCACCAACCCTATACCCTCAACCCTCAACCCTCAACCTTAAACCCCAAACCCTCAACCCTTAAACCATCTACCCTCTACCCTCAACCCTTAAAACCTTAAAACCACTTAGTAAAATCTCTACCCTAATCCCTCAACCCTCTTGACCCTTAATCCCTCAACCCTCAACCCTTAAACCCTAATCCCTCAACCCCTATACCCTCTATCCTATACATTGGACCCTCAAACCCTAGTCCCCAACCCTATACCCTCAATCCTCACCCTCTACCCTCAACCTTAAATCTCAACCCATAAACCCTCTCCTATAAACCCTAAACACTCAACCCTAAACCTAAACCCTCAACCCTTAAACCTCCAAACCCTAAACCCAAACCCTTAAAACCCTCTGCCTACCCCTCTACCCTCAATCCTCACCCTCTACCTCCAATCCTAATTCCTCAACCCTTAACCCCACTTAGTAAAATATCTACCCTAATCCTCAACCCTCTTGACCCTTAATCCCTCAACCCTTAAACCCTAATCCATCAACACCTATACCTCTACTATATACATTGGACCCTCAACCCTAATCCCCAACACTATACTCTCACTCTACCCTCAACCAAACCCTCTAAACCCCTCAACCCTTAAACAACTACCTCACCCTATAAACAATCAACCCTAAACCATAAACCCTAAACCCTCAACCCTTAAAACCTCTGCCCTCTACCCTCTACCCTCAACCCTTAAACCCTTAATTGAACCACTTAGTAAACTCTCTACCCTAATACCTCAACCATCTTGAACCTTAATCTCTCAACCCCTATACCCTCTACCCTATATATTGGACCCTCAACCCTCATCCCCCAACCCTATAACCTCAATCCTCTACCCTCTACCCTCAACCTTAAACCTCGAACCCTCAACCCTTAAACCATCTACCCTCTATCCTTAACCCAATACCCTCTACCCTCAACCCTTAAACCCTTAAACCCACTTAATAAACTCTCTACCCTAATCCCTCAACTCTCTTGACCCTTAATCCATCAACCCTCAACCCTCAACCCTCAACCCTTAAACCCTAATCCCTCAACCTTTAAACCCTAATCCCTAAACTCCTATACCCTCTACCCTATACATTGGACCCTCAACCCTAATCCCCCAACCCTATACCCTCAATACTCTACCCTCAACCTTAAACTATCAACCCTTAAACCCTCTACCCTCAACCCTAATTCCTCAACCCTTAAACCCTTAAACCCACTTAGAAAAATCTCTACCCTAATCCCTCAACCCTCTTGACCCTTAATCCCTCTACCCTTAAAACCTAATACCTCAACCCCTATACCCTCTACCCTAGATACATTGGACCCTCAACCCTAATCCCCCAACTCTATACTCTCAATCCTCTACCCTCAAACTTAAACCCTCAACCCTTAAACCCTCTACCCTCTACCCTATAAACCCTTAAACACTCAACCCTAAACCCTAAACCCTAAACCCTAAACCCTAAACCCTAAGCCCTTAAATCCTCTACCCTCTACCCTCAATCCTCTACCCTCTACCCTCAACCCTAATCCCTCAGCCCTTAAACCCTTAAAACCACTTAGTAAACTCTCTACCCTAATCCCTTAACACTCTTGACCCTTAATCCATCAACCCTTAAACCCTAAGCCCTCAACCCATATAACCTCTACCCTATACATTGGACCCTCAACCCTAATCCCCCACCCTATACCCTATTCCCTCAATCCTCTACCCTCAACCTTAAACCCTCAACCCTCAACCCTTAAACCCTCTACCCTCTACCCTCTACCCTATACATTAAACCCTAAACCCTCAATTCTCAACCATCAACCCTTAATTCCTCAACCCTCAACCCTCAAACCCTAAAACCTCAACCTTGATACCCTCTACCCTATACATTAGACTCTCAACTCCAATCCTTCAACCATATGTACCCTCAACCCTACAGGTCATCAACCCTATACCCTCTATTCTCAACCCTCTACCCTATACATTGGATCCTCAACCCTCATATATCTATGTCCCTCCCTCCTCTTCTCCCCTTCTCTCCATCTCACTTCTCCCTCCATCTCTCTATCCATCCATCCCTCCCTCTCTACCCTAATCCCTCAACCCTAAACCATCAACCCTTAAATGCTTAAACACTCAACCCTAAACCCTAAATCCTCAACCCTTAAACCCTAAACCCTTAAACTGTTGGATATTTATGCCTCATCTTCCTGGCTTGGACTTCCATTTTTCCTTGGAGCCTTGCTTCTGGCCTTTACCATACCCTTGCAAGATTTTCTTGGTGGCGTGGTTGTGTAGTTTACTGCTTTTCTGCAGGCCACCTTGCTTGGTTTGGCGGTTGGGCAGTGTTACCGCCTTACCGCGATAGTCTTCTTCTAGATTGGTAGTGGTGTGGTGAGTGATGACAGTTGGCATGGCGGTTGCCGCCATACTATAGGGGTTCCTTAGAGGTGGTGAGGTAGCATGGTTGGCGGTGTGTTGGTGGAGCAAGGTCTTACCACCTTACTATGGAGGTTTCTTGTTGGTGGCGTGGTAGTAGCTGGTGGTTGAAGGGCGGTGGTCCGGTGACAGTTACTGCCTTACCACGGATGATGCTCGGGGAAGCCACGATGGTTGTGGTGGATGGCTGGCGGTCAATGAAAGTAGTTACAGCCTTACCATGGGCGATGAGATGTCTCACCACGGTGGTCACGGTAAGACCATTGGTGGTTTTCCTGGCATTCATCGCCCTACCACAGGGTGGCCTAGTGGCCCCCACGGTAGCATAGTTGACGGTTAGTGGTCTGTGCTGGTGCTCATCGCCTTGCCACGGTTGTCTGGCGGTCTAGGCTCAGTAGCGTGGGGTAGACAATGTTGGAGCTCAGGCAGGCTCAGTGCCACACCACGGGGTGGCTTAGTGGGCTAGGCGGTAGCGGGGGTAGAGTTCGGGTGAGCTCGAGTGAGCTCACCGCAATACCGCGGCCGGGTAGACTGAGCTCGGCTGTAGCACGGTTGGAGGCCAAGGGTCGACATGGGCTCACTGTCATACAGCGGTGGGTGTTTGGACTCAGAGCGGTAGCGTGGTGGATGGCATTGGTGAGCTCGAAGCTCGAGTGACTGAGCTTGACCGAGTTTGACCAGAGGTCAGCACAGTGAACAAACAGAAAGGCGACACGTTGCTCAGCATCAAGATGTTGATTGGCTAGAAGCCAAAATAGTTATGATAGTTATTGTAGGTCAAGTTTTCAGCTTAAGACAGGACCTGATTGAGGCAAGGAATTGAATGCCTGGGCGACTCGATGCAAGAAGATTTGTCAGTGAATATCTTGATGACAATTGATTGTTTGGACAAGCAGAATAGGTTGGCGCATGGTAAGAGATTAAGTAATCTCGCGTGCACGATAGAAAGAAAATGAGTGATTAGAGTGAGAGGTAGAGAGAGTGATAGAGCAGTTTTGACCGTGAACACTTTGTCTCTCAATTCTACGAAGATATGAACTTGTGGAGGCCATGTGGCTGGGCTGGCCATGAGGCTAGTTGTGACGGTCAGCTAAGGAGCTAAAGGGAATCTAAATGGTATGTCTTTTGAAGATATTGTAACTGTGTGAAGGTTTTCTATTTTTGTGTTGCTTTCTTTCTCCAGATGGACAAGATGTAATCTCCTGAAGAGCATAGCTCTGTGTTTGTATTGTAACTGGTTTTTTGTTACTGAATAATACAAGTGAGCTGAGTGTTTTGGAGGGTGGGGTTTTTTACCTGAAAAGGTTTTCCCCACATAATTTTGTGTGTCCATATGTTTGTCTTTCATGTTGTTTGATTCATGTTCTTGAATCTATGCTTGTGTTGAATCTGTTATTCTATTAAGCATTTAATTTTCTCAGAAAGATCAATGGGGGATCAACTGTGCCTACTTCCGCTTTATGGCATAGTTTGTGTCTTTGATGTGATTTGAAGAAATGAAAATCACCAAGGCACTACTGTCTTAGACGTGTTCTATGATGATAGACCCATCCCGTATCCCCAACAAGTGGTATCAGAGCTAGTTAAGGGAGGTCAAGGCTTGATGATACCAACAAGTGGTGTCAAAGCCTTCTCTTGGTTACTTGAGTTCTGGGTATTTTCTCTTGTGAAGATTTCTTAGCCTGGGAAGCTTGAGGAAATATGGAGAAATATGTTGTTGTTTGATCATTCGATGAGTGGAAGTTCCCGCTTCTTTGATTCAACACGTAGCCTGAAAGATGCTGGAGAAGACTGGAGTTGGTCATATTGTGGAAATGTGGTCTGAGGCTCTTGTTTGGCAGCAAATGATCCTGATGCAAGGGGCATGAGATATGCTTATGGTTGTGTTGCAGTAGTGCATGGTTTCATACTGGGTGTCTGTGTGAGAGGCTCCCTGGCAGTATGGAGGTGCTTGTGTTGCTATTCAGCCATGGAGAATTGTGCTTGTGCTGGTTGTTCTGACTTAGCACTGAAAGTAGTTTCTTTGTTGCTCTAATTACATGAAGGCTATGAAGTTGATCTGGGAGGTCTGTAACTCCTGTATAGCCTGGATCTCTCATATGCTTGTGCATGGTTATGGTTTTGGAACTGGTCTAGAATGGACCTGTTGTTCCTGCTTACCTGTATCTTGCACTCACATGTTTCTGTTTCATGTCTTTGGCTCTGAAGATTTTTTGTAGATTTTCCTAAAAAGTCTATCATGCATATTCATGTTTTTCATTGTTCTGGTTAACCATGTTGTTTATGTGTAGACTCTTGGGTCATCCAGATGAGCCGTGATTGTAGGTTTTACATGGTCAAGGAAAAGCTTGTGGTTTGTGGAGTTGTTGTTTAGCTATTTTCTAGACTTTGGCTTTTGGGGTGTGATTGGATGAGATAGTTGTAGTTCGACATGTTTTGAGGAGGTGTGATGTCTTCTCTGCAGAGGAATGTTGGTATGTGTTTTTCATTCAACATTCTTATGGTGTTTGCTTTGCTGGTTTCCTAGACTATGGTGCTTGAGTTGTGGACGTGACTGGAAAATCGGATCTGTTGCTGATCTAGTGTTTGAGTCATGTTTGTTTGCTTTGGCTACTCTCTTTGATGATCTCAATTTTGCAGTTTCCAGTGCGATGATAGATTTGCAGGTTTCATTGATTGCATACATGAGTTGTGCAATGTTGTGGGTTGTCCTTACCTACATGTTTGCTGTGAGACAACTCAGAAGTGGACTGTCAATATCCACAAGGTTGTAACTATGTGGTGGAGATCTGTTAGCTGACCTTGTCTGTGGTCACTTGTGTATTGGCGTGGCTTTTTTGAGATGAGTGGAGGAATGGTGTTTGAGTACCTGAATAGTTGGTTATGGACCAGTAGCATGTGAATCACGATTTTAGGGAGAGCTGGATACACTGGCTTGTGTAAGCTTTTGGCAGTGATGGTGTGGTCTTCTTGATCTCGTAATCTTGGTGTTGTTCAGCATTGTTGTCCGATGGACATGTTGTTTGTACCTGGAGGGTTTTAGATCAGCAGATGTTTGGTCATGATGCTTGGAAATCTCGGTGTCACAGTTCAGTGGGAGCTTTAGCAGTGACTGTGGATTCATCACTTGCTGGTGAATGATCTTCTTTGGTGTTGCAGATGTTTCTTGGGGACTCTTAGGTCTTGTTTCTGTAGAAGAGTTCTCTCGCATTTGCAGGGTCACTATTTGAAGATGTGCAACATCTTGGAGCCACGAAGGACCTTGGTAGTCTTTGGCTGATATGCTGGTGGTGTTTGATAGGTGATGTTGGTTTAGAGTTTGTTTGCTTGATGTCATATGTACTCTTGCTTGTGCATTAGAGTTTTGGCATGTTGCTTTGCTCTTGAGACCATGGATAGTTCACTTGAAGCATGGTATCTCCTAAGGGGGATGTGTAAGATCATGGTGTCATGATAAGTTCCTGTTCAACTGGTTTGGAGCTTTGATAGTGGTCTGGTGTTTCTTTATGTTTTGAGTACTTTGGTCATATGTTGGTTTGGAGTTAGCATGAAATGACAGGTTGCTGGTGCTCATGGATGCATGGAGAATAAGGTGAGGCTGAAATTCTTTTGAGAATGTTGTTGTTTATAGTTGAAAGTCCGAGTAGCCTACACCTTGGTTGAATGCGAGTTCAATAGAGATCATGAAGGAGAATGCTCTTGGGTAAGTCACGGTGGCTTGTATATCTTGGAGGAGCATCTTTTCTTTTCTTCTTGGTCTGCTTGGCGGTGGTGTCTCTTTGAAAGGTATTTTCCCATTATAGCTTTTAGATGTGTTATTCTTGCTTTCATGATATGAATCTTGAGTTGTTTTAAGATTCAGGAGGATTCATAATGAAAGGTGGACAACATAGTGGATCTCCTTGTGCTTTTGAGGACTGATAGGAGATGGTTATATGGGTTAGTCTGATCTTCTTTGAGGTGCTTACATCCATAGATCTATTGGATGTTGTTAAGGCTTTTCCCTTGGGTTGTGAGAAAGATCATTCTTGACACAGCTAGCATTTCGAAATGTATGTAGGAGGATGCTACATGTTTTGATTTGCAGTTTCTCTCTAATCTGGTCTTTTCTTCCTATATGTTCATTTTCATGGACTTTAGATGTGATATGCCTTTGTGGAGCTAAGTTGGTCACAATTTGTGGTCATGTGTTGTCACTTGGGTGATGACATGAAGGTTCTTGTGCCTCTTTCTTTAGTTAGATATGGAGGTTTTCTTGGAAGAGCTCTGGAAGATAGTTGAGAGAAATGTTTCTTGCAGCAGGTGGTTGTAGGTGATGCATATCAGTGTGACTGTTCCTCGAAACTACATGGTTTCTCATTTCTTGTGTAGGTGATTAGTGGACTTAGTATGCCTGGATCACTTGTGATGATGCTTTGTTTGCATTCATCTGGACAATACCCTTGCAGTGGGAGTCCTTGGATGTGTTTGGTCTTTCGACTGGTTGACACATGGTGCTTGTTTTTGCTATTGATGGGTGGTTATGTGATGGTGTGAGGCTAGTGATGGTCATACCTTTGAGGTATGGGTGATTGGATGGATTAACATGAGCTGTGTGTGCTATTTTTCAGTCTTGTGGGTTTGATCAGTTGGATGAGGGCAGTCAGTTTTATGGTTGTTGTTCTAGCTGTTTCGGTTTATCTTGTTTTGGAGTTTATTTCTCATTTTTGTGTTCACATTGTGCTTTGTTGCTGCTGCTGTGGTGCCTTTGCCGCCTGAAGGATCTGATGCTTGTGTTCTGGAGATTGGTGCATATACGCTTTGTCTTGTTATTTTTCCTATGTTGGATGTTTGGAGCTGTAGCTTGAGATGGTGGACATTTTTTGAATGTCATTGCAGGTGTCTTGGTTGGAGCATGGAAGCATGGTGGTGGTCCTTGTTCACATTGTTTTGGAGGAAGCTAGTAAGACTTTGTCAAGTGGGATATTGTTGGATATTTATGCCTCATATTCTTGGCTTGGACTTCCATTTTGCCTTGGAGCCCTGTTTCTATCCTTTACCGCCATACCACTGCAATCTTTCCTTGGTGGTGCCATTGTGTGGTTTACCACTTTACCATGGGCCACCTTGCTTGGTTTGGTAGTTGGGTAGTGTTATTGCCTTATCGTGATGGTCTTCTTCTAGATTGGCGATGGTGCGGTGAGCGATGATAATTGGCGTGGCAGTTACCGCCATACCGTAGTGGTTGCTCGGAGGTGGCAAGGTAGCGTGGTTGGTGACATGTTGGTAGAGCAAGGCCTTATTGCCTTACCGTGGAGGTTGCTCATTGGTGGCATGGTGGCACAGTAGTAGCTGGTGGTTGAAGGGCGGTGATCTGGTGATAGTTATCACCTTATCACAAATGATGCTGAGGGAAGCTGCAGTGATTGCAGTGGATGGCAGGTGGTCAGCTAAAGCGATTACCGCCTTACCATGGGTGGTGAGATGTCTCACCATGGTGGCGATAGTAAGACCATTGGTGGTCACCGCCCTACGTGGGGTGGCCTGGCGGCCCTCGCGGTAGCATGGTTGACCGTTAGTGGTTTGTGCTAGAGTTCACCGCCTTGCCATGGTTGTCTAGTGGTCTAGGCTCTGTAGTGTAGGGTGGACAGTATTGGAGCTCAGGCAGGCTCACCGCCACACCATGGGGTGGATTAGTGGGCTCGCTGATAGCGTGGGTAGAGTCCGGGTGAGCTCAGGTGAGCTCACCGCAATACCGTAGCTAGGTAGACTGAGATCAATGGTAGCATGATTTGAGGTTGAGGGTCAACATGGGCTCACCGCCCTACCGCGGTGGGTGTTTGGACTCAGAGCGGTAGCGTGGTGGATGGCAGTGGTGAGCTCAGAGCTCAGTCAACTAAGCTTGACTGAGTTTGACCAGAGGTCAGCACAACGAATGAACATAAAGGCAACACATGGCTCAACGTCAGGATGTTGATTGGCTAGAATCCAAAATAGTTTATGACAATTATTGCAGGATGAGTTTTCAGTTGAAGATAGGACCCGATTGAGGCAAGGAATTGAATGCCTGGGCGACACGATGCAAGAATATCTGTCAATGAATATCCTGATGATAGTTGATTGTTTGGACATACAGAACAGGTTGGTGTACGGTAAGAGATTAAGTAATCTTGCGTGCATGGTAGAAAGAAAATGAGTGATTAGAGTGAGAGGCAAAGAGAGTGTTCGAGTGGTCCTGATTGTGAACACTTTATCTCTCAGTTCTGTGAAGATGTGAACCTATGGAGGCTGTGTGGCTGGGCTGGCCATGAGGTTGGTTGTGACAATCAACTGAGGAGCTGAAGGGAATCTACATGGTATGTCCTTTGAAGACATTGTAACTATGTGAAGGTTCTATATTTTTGTGTTGCCTACTTTCTCCAGATGGACAAGATGTAATCTCCTGAAGAGCATAACTTTGTGTTTGTATTGTAATTGGTTTTTTGTTACTGAATAATACAAGTGAGCTGAGTGTTTTGGAGGGTGGGGTTTTTTACCTGAAAATGTTTTCCCCTCGTAAATATGTGTGTCCATATGTTTGTCTTTCATGTTGTCTGATTCATGTTCTTGAATCTATGCTTGCGTTGAATCTATTATTCTGTTAAGCATTTACTTTTCTCAGAAAGATCAATGGGGGATCCACTGTGCCTACTTCCGCTTTATGGCATAGTTTGTCTCTTTGATGTGATTTTAAGAAATGAAAATCACTAAGGCACTATTGTCTTAGACATGTTCTATGATGATAGACCCATCTCATATCCCCAAAATAAATCCTCTACCCTCTACGCTCTACCCTCAACCCAATACCCTCAACCCTAAACCCCAATCCCTTAACCCTAATCCCTCAACCCTTAAACCCTTAAATCCAAGAAAAATTTGTACCCTAATCCCTAAACCCTCAACCCTTAAACCCTGAACCCTCTACGCTCAACCCTTAAACCCTAATCCCTCAACCCCTATATGCTCTATAGTATACATTGGACCCTCAACTCTAATCCCTTGACCTTATACCCTATACCCTCAATCCTCTACCCTCAACCTTAAACCCTCAACCATCAACCCTCAACCCTTAAACCCTCTACCATCTACCCTCTACCCTTTATATTAAACCCTCAACCCTTAATTCTCAACCCTTAACCCTTAATCCCTCAACCCTCAATCCTTAAACCCTAAACCCTCAACCCCTATACCCTCAACCCTTTACATTGGACCCTCAACCTAATCCTTCAACCATATACCCTCAAACCTATACCCTAAACCCTCTAACTTGAACCTTGAACCTTGAACCCTGAACCCTGAACCTTTAACCCTAAACCCTTAAACCTTCTATCCTATACCCTCAACCCAATACCCTCTACCATCGACCCTAACTCCTCAACCCTCAACCCTTAAACCCTAATACCCTATAAACCATCAACCCTATAGGTCCTTCACCCTAATCCCTTAACCATATACCCTCAACCCCTATCGCTTGGACTCTCTATCTATACATCTCACCTCTCCCTCCCTCCCTCTCTCATACCCTATCTAATTATCTCTATCTACCCTCCCCCTCTTTCTACGTACCCCTCGTTCAATAAATCCCTACCATCCTCTCTCGATCCCTCTATCTATCTCTCTCTATCTCCCTCCCTCTCTCTCCCTCTCTCTCAGGTCTCTCCCTCCCACCCCCTCTCTCTCTCAGGTCTCTCCCTTTGTAAAACTACCTAGGTAACTCTCTCTCTCTCTCTCTCTCCCCTCTCTCTATCTATCCCTCCCACCGTACCTAGATGATTCCCTCTCACTCCATCCCCCTCTTTCTCTCCCTCTCTCAGGTCTCTCACTCTCACTCCCTCTCTCTCGCACTCCCTCTCACTACCTATCTCTCAAGTTTCTCCCTCTCACCCCCCTCACACTCTCAAGTCTCTCCCTTTGGCACCTTGCTTACATAACTCTCTCTTTATCTCAGTCTCTCCACCCCCTCTCTCCCTCCCTCCCTCTATCCCTCCCACCCTACCTAGCTAAGTCTCTCTCTCTCTCTCTTTCCAATTCCCTCTCTCTTAAACTATCACTTCCACCCCCCCTCTCTCTCTCTCCCTCTCCCTCTCCCTCTCCCCCTCCCACCCTACCTAGACAACTCTAGATCTCTCTCTCTTAAAATGCTCCCTCCCTCTAAAGACATACATAAATACATACATACAAGCATAATACATATGTACATAAAATCCTATATGCATACAAGCATACATGTACATGCGTAGATACACCCTTACATACATATAGGAATACATACAATATACATGCATTGATACATACAAGCATACATACATACATACATACATACATGAAATACAAGCATACATGTACATACAAACATATAAACATACATTCAATATATTAGAATTTAACATTAAGCAAGACATAACATGAGCACGTTATAACACACTCATGTTATGTCTTGCTAGACATGTTCCTCACAAACCAAAGAAAATCATTTCAAAATTGAGATATAATGCGAGCACAATATAACGCGTGCGCGTTATATCTTGGTTTGGGAATCCCCAAGCCTTAGGATTGGTATTTTCCTTGGAATACCTATTAGAGTAAAGTAATTAATTAACTTTACTCTCCTCTTAAGATTTCGCCTTGCACACATATTAGTCATTTAATAATTAATATTAATTATTAAATGCACTCACCTTTAGGGTTAGTTTTTCCTTTTAGGTTTTGATCTCCTTTTATAAGGATTGATCTCTTGTATTTTCTTTTATGCTCTATTCATTTTTCTGGAATACATCTTGCACATTGTGAGAGCCAAACCCTTGTCTTGATCTCTCTCTTTCTCTGTGACAAGTCTTTTGCATGCAGGTATTGATCGGGTTCTGTGGATTTGTATTTCTCAAATCCTACATGGTATCAGAGCCAGATTTGCTGCAGCTTGTTCAGTTTTTTGAAAGATTTAGAGATCTAGGTTTGGTTGCATCAGATCTGTTTTCATTTTCAGATTTTATTTTGGCATAGGGGGTTTCCTTTTTTTTCTTGGTACACTTTGAGCTCAAACGGACCTCACCGTTGAGTTCGCAGCATCCAAAAACCCCTAAATTGACTGTTCATTCGTTGATTTTGGCTACAGTCATTTTGGGAAGCAAAATTTTTTTGCCCTACGGTCGTACGACCCTAGGGCACACCGTTCGAGGTCAAAAATTTCAAAAAAATCAAAAAAATTAAAAAAAAACATGTAGTTTTTTTTATTTCTTTGGCGTGGCCAGTTGAAACGCATCGCCATTGGTCCGCCGCTCAGCCACCGCCGCCGGCGTCATCTATTGGCCGTGGCCAAGCGGCCACCGCTTCGCCGGGCGCAGGCACGCTGCTCACCGACCGCCCGAGCTCTACCCAAGCTCCACCGCCATGCCACCAGCTGCCCGCGTGCCACTACCTACACACCAGGACCCCTGGTCGGCCATGTGACTGGGGGCCGAAGGTTTTTAAGCCACTGAGGGCTATTCAAACTTTTAAAAAAAATCCTTTTGAGCCTTTTTCACAAAATCGAGTGTATCTCGGACATTTGAGCTCTGTTTTTCAAATGGAAATAGGCATTGGAAAGCTGGTTCTGGCACCCTTTTGATGGTGTAGGAAATTTTTCAAAATTTTTCTATTTGGTTTCCTTTTATCGCAGTCAAAGACTCATGCTAATTCATACACTCCAGGGGGCATAACTTTCTCCTTTTTTCTCCTTTTTACTCACTCAAATAGGCATTGGAAAGCTATCTACATGATCTGTTCAGTGATCTGATCATTTTTCATCAAAAATTCTTCAAGTACATAGAGATTTGTCTCAATCATATACTGCTTTCTATTGTTTTTTGGCTTTCAGTTTGTACTGGGGATTAGTTTTTTGCATTGTGGGGGGCTGGTTTTTCCCGCTTTCTATTATTTACATCAGAAAACCAGAATCTATAAACACCAAAACAAAAAAAACCATTCTACATCTTCTATCTAGTTCTGAAAGACCACTTAATAATAATAATAATAAAAACATTCAGAGCAGTTGAGGCACAGTTCACAGCATGGCGGACAGATCTATTGAGCTTCTCACACTGCATAATTATCACACTTGGAAGGGTCAAATGATGACACTTCTCCAGTCTTGAGGGTTATGGTCCTATTTGGATGTGGTTCAACCTCCATTGACTCACGCCTTTGAGGTTATGCAGCACGAGAACAATATGGATCAGGCTATGGGATTGATGGCTTTGCACATTTTAGACAGTCTCCTGTTTCATCTTGAAGGGTGTCTCACACCTAGGGCCTATTAGACCAAGTTTGAGGGACTTTTTGACACTATCAATGAGTTTAGAGCATTGCAAATTGAGGCAGAGTTGACTTCCCTTGTACCTAATTCTTTTCCCTCCATTGAGGACTTTCTGATGAAATTCAAACAACAGAGATCTCTTCTACAGGGTTGTGGTAAGGTTAAGACTGATACAAAGTGTATTTACCTAATTTTGTCAAAGCTTCATGGGAACTTTCAGATATTCTCATCTACCTTCCATTCCACTATGGATTCCTTGGGTGCATTTTTTACCATGCCTTCTTTTGAGGTGTTTTGTGATCATTTGACATGAGAGCAGGCTAAGATATCATAGTTGGATGCTCTCATAGGATCACCGCACCAATCGTTGGTAGCATAGTCATCTCAGGGGAAGCAGAAGTAGAAACAAAAACAAAAACCACAAACCATAGAGCATTGGAAGGATTCTAGTTCACATAAGACTTCTGATTCACCTTCTTCTAAGGGGGAATCATCAAAGAAAGATAGACCTAAGTGTGCTTATTGCACTAAGCTAGGACATGATGAGTCCAAGTTTTATGAGAAGAAGACAGATGGATATGAAAAATAGGTTTCATATTTGACAACTCTTCTTGAGAAGAACCATATTCATCATTCTTCTTCATCTACTTCAGGCGGGTCTTCTTCTTCACCATCATTCCAGATAGATGGACAGGCCCCGCATAAGGGTCATGCATTATGTGCAACCACCAATTCACATTCATCTAGATGGCTACTGGATTTAGGTGCTTCACACCTATGGCATCTTCTACAGACATGTTCTCATCTTTCGAGGCTGCATCCTCACCACACATCTTGATGGGTAATAACACTTATATGAGTGTATGTGGGAAAAGTTCTATTGAAATTGATGATGGTACATTCAATGATGTACTATGTGTTCCATCTTTGTCCACTAATATTCTCTCCATCTATTATATTGCTCACAGTGGGACAAGGAAGACAGTTGAGTTCACACCTGATTCAGTGCACATCAGAGACATTCAGACTGGCAACATTGTTGCAAAAGGGATAGTTGATCATTCTTCTTGATTGTATGCATTTACACAATTTGGTCCACCATCTCCCTCTCTTTCTAAAAGAGAGCATGCAGTATCTGAGGAGAAGTTCGGTCACTTGAACTTATGTGTTCTTCCATCTGTTCACGAGACTAGTGTTGAGACTTCTACACCTCTTCCTCCTGTTGAGATCACATTTGTTCAGCAGGATACCTCTTCAGTTGTGACTGACATTGTTGCTCCACTCATCGATCCATCAAGTACAGTTGTTGAGGCCATATCTAAGGATATTCCTTTCCTCACAGATGATAGATTTATCACACCTGTTATCCCTTCTTCATTGGAGATTCCATTTCAGGATCATCTTGAGTTGTTTGATTCACCATTTTGTTATCCATACACTCATGTTGTTGTTCAGTTCTTCAGTGAGCATCATCTAGGACTTCCATTTTCACCTCACATCCAGGGATTTCCTCTTCTTCGACCGTTGGATCTGTTTCTTCCTCCGAGGTGACACATCGATTTGATCATTAGCACAGGGGTTCTCTCATTCTGGGGGGGCTTTGGAGTCTCCACTCTCTCTCATGGGGGGGTATCTAATTGTATATCTGTATATGTTCTTGAGAGAGTCTCTTGAGACATTCCATTTGTACTTTCTTTTTGCATCTCTTTTTGGAGAGGAGTTTTTTCCCACTAGGTTTTCTCCTTTTCTCCATTTCATAGAGATTTCCTTGTACTTGGGTACCTGATCAGGCCTAGTTGTTAGGACCCTTGTTTTCTTTCATGCATTGTAGTTACTTTTTCTTTCTTGCACTAGTTTGTAGCTGCACTGTTGCTCATCTTAAGGGGGGGTGTTAGAGTAAAGTAATTAATTAACTTTACTCTCCTCTTAAGATTTCGCCTTGCACACATATTAGTCATTTAATAATTAATATATGCACTCACCTTTAGGGTTAGTTTTTCCTTTTAGGTTTTGATCTCCTTTTATAAGGATTGATCTCTTGTATTTCTTTTATGCTCTATTCATTTTTCTGGAATACATCTTGCACATTGTGAGAGCCAAACCCTTGTCTTGATCTCTCTCTTTCTCTATGACAAGTCTTTTGCATGCAGGTATTGATTGGGTTATGTGGATTTGTATTTCTCAAATCCTACAATACCAACCCAAAGGCTTGGAGGGCATTCCCAATGATCAGAAACGTGTTTTTGCAAATTCTACAATATTTCACATAATCGGGTTCATGCTCACCATCAAAATTGCACGTGGTTCAATATGAAACAAATTGAACATATGGGGTAATGTTAGGTTCTTTCTTAGCTATCCAACAATGTAATTTTTTTCACTTTCTAACAATGTTAAGCCTTTCGTCCATAATTTATTTTGTTTGTATGTCTCTTTTTTGGAAAAAACCAATGTTTGTTGTATTTCTCGTTATAATTTAACCATTCATCAAAATTTAAAATAAATTACATTTTTAGAAACTAGACCCCATTCTACAATTTTTTGTAAAGAAAATTCAATTAGTTTCCAAAAATTTTAGGGGTAGCACGACCAAAATTCTATTTTTTAGGAAGTGTCTACTTAAAAAATTAGTAAAAAATTAAATATTCATTAAAAAAATATCAGAAAATTGTGCATCAACTACATACTGCTAGCTAACTTCTAACCGTTGCAATTTTAAAAATACTAAAAAAAAGTTCACCATATGAGGGTCATACAAGAGTTGCTATGTTATGTTTTTCAGACAAAAAAACACCAATTTGTGTACACCCCTCTTTTGAACCCCTTAATCTCAACCATTTTCAAAATAAATTAGTAGTTTAGAAAGAATATTTAGAGCACTTCGATCCTTGTTTTTGTTCCATCTCAAAATTTTGAGTGTAACTATCCTCAATTTCACGTCCAAGGTCAATATTTCCTGATTTCAAAAAAAAAAATGTGGCCACTTAAGCCCCCTTTTTGGGACCCATCTTTTTGCACTTACCCTAGCTCTTCTTCTAACTCTTTGTTGATTTCTATAATGGTGGGCCCTTGAAGAGCCTTTCTCGATCTTAATTGAACTCCATCTAGTTCTATTATGTTTATAGGATAGGTGGGGTAACCTTCTGCCTCATTATTATACACAAGTTGGGTTGCCTTACTGTTGGGGTTTGGGTTTGGATGGGCTGGCATTGATGTAGGTCTTGGTGGTTGTGTTGGATGGTTTTTTGGTTGGCTAAGCTGTTGATGATGGTAGGGTCGGAAGAATTTTTTGTGACTGCTGACATGGGTTGATCATAGGAGGAGGTAAAAATTGTGATTGTGACGGAAATGGTTGTTGTTGGTATGGTGATAGTTGTGGCGATTGTGGCCTCCATGCTTGTTGCCACGGTTATGAAGTATACTAACATTATGGCATCCATTGAGGGTATGGGGTTTTTTCCAACCCCCATACCATCCAGGTTGATAAGAATTGGGTTGGCTAGGTCCAGAGGCAAGATAGTCATTCATCATGCTAGGGTGCATTACTCGAGGTGGAAAAGGTCGCCTAGGGGCCATGTAGTAGGCGGGTTCCTCAAAATATTCCATGTCAGGAACACCTACAGGAAGAGGCCTCAAGGTAGAACTCCTACTCACTTCTTCTAGGGATGAGATGTTTGTCCTATTAGACAAGAAATCCTCACTACCATGTTTCTTGTGACACGTCGAACAAAACATGGCCAAGGCCTTCTCGGCTTCCTCTTTCTTCCTACGGGTATAAAGAGTGTCTATATATTTACCCATATGACTTAACAAATCTATTTTGAGATCCTCAAGTAAATTTCCTATTTAAAACTTTGTTATACCCATCACATTACCTACAGTATAAGGCTTACTTGGATAGTTCCTTGCCGAATGCTAAGAACTTGAATAGTTCTTGCAAATATCATAGCGATTGTCAAATTTCATTTTGGAGATATTCCCCTTGCCTATTAAATTTAATGCTTCCATAACATCATCTCTTATCCCTCTAAGAAACAACATTTTAACAATATCATCATTTAGTCCCTATTGGCAAGACCGTTGAAGACTAAACATGAAGTGTTCACAGACTCGTCTTCATTTTGTATCATGCGAAATGTTTCATCCCAAACCTCCTTTTTTTTACAATATTCTTGGTACTTGGTTAGGAAAAATTCATTCATGACTTCCCATGTTATGATATTCCTAAGATTCATAAACCATTATAGGGTGACATCCTTTAATGTAGCTAGAAATAGTTTGAGTTTCTACGCATCGCTTTGAGAATCATAGCTGTGGCACAACACACCAAATTCAAACAAAAACATATCAGGATCCTCAATCGAAAGAACACAAAAAATGGGCAAAGCAGAATGAAGAATGTTCTTCATAGGAGCATCTTGTTCGGGATGTGTGATTGGAAACTCAAAGGTAATCGGATTATTGTTGGCCAATGCCCTATTATGATTGTAGTAGTAGTAGTAGTAGTTGTTGTTATTTTTGTTGGGATGAATGATGTCTAGTGCCCAAGGGGTAAAATAGGTTTTAAATGGCTCTTGGGTCTCTAAAAATGGACCAACTTTAGTCCCGTAAGACTCTTGGAAGAATTTTTCAACCTTTTTGCGTAATATCTCAAAAGATCTTGGATGAGTACCTACAGGAATCTCAACAATAGTGATCTCAATAGCACACTTCTCGAGCTCAGGTTTGGGTAACTCTAATGGTTGCAACTTAGTTTCTAGTTTTTCTTATGTTGAACTACTTCCTTCAATGGATGATTTTGACTTGTCTTGTGATTCTTTGGGTTGTGGACCCTTAATGGATGATTTTGATTTATTTTTGAGTTTTTTGGGTTGTGAACTACTTCCTTTTTCTTTTCTAATGAATCTTCCTCTACTATCCCTACTACGATTCATGCACCTAAATGACTTAAAACATCACAAATCAGGAGTACTCACCTAACGAGGTCAACACTTGAACAAGCTTTCTTCAAGACGTACTGGTCCTAACTCAACTTGCTATGATTCTAGGCATTTAATATATTTCCCCAACAACAACACCAAAATGATTGGATTAAACTATGATTGATGTTCAGGGAAAAACTATCCTTGTAATTTTATCTTAAATGGGTGAATGGTTTGAGATCAATTTTCAGGAATTTCACAAGTTTCTCAGGTTACTCCTCAATGTCAATCCAGGAGCATAGGATTGTGAAAGATATTGAGGCTGTTTGCCTAGGGGTTGAATCTATAGAGCCAAACTGAAATGGATGCAGCTACACATTCATTGCATTTATTCAGAAATCTAGTTTTCAGACCTCTTGTCACCTGTGTGACAGGAACCCTAAATGAATAGTTTCCAACAAAACAGATTAAAGCTAATCAACATAACATAAATAATAATTCTTGCTAACACTAAGCTATCACGAGAAGATAAATAATGGAATGTGAAAATGATAAATAAAGTTCATGCATATTATTAAACACTTTAATTAACACTCATCTAGAATAATCTGCTAAATCAAACTTATACAAAATGGTAAACACATCGATTAAATATGGTTACAAAATGAACTACTAAATTGAATACACCTGTAGCACAATATAAACACATCAATAATCAATACATCAAATAGTAATTAACAACATATTAAATAGCATAAGGATTGAGTGATCAAATCAAATTAAGAGAATCTCATTACCACACAACACACATATACTATAGCTAGTTATTGGGCGATCGAGGAAGTGGGCCTTGCCTTCTCTGATTTCCAGTGAAGAAATAAAAGCTTACTTTACTCTATTCAATGCTTATGGAGAACACAATTTCAAACTTCAGTCTTTTCAATCATAATGATATCTTGCAGAAATATATTATTGATTACTAGCTTGAGTCTTAGCATACATATATATAAAGATTATATGTCGCTAAGTCTACAAAAGACTAACCAAAACGATATACGGTTGTTTGGATTGTTGTGGCCTGCGACCAACAAACTTTAAAAGTTTCTTAACAATAGATTTACAGTTTTAGCATTGTTCCAAAAACAAAGTAACAAGTAACTCATGACTCATGAAACGGTTCTCATCTTCATTCCACCAATGCTCCCATTTCCTTCACGCATCAACCACCTAATCATCCCTTGTTTTTCCATAATCACAAAGATAATTAGTAAATAATTAATGGTTTTGATATATCCTTAAGTTCCTATCTTTTCTTTGCATTTTATCAAACATACCTACTTCCTTAACAAATAGTGATAGGAACTATAGGGAATTCTATGGAAACAAAGAGGTAAAAAGGAACAAAGGATGAAAATAAAGACACATTAATCCTTCATCACTTCCCCTTGCAAGGGGGATTTCTTCCTTTCAAAATCCTTGATGAAGTGAAATATTTCAAAAGGATTCCTTGATGTTGAATTGATTTACAAAAAATATTGCTACACTTTCAAATAGAGTGTCCCTTGAGTGGACCCCCTTGCAGTCTTTTGAAGGGTTCCTAAGGGACCCCTTTGAAAGCTCTTCCTTCAAATTTTTGACTATTTGTGTGATTGTTTGCTTGCTTTCCGACATGTATTTTTGTTTTCTAACATGTTTTGTATATGGATTAACATGTTTCTTTGCAGGTACACTTGTGAAGTTGCTTTCCGATCTGCCTCTGCGGAGTCCCCCTCACATCAAGCTTACTTTAGGAGAGAGTACTTGGGGGAACCTTCTTTTCAGGTTTGATGACTTATGTAGCACTTACATCCTACAAGATTTGTCCATCGTTGGTCTACGGGCCTCCAATGCACTTTGTTCAAACACTCCTCAGGAGAGAGTACATGTGGAGCCATTTTCCTGCCCTACGGTTTTGAGCATGTCAGATTGTGGTCTGCTTTCTCTATGGTTCAGGTATATTTTCTTCGAACTCTTTCAACCTACTTTACCGAACACTCATTGAAACTCATGTTTGCTAAAGTGTGGGAAAAATGTATAGGAGTGAATTTGCATCCCCCTTGCAAATTCCCCTTTGAAATCCTTCACCTTAGAAAAATCAAATTTGACCATGTAACTCCACATCATCCATTTGAACTCCATCCTCTTGTTCTTGTTTTTAGTGTCTATGGGGGAATTTCTTTTGAGTACGCATGCACGATGTGCGAACGTCTACACAACACTCAGATTCTGTCTTGACAAGATTCCTACCTCTAGAATATGTAGAGGTGTTACATTCTCCATTGGCAATGAAACATAACACCTCTTCACCTTCTTGTTGACCTTTGAATGGATCTTTCCATCCTAATTGGCCTTCAAATGTCTATCTTTCACATTCTTCACATCCTCTACATACTAATTTGATCTAGCTTCACATTCTTGGAATTCTTACTCCATATTCCTGCAACTTCAAGCTACTTGTTGCCCTATTGGCTTCATGATTCTAATACGACAATATTCTTCACATCTACCATAGAAGCTACAACTTGGTGTCTAGTGAGACTTCTTTCTATGTCACTATAGCTACATCGACTTTTCCACAATTGTAGACTTGCATTCCTCTCTCATTGGCCTTGAGTGCCTTTGGTCAAGGGTGGTATTATTTACTTACTCTTACATTATTGTTGTATTTGAGTAGCATAGTGCCTCTCATAGTGTTTGGTTTCATTTCTATTCTAGTATAGTTTCTTTATCATATTTCTATTCCATCTATCTGGTTGTCCATGGAGGTGAAAACATCAAAATGGGGGTTTGACTATGGCAATACCTGAAACAATCCCAACATTTTTCCCCACTTTGTTGTGTCTAGGTAATCATTCATGTGGAGCTTGCTGGTGAACTGGACTTTTTGTGAGTTAAATTTTCACCACCTTTGTTCTTGTCACTTCTATATCATCTTTCTCATTATTTTGGTTATTCTATCATTTATCCTTTTAGTTATCAGTTTAAACCTCAACCACTAAGTTGTGAGTAGTTTTCTTTCACTTTTGGTTGTTCTCTTCCATTGTCTATCCATACAGACACCAACACACCTTTGAGACACCAACACATCACACTGTCATCCCTATTATGTGTTGTTGTCCTCTGGCAGAGAGTTATATGAGGTATAGTTTGGGTTCTAGGAGCCTTCTCATTTAAAACTCTTGGATTAAAAAAGTGGTAGAAGCACTGACAGTGCTCTTCATTCTCTATCCCTAGCATCAAACACTTTTCCAACTTGAGGTAGATTAGGGAAACCTTCCACTCTCGGCTCTTTGTGACCGGAAGCCTTGGCGTGGTTGGTCCCCCTCCTCTACACTTAGATACCCTTTAGCTATTTTTGACTTTCGACTAACATGTAAACCTCAATATATTATGAAATAATGATGCATACTATAGATACCCAAAATTATCCTAGCCCGTGAGTAATGTTTTAGCACCAATTATCATCATTTCTTAATGATTAAATAATGTTTTAATTATTTAATTATTATCACTAATGTATATTTCACTATTAATTAAATGACTTACTGTTATATAATTAATTCATTTTATCATTAATCTTCTTAATTAATTAAATAAATCCTATTTATTTAATTATGTCTTTAACTCTTATTAATCTTAATTAAATAAATAAATCTTATTTATTTAATTGTCTTTAACTCCTATGTATCTTCCTGATTAATTAAATAAATCTAATATACTTAATTATGTCTTTAATCATCTTTATTGTTCTAAATTAATTAATTAAATTAACATTATTTAATTAATCATCCATTATCCCTTCCAAAATTAAATAATAATTATTTAATCCACTTTCCCACTTTCTAAATTAAATAATTACTTTAATTATTTAATTATAATTTAATCTCTCAACATTATCCATTCATTAATGATAAATAAAATATTTAATTCATTTATCTAAATCCTACTTGCACATTCCTTTAGTAATTAATTCATTTAATAAATAATTAAATCTCATGCAAATTATTTATCTAGTTCTTATCTACAAGATTAACTAATTTATTATTTAATTAATTTCTACTTCTTAAATTAAATAACTATTTTGATTATTTAATTTAATTCCTCAACATTATCTTCTTCTAAAAATAAATAAAATAATCTATTTTATTTATTTAATTAATTAAATCTTGCACATGTAAATAATAATTAAATTTATTTAATTATTAAATACTCATGCAAGTTCTCACTTCTTGAATTAAATACATATTTTTAATTATTATTATTATTTTTAAATATTATCTTCTTCCAAAATAAATAAAATCATTTATTTATTTTATTGAATAAATTTAATCTTGCACATTCTTCTAATAAGTAATTATTATCTCATGCATTTTCCACCTCATTCATAACGCTCTCTTTTAGTTGACTGGATAATCAATTCCACTTCACTGATCAATCAAATCAAGTTCACTCCACTTAATGAAAGTTAACTCTTCAATCAATTCTCCATGCAAATAGTTAACTAAAATCCTACAACCAGTTGCAGTCAATTAACTCCAGGGATAACTTTAAGAAACCCCCCCCTCGGCGAAGGTGTAAAATCCCGGGGAATCCTTCCTCTTTTTTTGAAAAAAAATATTAATTTCCCTGGCGAATCTATACACATTATGAAAAAAATTTGTAAAATCCTGGCAAATCTTAATGAATAATTGGTAAAAATAATAATGACATTGGCGAATCTCTCCTTTAAAATTTTGCATAGTTGATCGGTGCAGTTCCCCCATATATTTTTGTTTTTTGTAATATTGAAGTAGGGGCTTTGGGGCGACAACCACCGACAGGCTCAAGGGGCAGTGCCCCTTGCGGGGGTCAAGGGGGAAGAGCCCCCTTGTGGGGGTCGAGGGGGCAACGCATTGGAGCACACACAGATTAAATGTTTTTTAAAAATATCACTTTAAAAGTAAGACTGAAAAAGTTACCATCGATTAGATTTTTAATCAGATGGCTGTGAGTTGATTCCATGGCCTAATACACATGTGCCTTTTAAAAGGCTTGCTAAGGCCCAAAATTTGTTTTGGACCACACGATTAGATTTAATCGTGTGGCCCAAAACAAATTTCGGGCCTCAGCAAGCGTTTGAAAAGGCACATGCATATTAGGTCATGAAATCAAATCACAACCATCCGATTAAAAATATAATCAATGGCAATAGACAAAATACATATTCAAGGTTAAGCCGCTAAAGTAACCCTAAAATTAAATGGTATTTTATTATTAATGGCGATATTACCCCAAAATTGATCAGAGGAATATAATATTACTGGCGAATATAATTAATATTTTTAATTATGGTATAAACTACTGGCGAATAATTTCCAATGACGCATCATTTTCATGATGAATTAATCGAGACAAAATTATTTTTTTGTAAAAGCTCGGCGATTCAGTCTCGTTTTTAGCTTGCACTATTCACCATTTTTGGAGGTCTCAATTTCTATTATTCACCAATTGGCAAAAATTCGCCACTAAAGTTTTCCCTGATTAACTCATTCATCAATTTCTCTCAAAGATTCTTAACCCTTGATCTTGATCATTCACCTCTCAATCTTGATCCTCCATCCAAATCAATCATTTCTACAAAAGCAACCTTCATATCTCTTTGATGGATAACCATGAACTTTGGTGCTTTGCATACATTAATCTCATTCACACACTTAAGCTTGAAGCAAAGAAGTGCATACATAATTTGTGAGAGAAAAGCAGGGAAAATAAGAACAATGGAGGTAAATCACATTGACATGATGAAAGCAATTTTAATGCTTTATTAATTTATTTCTTTGTGTTGATTGTACTCCATTGGTCAATCTGGATTGTGTTTGGTATTAAATCATAGTTTTTGTGGTTATTGTGTTAGTTCATTACCTATTATGATTAATTTCAATTTTTTGTTCAAAAAATTGGCAACTTGATGTGAACATGCTAACTTTTTTTTCTAACCTTGTTGTTTGCAAGTTTTTGGTATTTTCTATCTTGCAGGTAATAGGTACTTTTAAGATATTTTGAAAATCATTTTTTATGAGCCTTTTGAGGAAAAATAAACATCATGTGGTTATGTCCAGAAGGGTTGAGGGATGAATTTTCATATAAAATACCCCCTATTTTGGTGCAAGATAACGTTTTAAGCTAAAAACACATTTTTCAGGCACTTTATTTGTTAATCTGTACATTTGTACAAATTTCTACTTTTGGACTATAATATTATTTTTACACATTTTATAATTATGTTAGTAATGAATTTGATTTTATTTGTTGATTAGAGAATTAATTCATAGAGATTTAATCACTTGGTGAGGCTGCTTACTCCCCCTCTTTGTAATTTTTGAAAATACCAACCTATAGTAAAACAGGCATAACTTTCAAATCACTAATCAAATTGTCAAGTTTTTGTAGGTCTTAGAAATTTGGTTCTGATGTGCATATTGTGAATCAGACCATTTCTTCAAATAAAAAACCCAAAAATATGATTTTATCTTATTATCATTGGTTTTTATATTTTTAGGATTGCCTAACTTCTAACGTGTGTTTGTTTCTTGATCTTTTGGGATAAAATTTGTGCAACTTGTGGCATTGGGAGAAGTCTAAGATTTTATTTTGGTGTTTTTAAAGTGAAAAAAAATTACATTTCAAATTAGTACTCCTAAAATTTATCACAACTTGAACGTTTCATTTTGGTGCACTAAAATTTACCACAACTTGAACATTTCAATTTGGTGCATTAAAATTTACTTCACATTTCATTGGGTGCATTAAAAAGAACCCACAACTTGAATATTTTATTTTGGTGCACCAAAATTTACAACTTGAATATTTTGTTTTGGTGCATTAAAAAGAACCTACAGCTATCATCTTTCAATTTGGATTTTAAAAATGAACAAGACAATATTCACATTTTAAATTGGTGCTTTAAAATCAAACCACACATTTCAATCCTTGGTGCAATTAAAATTAACTTTCTTGTCATGTTTGTCATGTTTAGTAGACTAGAGTGTACGTATCCTCTCCCCTTGCACTTCATGTGATCTAGGGTGATGAGAAATACCTCTAGTTTGCACTTGTTCTTGTTTTATAGTGAAGGAGTCTTCTATGTATCCACTCCCCTTACGCTTAGTGCAATCTTGGGTGAGGATAAATATGAACACCATTCCTTCCCTTTTTGTTAGGAGGTCTACTTGGGAGTTTGTCACCCCAGGGTTTGACCTCAAACACATTTTTTTTCCAACGACCTATATAAAGGGGCAAAAAATGAAAGTTGAGCTGAATCCACTCATGACTTTCTAGATGCTCCTTCATGGTCCTGGGTGATTCCGAACACAAGGAGTTGAGATTTTGATATTGCCTTATGCAGGAAGTGGTATTTACGAAGCCCGTCCACTATGAACCAATTATTTTAGAAGCCTAAATTCCTTTTTGACCATGATTTGTAGTGGTGCAAGGTACACATATCAATACCTAAAGCTACTCACCATGTCCTCCCTTGAGTCAAAATAAAATCTTTTTGTGTTGCTAGCAATACCTCTCAAGGAGAGAAAGAAGGTGTGCTTATGCCATTGAGCATCTGTCACTGTGACTTTGAGCTATCCCTCTCATATAGAAATATATTGAACAATTATTGTAATTTCTTAACTATCCAATCTTTCAAAGTATTATCACTTTACTGTGAGGTGGGCCTACTACAAATTTACACACCTTTATGATTAGCTAAGTTGTACTTGATTTTAATTATTTTGAGTTCATTCTTACTAGTGAAACCATTGGGGCTTTGGCCCTTAAGAATTTTACCCAAGTATTTAAGAGTCAACAACCAAATCTGTATTTTGAGTTTTTGTTGTGTTTTTTTATCATGAAACTAAAACTATCCAAAATGAAAATTCACTTAGAAACCTTAGATTTTAGGTCAAAATTTGATAAAATGCATCTGTCAGAGCATGAAATACATTTTTTAAATACTGAACCGCATCTTTCAAAGCTAGAAACATGCACATGTTTGAAACAACCACATTTTTCTGTGTGTCATAATTTTTTGGTACTACACCACATTTGTTAGTTTTGAGCCGCATCTATGGAAAACCATAACACAACATGTGTCCTTTAACACCACATTTTTTAAAATTATCTAACGCATCTTAATGTACTACATATTTAGTCAATTTCAAAGGATCCAATTTACATTCCTAATTCAAATGGTGACCTTACATATGGACTAGAGACTTTTCTAGTATTTACTTTACTTTTAGCACTTTTCTCATTTTCCTAGCATAGGTTGCATCCTTTAGCTTAGCGTTTATCATCTAGAATCATAGATAATCACCTTTGTCTTTTGAAATCAATAAACTTACCAGACCTTGATTAGACCAAAGTCATATATTTGAGTGTCTTGACCTTGTAATTTTTATCTATCTTATCCACAAGTTGAGCCTTAAACTCACAAGTATAGTTTAGGATCACTTTTATACAATCATCATCATAGTTTTTGACCTTCTTGAGGTTTTGATATTCTGAATAACCTTGGTCCATCATTGTTTGTATAGTATCCTTTTCAAAATCCAAAGTTGAAAATACAGAAAATCCCAAAAACATAGTCTTGTCTTATTGTTATTTTGCATCCTTAAATTCAAAAACCAAAAACATAGCATAATTTCCTTTTGTTCCTAGCTTGCATACATCCCCAAATCAACAAAAAACTCCCAAAAAATTAGAAAAATCCAAAAATCCAAAAAAATTATAAAATTAAAACCAACTTATCCAACCAAACTAGTCCATTATCCATCCTAATCCAAAATTAAAACCATGTCTTCATTTTACCTTGATCTTCTTCACAGTCAATATAAATACCAATCAATCATTATTAACACATCCATTGATCCTCAATATCAACAAACCACAATCCCTAGTCATCCATCCATCTCTCATCCATACCAACAACACCAAACATTCCAACCTACTTACCAAAAACCCATAAGCTCTATCCATCCATTCATCTATCCTCAATATGAACAATCAATTAACACAAACTATAACAATATTCCCAATCAACATCCATTATTCATCCTTATTCTAACCTTGATGCGGGAAACCAATATTCCATCCAAATCATTTGTAAAAACCACCCAACTGATCACTAATAAATATGAAAATTAGTGAATAATTTAAACATGACCCAAAGTCGGGTCAAACACTTGACTAAAATATTTCCTTTTTAAACATATAAAGGAGTTCTACAATATTCATAATTATGCAAGTACTTTATTATAACTACAAAAAATGATTTATTGATGACTAGATACAAATACACACACCCAAAATTATACTTACCATGCTCTTCCAAAACAATATCAGAATTATAAATGGCAACACTAGCAAAGAAGTAAGAGTCATCTACTTTTTAATGGTAATACACAAGATAAATATTATATCACCATTTTCATTACAAAATTATTGGAAAAACAAGAATAGACAACTGAGAGGGGGGGGTGAATCAGTTGTCATAGAATTTAATACTTATTCAACCTTATTAACCTTTAATCTCAGATATGATAATTAAGAATGAAAGCATGAATCAACAACACAACAGAAACACATGAACACCAAGATTTTATACGTGGAAACCCTGTTAGGGGAAAAACCACTGTGGATGTTAGTCCACAAGATTATACCCTATTAGAAGTATAATGAAAAATGAATAATGAATAATGAATAATGAATACACATGCATTCAGGCACACTACCTAGAGCTCACTGCTCAAAAGAGAAGGCTCACTTCCTTACATAAAAAAATCAGATTAAATCCATCTGATGAGGTTGAACTGAGAAATTAACTTCTTAAAAAGCCTGATGACAATTCTGATTAGGCACAAAAACACTTCTTCACACTTCACTCAATCTTCTTCACACTCTGATTTGAAATCAAATGATCTAATCTTTATTCGCACATTTCACATTCACCGAGCATACTTCAAAATGAGGAAACAATCACTCTTATATATCCACTACATGAATTTGCATCAACAACTTTGTTGGCCACAAATAAAGAATAGATGAATTACAAATTGTCAGCCCAATACATGGACAAATATCAAGGCGTACCAACCTAATTCAGTCACAACATAATGAAGACCTAAATCAACATCCTCAAACACGCCAAGCATTCAAAATTTAATCCACAAGGATCCACAACATGCTACCACCATCATGTCAGCCAAGAACATGAAATATCTAACACACAAAATCTTTGATCATGAACACACTGATCAACACAGATGTACCACAATGATAGAGCACAATATCTAAACATCACAGTAGCATACACAACTTAATTTACTAGAAATTAATTCTCTTCTTCTAGAAACACCTACTATAGTAACAAAATGACTGTAGGAACTCAGAAATTCATAACTCGCTCCAATATTGATGCGTACCACTAAAAATTTCAGACATAATTTTAGATAGGCTTAGCAACAAACCCTTTAATGCACAACTTCTTAATAATAAATTACACAACTTTCCACCATTATGATCTTCACAACTTCACAGACTATTTGCAACATATTTATTCTAATTTTCTCAATATCCTCGACATATACAACCTTCAGAATCATCAATTCTAATAGTGTTGAAATCAATGACAACCACATATCAACAACACAACCACATCATCCAATAATCTCCCCCTTTGGCATTTATGGCAACACATGATGTGAAAAATACCATCAACACAACTAGCTCTTCTCCAATAGTCTCCTTCTCATACTGTTCTTCTCCCTCTTACATTACTCTTCTTTCATGACTCTTCTCCCCCTTTCTTCCTCAAAGGTTTTTCACACTTGTGTAGTAGCCACCATAACATCAATTTGAAACAAGATTTGACTGTAGGTGCACGGATTGATGCAAAGAATTGCATCTTAGTTCAGATTAGTAGGGGAAATCATCCCTAAATTTCCTCTGAGATACTCAAAAGTATCCTTAGGCAAAAATTTAGTAAAGATATCTGCAATTTGTTCCTTAGTGGTCACATACTCCAATTTGACTTCTTTATCACTCACTTTGTCTCTCAAAAAGTGATACTTGATAGATATATGTGTTGTCTTTGAATGTAACACCGGATTCTTGGAAATGTTAATGGCACTTGAGTTATCACAAAATATAGAAATAGGCTCATTATACTCAATTCTAATATCTCTCAGCATCTGCTTCATCCACATTACTTGAGTACAATTGTTTGCAGCAACAATATATTTTGCCTCAATAGTAGATAGGAAAATGGAATTCTTCTTTTTACTTAGCCAATACACCAACTTCTTTTCCTAGAAGAATGCACCACCACTTGTAATTTTCCTATCAACCACATCTCTTGCCCAATCTGCATCTGTAAAGGAATTTAAAGTAAGATCATCATCCTTAGGATACCAAAGACCAAAATCAATTGTCCCTTTCAGGTATCTGAAAATTCTCTTTATTGCAGTCACATGTGATTCCTTTGGATCAGCTTGATATCTAGCAACCATACATACATCATTCATAATGTTTGGTTTGGTCTGAGTCAAATAGAGTAATCCACCAATCATTGACCTATACCTTGTTTGATTAGCTTTAGGAGAATCATCATTCTGTGTTAACTTGCATTTGATTACTATGGGTGTACCTATAGGATTTGAATCTTCCATGCCAATTTTTTTTTAGTAACTCTCTTACATATTTGGACTGAGATATGAAGATTCCATCATCTAACTGAGTAATTTTCAATCCTAAAAATAATTTCACTTCTCCAATCATTGACATCTCAAACTCACTTTTCATTTCATCAGCAAAATTCATGCATAAATCATCATCACCTTCAAAAATAATGTCATCAAAAAAGACTTCAATAATCAACTCTTTATCCTGATCCATCTTGAAATAAAAATTGTTGTCATCAATACCTTTATTGAATCCAAACTTCAATAAGTATTTATCCAATCTTGCATACTAGGCTCTAGGGGATTATTTGAGTCCATATAGTGCTTTCTTCAATCGGCAAACCATGTGTTTTTCATCAGTGAGTTGAAATCCATCTGGTTTCTCAACATAAACTTATTCTTCTAACTCACCATTCAGAAATGTTGACTTCACATCCATTTGATAGACTTTGTAATTCTTGAAAGTAGCATAAGCAAGAAATAACCTTACATCTTCAATTCTAGCAATAGGGGCAAAGGTTTCTTCAAAAACAATACCTTCCATCTGTGAGTACCCTTTACATACTAGTCTTTCTTTATTTCTGACCACTTCACCTTGTTCATTCATCTTATTCCGAAGACCCATTTGGTTCCAATCACATTTTTATCCTAAGGTCTGGGAACAAGAATCCATGTATCAATTTTCTCTATCTGCATCAGTTCTTCCTTCATTACTTCCATCCAATATTCATCTTTACATGCTCATTGACATTGCTAGGCTTAGTTTTGGAAATCAGGCAATATTCTTCTGTAATTCTTCTTCTAGTCTGCACACCTTTGTTCTTATCTCCTATAATCTAATTTTTAGAATGATTTAGCTTTACATACCTTGGGACTTTGGGATTCTCTCTAATTTTTGGTTCTTTTGTTCTCTCTTCTGCACTTCCACTAGCTTCTCCTTCATGATTCTCTTGATTAACCAGAACAATTTAAACTTGATTCTGTGTTTGAATAGTCTTTCCTTTATCTGTACTATCTTTTTGGTCATCTGAATCATATCAATAGTATCTGGATGATCTAACAATGTCTTCATCAACTCTGACATTTTCACTTTCAACCATTTTCTTCAATCTTCTATTGTAGCATCGGTAGGCCTTGCTCTTAGTAGAGTAACCCAAAAATATTCCTTCATCACTTCTAGCATCAAACTTGCCAATATCTTCATCTCTCTTGATATAACATCTACTTCCAAATATTTTGAAATACTTAACAGTGGGATTATAACCAAACCACAGCTCAAAAGGAGTCTTACCAGAATTACCATTAATATTTACCTAGTTGATAGTCTATACAACAATACTTACAACTTCTCTCTAGTAGATATGAGGAACATTACCTTCCAACATCATAGTTCTAGCATCATTTAGAATTGTTATGTTCTTTCTCTCAACAACTTCGTTATGTTGAGGGGTCTGAGGATTAGATAACTATATTTTGATTCCATTCTCTTCACAAAATAAATTGAACTCCTAGGAAGTGAACTCACCACCTCTATATGATCTTAAGCATTTAACCTTCAACCCTGTCTCATTTTCTGCCATAGCTTTGAAACATTTGAACTTTTCTAGTGCTTCATGTTTTTCTCTCAAGAAAGCAACCCATATCATCCTATAGTAATTATCAATGATCAACATAAAGTACCTTTCTCCTTATAGACTTCTGATTCTAGATGGACCACATAGATTAGTATGAACCAACTCCAGTACTCCATTAGAATGATGTTGTTTATTTCGAAAAAAATTATTGTCTGCTTTCCCATTTGACATTCCTTGCATATAGTGTTAGTAGGCTACACTAACTTAGGTAGATCTCTGACTGCTTGAGTGAATCTTAATTTGATAATGTTTTCAAAATTCACATGACACAACCTCCTATGCCATAACCAACTTACATCAGCTTGAGAAATTAAACAACTTTCACTAGTAGCACTTAAGTGAAAAATGTTACCTCTTGTCTTTGTACCTGAAGCAATTATATTTCCAGAGCTTCCCAAAATCTTGCATTTTCCATCTTTGAACTGAAGATTGTATCCCTTGTCTACCATCTATCAAACAATCAACAAATTATTATTCAATCCTTCAACATAAAGGACATCATCAATATTATATTTACCACCAAGAAAAATAGTGCCTTTGCCACAGATCACACCAACATTATTATCTCCAAATATTACAACACCACCATCATATTTTTCCAAGCTTATGAACTTGGTTTTGTCACTAGTCATACAATGTGAGCATCCATTCTTAATCACCTACTCATCTTTTTCATCAATTCTAGCTGCAAGAGATTTCTCAATATTCTGATTATTAGTAGATTCAGTGGACACCGTACCATTTTACTTGATAGAAATGAATACCAATCCATCTTAATTTCCAAATTTTTTATCAGATTCATCATCAATAACACCTTCTTCAACATAATAACATTTCTTTTGAAATCTAGACTTGTCAGGTTTGTACTTAGAAACTCTTTCAGGACACCTTGATCCAAAATGACCTATCTTACTGTAAGAGAAACATTTAATAGGAAACTTTCCTTTATACTTACCTTGTCCTCTGGCTTCTCTTTTCACAATCAATGCTTCCAAATCTTCTAGCTCTCTTTCTTTATCTTCAATTTGTTTCATCTCATCTTCATATTTGAATGTTTTTTTTGGAACTTTCTCCTGGATCATATCTTGTTGGCTTTTTCTAGATACAGTAGCTTTAAATGAAGATTATTTCTTAGGATTAGATTCACCAAATTCACTTAGTTCAAAGGTAGCTAGTTTACCAATCACCATGTATCTTTTCACATTTGTTACTATTATGAGTTCTTCAATAGCATGAGCTTTCTTTTTGTAAGAAGTAGGCATTGATCTTAGCACTTTAGCCATAATCTCATCTTCTTCCATAATTCCACCGACATACCTAATACCCATCACTAGTTCATTTACCTTCTGCATGAAAGCAACAATGTTTTCATCTTCACTCATCTTCAAGTTCTCCCACTTGCCTTTCAAACTTGTTAGCTTAGAAATATTCACTTGTGCATCTCCTTCATACAATATTTCCAGTTTCTTCTAGATCTCATGTCCTGTCTTCAAACCTATCACATTTGTCATCTCTAAATCTGTGAAAGCACTTAATAATTAGTTTATAGCCTTGATATTAGTTTCAGCTTCTTTGATCTCATCCGGAGTAATGGGACCATTCTGAGGAATATTATATTTGTTCTTTGTAATCTTCCAGAAAGGTTCACCAATGCACTTCAAATGACACTCCATTTTGACCTTCCATAGAGAGTAATTTGTACCATCAAATCTGGGACTATCTTTCTTGTATGATGCCATCTCGGATCACCTCAAGCTATTAAAATTATTCAAAGGAACCTGCTCTGATACCAATTTTTGGCAAAACAAGAATAAACAACTAAGAGGTGGGGGGTGAATCAGTTGTCATAGAATTTAATACTTATTCAACCTTATAATTAACCTTTAATCTCAGATTTGATAATTAAGAATGAAAGCATGAGTCAACAACACATTAGAAACACATGAACACCAAGATTTTATATGTGGAAACCCTGTTAGGGGAAAAACCATGGTGGATGTTAGTCCACAAGATTATACCCTATTAGAAGTATAATGAAAAATGAATAAGGAATGCACATGCATTTAGGCACACTTCCTAGAGCTCACTGCTCAAAAGGGAAGGTTCACTACCTTATATAAAACAATCAGATTAAATCCATTTGATGAGGTTGAACTGAGAAATTAGCTTCTACAAAAGTCTGATGACAGTTTCAGTTAGGCACATGAACACTTCTTCACACTTCGCTCAATCTTCTTCACACTCTGCTCTGAAATCAAATGATATAATATTTATTTGCACATTTCACATTCACACTTCGCATACATTCACCAAGCATACTTCAAAATGAGGAAACAATCACTCTTATATATCCGCTACATGAATTTGCATCAATAACTCTAGCGACCACAAATAAAGAATAGATGAATTACAAACTGTCAGCCCAATACATGAACAAATCTCAATGCGTACCAACCTAAGTTGGTCACAACATAATGAAGACCTAAATCAACATCCTCGAACATGCTAAACATTCAAAATTTAATCCACAAGGATCCATAAGATGCTACCACCATCATGTTGTCCAAGAATATGAAAAATCTAACACACAAAATATTTGATCATGAACACACCGATCAAAATGAATGTACCAGAATGCTAGAGCGTGATATAGAACCATCACTAGACATCACAATAGCATACAAAAAAACTTAATTTACTAGAAATGCATTCTCTTCTTCTAGAAACACCTGCTGTAGTAACAAAATGACTGTAGGAACTTAGAAAATCATAACTCACTCCAATCTTGATGTGTACCACTGAAACTTCCGGATAACATACTAGATAGACTCAATAATAAACCCTTTAATGTACGACTTCTAAATAAAAACTTACACAACTTTCCACCATTATGATCTTCACAACTTCACAGACTGCCTGCAACATATTTATTCTAATTTTCTCAATATCCTTGACATATACAACCTTTAGAATCATAAATGCTAATAGCGTTGACATCAATGATAACCACATATCCGCAACACAACCACAACATCCAACAAAAACCTCTACCATTCCTTTTCCATGAAGAAAAAGAGAGAGCATTATCAAGGTGATATCCACCCTACCACAAAGCATTAGCTTCCCCATGCTACTCCATTAGAGAAGCCCAACCCATCACAAAGGATCTAGCAATAAGTGGTCAACATGCATGATGGAATCTATTTCACTCTATAAATCAATATTGCACTATCATGCCTACATGCTCAAGCATCATATATACAAGCACATGTCTATTTGGTACACAAAACATGGAAGAAAAATGTAACAAACCAAGTAATGTGATCATGGATGTGAATCACTATTAATCCATGTATACATCATAAAAATTCCCCAATCATCTCACTACGATATCTGGACATTTAATAGGATAGATAAAATCATCATATTACAAAGCTTATAACTAACATTTAGTTCTCTAATATTTAACTTACATAACCTATTTTCAAAGTGATAATATTTACTCATTATTTTACTAGAGAGGAATAGTCAACAAATGACCAGTCCATAAAAGAAGCTAACCCACAACCCAAACACACTTTCGTGGCTCCACCTAGTATTAATGATATGGAGGATCTAACTTTCTCTTCATGACTTATTTGGTTGTAGGTTATCACCCAATACTATGGGAAGTAGCTCATGGAAGGATTGCAACTTATTTATTAATTTTCTCATATATAGCCAATAATTATAATTATCATTTAAACTCAAGTGATTGCAACTCATTAATCAACTAACAAATTCCAACTTGCTGATTCTAGCAAAAGGACAGACATCGAATGGTTGCACATCTCTTTTTCAAACTTAAAATTTCAATATGTTTCAAAAAGCCAAAGGAGCAAAGAGCAAAATCTAGAAAGCATTTTGCGAGAAAATCAAACACACGTGAGCCGTTTTCTTTACAAAGCAACTCACTAGCTTACCTAGAATCAACAGTTTGACACAAATTAACCTCAAGTATATATGAGTATAAATTAGCAATATTCTACATATTCAAATAGGAATAGCCATATTGACCTTACATTTAAAATTTAATAAGAAAATGGAAATTACCTATGCATATAGAATAGCATAAGGAACCAGGTTATATAAACCTAAACCCATGTGATTTTCTTATTTAATTAAATAAGAATCTTGAGTTAGATTACTATTATACAATTATTTAATCATTGCAAAATCTATTTCCTTAAACAACTGTCCTAAATCCTTGTGTGGTGTCCAATCAAGCAACTCATAAATAAGAAAAAATTTCATAGGTTGCAATCTTCAATTGCTTGATTGAAACTGTATTCAAAAGTCTATTCCACTAACTAGCTACATCAATTCTTTGTGTCATCTATAAGACAATGTTAAAAAAATTCTTACATCCCATATGCAACCATTCAAATGAGTTTTTCATTGGAAATATTAGGTGCATCACAAGGGCAAGCCGTCTTTATTTAATTTATTGAATTTGTCACATCTATTAAAAATTTCCATCCATTGAGAGCCAAGTCTCTTGCTACATTTTACATTCATAAGTAGCAGTTCTATTGTCTCAAGTGTGACTTGATTATCAAATTGACAAATAAGCATTCCTTGTGCAACACAATTCCATTCCCAAACTTCACCCCACAAAGCCTTTCCTGTTTGACATATTTAAGATAAGGACAACACAAAATATCATTTCTAAATGCCTTCGATGTTCATGCTTATGGCTATAGATGATTGATGATAAAGCTACGTGCATAAAAAAATAACCGTAACCATGCTTTCTTGGAATGTAAACAATTTTTAATGTTAAATCTTTTATTTCAATGAATGTTTACAACACATATTTTTTCTATCTATGTTGTCAAGATGGATCCCATTATCTACTCTATAAACCAAAGGTAAAAACTACCTCCCCTCCAAATTAAACAAACTTCATTCTCAATTAACCTAGACTTAGTGTTGCATTGGTAAATAATTTTCAATATATGCTAGAAAACATACAATAGTGAGAAGTGGACTATGTAAGCCTAATCAATCAATTGCAGCCAAGGAATTCATTATTCTTGTGGACCTCTAAACAGTTTATAACTTCATTGAGAGCCTTGAGGTGAAACAAAATAGAGGAAATTCATGGATTATTATTTTTTTTAATGGACTCTTTCAAACTCTACCAGTAAAATATTTCCATGACTATTCAATTTTCATGTGATGTGCTGATTTTTCCAGACTTATTCAAAATCAGCTGTCAAAAGGAAAAATAAATAAATTTGGAAAGATTGCTTAGTCAGAAGAATGGATGGGCCCTTCACAATCAATTCTTTCATCAAAATTTAGCACTGACCATGCCCATCTCAAACCTAGCTTCTTGCCCTTCCCTCCTTTTTTTTTGTTGAGCTCACCAAAATTAATAAAATTAGAAATTTTAAGCCAAAATAAATTGGCACACATCAAGCTAGGTTACACAAAATCCAGTCTCTATGCCATGCCTCATATGCATGCATTTTTAGAAGCTTTGAGAAGGCACATGGGGAAAGCCTTCCTTCCATCCCCTTTTAATTATTTTATTTCTTTACAAATAGTTTTTATTTTTAATGCTTCTCCTTTTAAAATAAAATAAAATAAATCTATCAACATATACAGTAATTTTTTTTTTTTAATGATAATCTTAATTGTATTTCTTTACTATAGGATTATTAACATTAAGTATAATAATGTTAATATTATTTCTATTTTCATTTCATAATAGCTACACATTTTATTCTAAGTTTTTCTCATGACCTAACGTCCACATGAACTCTCCAAATTATTTAATTAATCTAGATTTTTATATATGTGATTTTATTCTCATGTAATTCAACCATCACCCTTGGTTAATATTTCCATTAATTTGGACATGAACATTATTCATGGCATCATTGATTTTTTCCTTGCAAGACATTGAATTATTTCACAAGGCTAAGAATACACAAGGCATCTTAAATATTATAGTTATTTTCAATATAGGAAACCTCATAATTTCATATCTTATTCCCACACATGCAACCTAACTACATGAGTGTAGGTGAGTGTGTGTGTTGACTCCACCATAACAAGTTACCTTTATCAACTAGAACCTTTTCCCTGATAATACTCTCTCTCTAATATGAGAAAATTTCAATTGTTCATGACACACTTATGAAGTAGTATGTATAATTAATCATCATCATTATAATAATTTTTCTTAATTACACTTCAAGTAATAATTAATTTAATCAAATTATCTTTCATATTCACTTGTTATTAAACAATTAATGCCATGATTAAGTGATTAAGATAAGATAATTAAATGGGATGTGACATCATTCCTAAACACCAAACCATATTGAAAATTCCTATCTCCCATGCATATCCTAAATTTTCATCCCCATCACCAAACCAAGAAAGTATTATAGCCTCTACATCCTAGTCTAATCCATCATCCACTAATTCATTGAAATCCATCCATCTCAATCTACAAAACCATACAATAATACCTCATTTTTTGATGATCTCTTAGGAAGTATACTAAGGAATTCTCTACTTCAACATGAAAATAAAGTTAGGCAATTCCATCATATGGATAATCCTACATAATCCAAACCTCTTCCACCATCATGCCCTCTATCACCTGTCGAGCTAACTCAAGAAATTCCTCTCCAAGATCCCAACCCATCCAATAATAATCACATCGAAAATATCTATAGCTCACATGATGAGAAATTAGACATGCATCAACATAATTTTCCCAAGCAAGATCAAAACCAGCTACCTATGTCTAGCAATGGCCATAACATATCCACCTCATTTGACTTCATGATAGGATGTCTTGAAGAAGCATGCCCACAAGAAGCCTCTATCTCTCCTTCCATTCCTTATGTAACATTAGATTAAAAGTAGATGAATCTTCGAATGATGATGAGATGGAATGGATAATCTGCAACTAGAATTACAAAGTTAATCCTAATCTAAACAATAATCTAAAATCTAACAACAAAGAATGAGAAAATAAACTAAACAAACTAAACAAATTAATGGAAAGCTCTCACCGAATATGCGTTCACCTCTTCGAATTATCTTGATTGTTCTTCTCCATTTTTCCTTTTCAGTATTCTTGCCCTCAGATTTCTGTGTTTGAATGCAAGTATAACTTCATCGAGTGTCTAAGAAAAATATCAAAGATAAGTCTCTTCTCAAAAGTGTATGATTTCGAGAGGAGGAATAATGATAATGACATGTCATTTTATAGATTTTGGGTTTTTGAACGATCGGCTCAGATTGAAAGAGAGATCCACGGATGATATTGATGAATGCCATGCGATGTGAGTTCTGTCTCAGATAGAACGTGAGTTAGAACACGAGTTCAGGAAAGACTGCAGATAGAGACTAAGTTAGAACGTGAGTTAGAACATGAGTTCAGGATGTTAATCTCCAAAAATAGAAGAAATAGACTTTGTATGCAAAAGCCAAAGTTAAAACTCGAAGACTATGCATTTGAATGCAAACAGGGGTTAGAACTAGTTAATCGACTAGTTGTAATGGAGAGTCTTCTCGCAGAGATAAACAGGTGTTGAGTTTGGAGATAACTGGAGAACTAAAAATAGATCTCGAGTCAGAAGGTGAGTGAATGACTTAGATAACTGAATGATAGAGGAATGTGACATAAATAATTAAATATGAATTAAATATTAATTTATTTCAACATTCAAAAATAAGAGACTTTAATTAAATAAATAAAGTAATTTATTTAATTTGACTATTTGAAAAGGATAATATAAATAATTAAATAATGAATATTTAATTATGGGTTAAATGAATAATTAAATAAAGATATTTAATTAAAGTTGAAAAAGTATGATAAAGGGGTAATTAAATAATAAATTATTTAATTGATAGATAAAGGGGGAAGAATTAATTAGTTCACAACATAATTAAATAAATATGATTTATTTAATTAATCAAGTTGAATAAAGGTTGATAATGAATTAATGAATTAATTAAAAGAGGTATTTAATTAATAGAGGGAATATGTGTTAGAAAGGTTAATTGAATAATTAACATTATTTAATCAAGACCACAGACTATAGAAAATTATGTCGAATGTGTACTCGTAGGCCTAGACCAATTTTCGGTATCTACAGTTTGCCCCTCTTTGATACAATGTTGGTATGACGTTCTGTCAAAGAAAATATGCCCCAATCATGCCCTAGCATGAAACAGGTTAAGGTATGCCCCCTCAGGAAAATTGACAAATTTTTGAAAGTTTCAAAAAAATTAGGAAATATTCCCGATAAGTCAATTTGATAGTCAAAAATGCTATGGAGTTGATGAAAATGAATTTGGAGTTAATATGGACAAATACAAGTCATTTGAAGTTGAAAGGTTAAGCAGCCAATAGATTAGGTCAGAAGAAATGCCATTTCAAACCCACCTATAAATAGGAATTAGGGCTAAACCTAATTCATTTCCACCCGAAGGAGATTGAAAAAGAAGAGATTTGCTCTGACTAGCTGACGAAAATGGCACCTATTCCATATGTTGCGCATCAAGGTTATCAGATCCGGATGTTCAGGAGGCCAACCGACGTAGGACCACCAGTATGTACCCAAAAATGAACTCTTCAAAGTTATTTTTGCACGTAGTTTTAGGCATTTAAAAAGTAATTAAGCAAATGCAGTGTGTTGTAAACGACGCATATGCCGTCGTATTCGCCGCATTTGACCGTGAAACGATGCATGTGCAAAAACACGTCTAGGCTAGGTTAGGCAGTTTAGGGAATGATCGCATTTGAATTACAATGTACTACATGTGTAGTTATGCAACACATATGCATTAGGAATAGATGCATTTGGGGTTGTGAACCGCATATGAATTTGTGAAACACATATGTTGTAGATAGGTGGGCTATGAAAAATGCACCACATTTGTTAAAAATGCACCGCATGTGGTTTAGTGAACCACATGTGCAGTAGTTTGAAAAGGGGTGTGGGAAAATATGTGACACATATGTAATATGCACCGTAAGTGAGGCTTATTGCAACGTATTTGCAAAAATGCACTACATTTGTCAAAGTGAGCCGCATTTGACTGGTAAAATTTTCAAAAAAAATTTCTAAGGAAAACTTGAAAATTCTTGACATCATGGTTTAAATGCAGGTGGTTCTAGATCCTATTTATACATGGGAGTCACGTCCAGATACATTCGATCTCAGAGATCATTTGACTACTGCAGAGATTCAGCTACTATGGAACTAGGTCTACACCACTATTTGTCAATGCTCACTATTCGGGTGAATAGGGGTATGTTGATGACACTATGCAAGCGATGGCATTCAAAGACATCATCGTTTCATTTACCGATTGGGGAGGCCACTGTCACATTGGAGGATGTGTATAGGATTTTGAGACTATCGATTAGGGGAGAGCGGGTCATGTATGATACCCAACGAGGACTGACTGAGTTGGCGAGGTTTTATCAGGTAGATGACATCAGTAGGCTCGGGATCAAGCACTATGAGATTAGATGGCCAGTGTTAGTAGATAGATATGACAAGATTGACTGTATTTTATGTACATTGATTGGGGGGATAGTTCTGCTAGACAGACAAGGTCATGGATTTCTAGTGGGATGGGGAGCTATGTTGGTTGACATGTTAGAGAGTGAGATGAGGTATGCATGGGGTCCGTGTCTGCTCGGGATGTTATACTTTCATTTACACAACATTGTTTACAGAGATGCACAGTCATTGAGCTATGGGACTACACTGCTGATGGTATGGGGTTGGGAGAGGATAGTTGTTTTTCATCCTCTAGTCACTATAGAGAGACCAGAGAGATACCCTTATGTGTTCCGATATACAAGAAACATTACTCAGACTCATGTTGGAGACATAGGATATTGGAGACATGCATTAGATATTCTTGATCAGTTCACATGGAGACCTTACATGGATTGTGAGGAGTGGGTGGATGAGGAGGTACATTTGGTATTTTGTAGATAGACACAGTATCTCATTGGGAGGACTGTTTCTAGTGTACACATCATTGAGCGACACTTTCCAGATAGAGTTTTGAGATAGTTCAGCAAGGTTTAGGATGAGCCTCGGAGTAGAGAAGAGTTTGCTCCTTCATCCAGAGAGGTTCCATATTGGGGACCTATGATACCATTAGGTACTACTGAGGTAGAGATTCATGAACTACAACCAGTACAGTGGGGATGGAGAGATGGATTAGCAGACCCAGGTATGATAGCTACTTATGACGCATGGTGGGTAGAGCATCGACCTGTTCCTTACATGGATCCAGATCAGCCGACACCTATTGAGAGACAAGGCACAGGACCTAGAGGACGATAGAGAGGTGGAGGTGCTAGAGTGGGGAGAGTTGGTGGGAGAGATGGTGATGGTAGAGGTGGAAGATGAGGCCGGAGAGGATGGAGAGGGGGTCGGGTAGGTGCACTATCACCTATCTGTGAGGCAGCGGTTTAGGATGTACCAATGTTGGACATCAGATGGGGAGTGGATGTACAAGCTGGGGGTGAGCATGCTACAACAGAGGTAGTGGTAGAGGAGCGCGTAGAGGTGGATGTTGCAGTAGAGGATGTTGCAGAGGATTTAGATGTGGACATGGCTATAGACCCTTTGGGAGTTTTGGTAGGATACAGAGAGGATGATGTAGAGGAGGATGATGAGGATGATGTTGAGGAGGATGCACCGATGGAGGAGCAGGAGAGAGAGCTCAAAGATTGGATCGTGGAGGGGAGGGGAGACAAGATGAGGATGCTCCTAGGGATGGTGATAGGGAGGCTTTAGAGGAGAGACTCAAACTTATGATGACAGAGTTTGATGTGATGAGGCTAGAGAGAGACAGTGCCTACACAGAGAGGGACAGTGCATATGTAGAGAGGGACAGTGCTCGTACAGAGAGGGATAGTGCACTTATGGAGAGAGATCAAGCGATAGCTCAGAGACATGAAATAGAGTAGCAATTCACAGAGGTTAGACACCTTTGCATTGGGTCCTCATCTAATGGCATGGTGAGGGAGTTAGTTAGATTAGTGGAGAGAGCCACCTATTATAGGGATCTTTATGAGGCAGCAGTGCTGACAGAGAAATGGGCTCCTACATTTTCAGATGTGCGCAGTCAGAGCAGGGGTCATACTAGGAGTCAGAGAACACAGAATACTGAGGGGGTGGTAGGACCATCAAGGGTAGGTCCATATGAGAGGCCTTCCACCTTGCAAAGAGCACCTTCAAGTCTTTTTCCACCACCTTCACCACATGACAGCAGTGGTAGCGGGAGACGATGATAGGGTTACATATGTAGAAATTATATTTTGATCAGAGAGCCTGTGAGCTCATGTTTTATTTATGATTACATTCAGACATTGTACTGTGACCCACTATTTTTGAGTGATATATATGATTTTGGCAGCTTCTATATCATATGTAGTTCTATTTTATGGATGATGCATTATTTCTACATGATTATGTTTCCTAGATGATGTATATACATGTGTTAAGAATAAATGTTTCTAAATATTTATGAGTTATGCATTTAATAATGATGTTATGGATGTCTTAATTTACTTATGATAATAGATGCAAATGTTCTATATGATGCTTTTTATATGTGATGGTGATATGTACATGCAATGTTTACATTATGTATGTTATGATGATGCAATGCCTATTATGCCATGATGTCGAATGCAATACAACTATGTGAAATGCTTATATATGCAAATGATCTAATGTTTTTATTGTGTCACAAGACTTTATCTTTATGTCAAAGAAGAGAAATATTAGGATGAAATGAACTCAAAATGTTAGTAAGAAATAATAAAGGTTGATTGATTGAGAAAATGATATAATGAAGGTTGATCGATTGAGAAAAAGATATAATCTTTGATATATTGCCAAATACGCTATGCTTTCTTGTTATAATCATTGGGCGGGACATGACATAGATGGATAGTGCACACTATGATATGAGATAGACCATAGTGTACAAAGTCATCCATCTGTGAGGAACAAATAGTAACAGACAAAGAGTGTCTTAACTCATACTAAGGACAATAATTGCCCCAGTCATTTTGTCGAGACAAACCAAAGAAAAAAGAAAAATAAAGGAAAGGTCATGAGATGCCATTGCTCCTCTAAATCCTTGATAGGACATCCTTGAGGAAACTAGTAACATGACTCAAAAACCAATGTTTAAAAAAAAAGATAGTTGACAGACAACAACCAAAGAAAAAGAGTCCTGAGACATCCTTGCTTCTCTAAATCCTTCAAGGAACATCCTTGAGAAAGCTAGTAACTAGACTAATTCACAAATCGATAATAAGATAAGACAAAATAAGATATAAAGTCATAAAGCCAAATAAATGTATTCGCCAAAACTTGATCTTGTGTGATTGTTTGATGTTGATGTTTGACATAGCATAAAGTGAGAGAATGACACATACCACATAAGACATTGAGTCTGGGTTCAACTTGGTGACTTCTGTATAAGGCATGACAAAGCCTGGTTTCAGAAAAGACATGTGCCATATAAGATGTTGGAGCCTGATGATGTTGAAGTGACAAGCCACATGAGACTATGACAATTGATGACGTCTGTTGACAAGAAAGACATATCTTGTGTAAGACATAGGTTGATCACCTTGAAAATGTGTGTGATATTGACTTGATGAATTTGACTTGTTTTGCCTTGTTAATGCATGACTTGCTTTGATTCCTTGATTGAATAAAAAGTGTGTGTGTAGACAGTGTATGACATGAGATGATACCCTAAACTATGATATGCAACTTGTGTGAAAGTGATTGTGAATGAACCCTATTGGACTGACCTAGTGTGGTCTCAGGAGCTCATCAATTGATTAGCCTTGCCTACGTTGTACACGCAGAGACCTTGTAGTTTGACACGACCAATGACTTTGAATGTACAAAGCATCATTATTTAAATGTGTGTGATACATGACAAACCTAGACTGACAAACCTAATGCCTCGAGGGCACATCGATTGATGGCCTTGCCTACGTCCCAGTTACAGAGGCAACATAGTTCGACTATGACTGATTGAACATAACTGACTTGACTCTATTTTTGGTATTTTATGACATTTTTTTTTATTTTTGAAGTTTTCTAATGTTTTTGGTATTTTTCAGGACATTTTTGATGGTGTAACGTTATGTACACGGTGTTAGGGCATAGAACAAGGATTTTCCCTTAGTCAGGAATAGGATTTGGAAGATGGAGTGGGTAATGTGATGGAATGGACATTAGATGTCAATCATTCCAAGTAATGGATAAGACAACCATTTATTATGAGAGATAGTGAAAAAGTCCAATTAGAATGATGGTAGATGGAAGAGCGAGCTTGACTACACATGGCTCCTGTTTGCTAGGTTTTCACCATGGTACTTATCCATAGCGCCACCAAAGCGGTTTTCACTATTGGACGGATTTATTTCTCTTTACTTTTTTAACTTTCTTATTTTTTTTGGTGTTACAAAGACGCCTGTTTTCCAAGTTTTCATCAAGGTAACCATTTTTTTGTATTTTTCTAGATTAAGACACAGATTCTCAAAGACTAAGCATAGAACCTCTTTAGATGCAGATTGTTGATACGGGACAAAAGCGACTCTCCTTCAAGAGTAGAGAGTTGGTACGCTCCTGATCTAAAGGCTTCTATGACAATATAGGGCCCCAACCAGTTAGGCTCAAACTTACCTGGTTTCTCTCGTTCAACTTGGTTCTTAGGATTCTCCATTAATACTAGGTCACCAATGTCAAAGTGTCTATTGAGAACCTTCCTATTGTAGCTACGATGAAGACGATTATGATATGCTTGCAAATGATCTAATGCTTTTTGTCTTCACTCATCCATCAATTATAGCTCTTGTAACCTGGAGACATGGTATTCTTCATCGTCGATATGACCCTTCAAGGATACCCTTAGAGAAGTTATTTCAACCTCAATTGGTAAGATAGCTTCGGACCCGAATATGAGGGAATATGGAGTGGTGCCGGTGGGAGTACAAATGCTTGTGCGATAAGCCCATAAGGCAGGATTAAGCTGTAGGTGCCAATCATGACCAGTGTCATTGACAGTCTTCTTAAGGATTCTAACAATGGTCTTATTAGATGCCTCAACTTGGCCATTACCTTGTGGGTAATACGAGGTGGAGAAATGGTGTTTGATGTGGAATTCTTCACATAAATGGCATACTTCTTGGTTCTTGAATGGACGGCCATTGTCTGTGATTATGGATTGGGGTACACCATATCAACAAATGATATAGTTTAGGATAAACTTAAATATTTGTGTGCCGGTGATGTATGTCATGGGAATAGCTTCAATCCATTTGGTGAAGTATTTGGTGGCGGTGATGATGAATTTATGGCCATTAGATGATTAAGGGTGTATCTTACCTATGAGGTAAAGTCCCCATTGGGTGAAGGGCCATGGTGAAGTAATTGGACGAAGCTCCTGTGCTGGCACTCTTATCAAGTCTCCATGTATTTGACATTGTCTACATTTCTTTACAAAGACATATGAGTCTTTCTCCATTGTAGGCCAATAGTAACCTAGTCTCATAATCTTATGGGCTAGAGTAGGACCACTCGAATGAGATCCACATATACCCTCATGTACCACTCAAAAATTTGTTTGTTCTTCTTCAACATCAAGCCATCTCATTAGGGTATTATCTAAGGTACGTCTATACAGGGTTTCTTCGATTATGGTGTACTTGGATAGCTTTCGAATGAAGGTTCAACGTTGGTTATTGGACAAGTCTTGGGGTAAGGTTTGGTCAGTGAGGTAGTCAAATATGTCTTTATACCAAGGAGATGTAGGACCAACAATGGTACACACTATCATAGTATCAGGGACATCATAAGCAGGGACCAAAAGCTGTTCAACTAGAAACTCGAACTTAGGCACATTACTCTAAATATCCAACAAGGAACCCATGGTTGCCATAGCATATGCAGCTCTATTTTGGATACATGGTATTTTTTGAAAAGTTATGTCATTGAAATACTACTTGAAACTATCAACCATTTACTTATAAGGTGTAAGCTTTTCATCCTTAGTCTTGTAATCATCATTTCCCTATTGGATTACCAGTTGAGAGTCGCCAAAAACATGTAGGCTCTTAATTTTCCATTGAGCTGCCATTTTTAACCCTGTCACTAGAGCTTCATATTCTGCTATATTGTTGGTACAAGGGAAAGCAATCCTGAATGATTTGGGAATGGTATCACCTTGAGGTGTAACAAATAAGATACCAACTCCTGAACCACGATTTGTATGTGACCCATCAAAGTACAGTTTCCATTTGGTTTTAATGTTAATGTTGAAGAGAAATTCATCTGGAAAATCTACCACTAAGGGATGGTCTACCTTCATAGGTGCATCATCTAGTTGATCTGCAATCACCTGTCCTTTTATAGCCTTCCTTTCGACATACTGAATATCATACTCGCTAAGTATCATAACCCATTTAGCCAATCGGCCTGTTAAAGTTTCCTTACTTAGGAGGTATTTAAGTGGATCAATCTTTGCAATTAACATTGTTTGTCGATTGAGCATATAGTGCCAAAGTTTTTGGGTAGCAAAAACTACCACAAGACAAGCACGTTCTATGTTTCTATAATTCAATTCATAGCCCACTAAGGTACGACTGATATAATAGACTGCTCTCTCATGATCTTGATCATCGTGTTGTGCGAGAAGAGCCCCTAATGCCGACTGAGTTGCTGAGATGTATAATATCAATGGTTTTCCCTCTGTAGGTGGCATTAAGACTGGTGGATAAGCAAATAGTCCTTGATTTTCTGGAAGGCCTCTTGACATTTAGGTGTCCACACAAATGGTAATCCTTTCTTGAGTAGATGCTAAAATGGGTGTATAATCTGCCAGTTGTACTATGAAATGCCTAATTGACTGTAATCTCCCCTGTAGGGTTCTGAGTTGACCAATGCTGACTGGAGGAGGTGTTTCTATGATAGCTCTTACCTTCTCTGGATCTACTTCAATGCCTCTTTGAGAGATGATATAACCTAACAGTTTCCCTAATTTCACTCCAAAGACACACTTCTTCAGATTTAGCCTAACATTGTAATTCTCTAGCCTCTAGAATATCTTGTCTAAAACCTTTAAATGATCTTCCCTTGTTTCTAATTTGGCTATAATGTCATCTACATAATCTTCCATGAGAGTATGTACAAAGTCATGGAAAATCGTAGTCATTTCCCATTGATAGGTAGCTCCTGCATTCTTAAGGCCAGATGACATAACATTCCAACAGTATGTGCCCATGGACACATGAAAGTTGTCTTGTGTTGGTCTTCAGCTGCTATCTTATCTGGTTATATCTAGAGAAACCATCCATGAGGGATAGCATCTCGTATCCTTCTGTAAGATCTACTATCATGTTGATATTCGGAAAAGGAAAGTCATCCTTAGGACATGCCTTATTGATGTCTCTAAAGTCTATGCATATGCAAATGCCCCCAGTTGGTTTAGTCACTGATACAAGATTTGATATCCAATCTGCATAGTCTATTGTCCTTATGAATCCTACATCCAAGAGTTTCCTAAGTTCCGCCTTGACCAATAGAGCAATTTGTGGATGCATTTTCCTCAACTTCTATTTGACTGGCTTAATACCTGGCTGTAGTGGTAAATGATGCAATATTAGGTCTAGGTCAAGCCCAGGCATGTCAGCATATGACCATGCAAAGTTTATCTGTCTCTTTGTGAAGAAGTCCTTAAACTCTGGTTTTTCTATCTCTATTAAAGAAGCTACAAAATATACCTTCCGAGGATTCTCTTTTGTACCTATGTTGACTTCAATAGATTCTTCTACTAGCATCGGTGACTTTTCCTATTCAACGGGGATAGTATTTAAACCTCTATCCTTGGGTGCCTCTGAGAGGTTTTCGCCCTCGGATATGCCCTTTATTTTGACTTTTTCTTCGTCCAAAGGCACCTTTCGGTTTTCACCTAGGGACTCATCATTTTTCTTTTTATTGTCTTTTTTCTTTTCATTCTCATTTTTGCGACTATCGGTGTAAATAGACTCCCCAAAATATGCTTTATCGTCCAAGTCTATGGTAAAACCTTCTTTATGATCCCCTCTTGGTATGCCTTCTCTAAGTCCCATGAACTCAGCAATTGCTTCGTCATTCTCAAATTTATCTATGATAGGTGTACCTTGTTGATCCCTATCAATAAGTTCAGGATATATAAGGGGCATGTCATCATCGGAGTTTTTAAAGGTAGCTGCTGACAAGGTGAATATAGAATGGTTGACATGGTCGCAAAAGTTTTGGACTAACTCCTTCTTATTCTTCTTCCTAGGTGTAGGTATACTCTGATGTGGGACTATAGTAAGGGCGGAGTTGTCAGAAGATGGTTTATCAGGTGCCCAAGATGCATGATCAAGGGTTTCCCAATAATAGTTCTCTTGCCATTCTTTTTTGGACAAGTGCTTCTTAGGACGAGGACTAGATGGTTTTGGTACAAGTTTCACATTTAGGTCTAATTCTCCAAATAGGACATCTATGTTCATGGTACTGGTAGATGAAAGGACTCCCATTCACCATCACTTGAGTAAGGGGATTCATCATAGACTGGAGGTTTGTCATAAACTGGGGGAAGTGGTTCATGAGATATCTTGATGTCTGCGCAAGCACTCACTTCCTCTTGAAATGATGAAGAAGTACTAGGAAACCCAATTCTAAGTGGTTGACACCCTAGCCCTAGGTATTGTGGTCGTGGGTAGATAGTGATCAGTTATGTCCTTCCATTTTGATATAGTCCTAACCCACTGTGCCCGTCATAGCCTTCATTTTGCATTATCTTAAATTCTTTTCCATACTGGTCCTTGGCTATTTGAATAGACGGGGAGGGGTATTCATGTTCTTCTTGATACAACCAGGAATCACCTTGATCCATAATTTCTTCACTTAACTCTCCCCATTTGGTTAATTTCATTATAGGAGGAACATGAAATGTGACCACTAACTATCTTCTATCTACCATGGGTAGGCCATATGCCTTAGGTGGAATCAGTTGACTAACACAATATGATGCCTTTATATTATATTTGCCACAACCCTTGTCTTGGATCTTGAGTTTAGGAGTGGATGATGGTGGTTTGAATGAAATGGACTTAGTGAGATGTGATGGGTCAATGTATTGTGATAAAGTGGATGATGAAGCTTCTTGGTTAACTGGTACTTGTCATTGTGGAATTTCCCTTAGGCTTGTACAATACTGAAAAGGATCTGGATCACCATCAATAGTAATCTTTGTGCCATTATACGGGAACTTAAGACATTGGTGATATGTTGAAGGTACAAATTTCATTGCGTGTATCCAAGGTATACCTAACAACAAGTTGTACAGAAGGGTGAGTTCCAAGACTTGGAAGCTGGTGTTCATGATTGCTGGGCCAATTCTGATAGGGAGTGTGACAACTCCTTTGGACGATCTTTCCTCATCATCGTAAGCCTTGATGACTATACTCTTAGAGGTATCTACGTAGTCTTATGAGAATCCTAATACCTTAACCAATTTTAGGGTACATAGGTTCAAACCTGCTCCTCCATTTACCAAGACTCGTCAGACTTTGTTTTGGTGGACTAGGACTTCAAGATGTAAGGGGTCATTATGATCAAAATTTTCAGTTGAGTAATCCTGTTGGGAAAATGTGGCATGATGCGAGTTGGTCAAATATCCCACCATTTCTTCAAAATGATTGTCATCTAAGTCTGTAGGAACAATTGTGTTCTATAGAGCTTTGTCAAGAATGGCTCGATGCTCAGGTGATAAAGTCAACAATTCCAAGATAGAAATTTGCACGGGGGTTTTACTCAATTGATCAAGAAGGTTGTATTTAAACTTGGAATCTTGTGTAGGTGGCTTGGAAGAAGGACCTGGAATAGTAATCTTAGTTTTTCCTGTGTTCACATTACATTCCGAATGCTTCTTAATGGTGAAGGTATTGACATTCTCGTTTGCTGCTCGGAGGTAGTTTATGATCATTCCTTTACCATAGTCATACTTGGTATTGTTATAATTGGCCAATGGATTGTTCTTGGGTCCTGAAATGGAGGCTTTTCCTTTTGTGTGGTCATGTAACAGGTACATGAAGACCTTATGATCACTGTTCTTGGTTTTTTTCTACCCACCGACCTCTATGGTTCCATTTTCAACAAAGTCTTGTATAATATTCTTGAGTTGGCGACATTGTTGTAGGTTGTGTCCTTTCATGTGATGATAGTCACAAAAAGAGTTATCATCCCACCATGAAGGTTTGAACTATCTAGGATCATACTCTCTTGGTTCCAAAGGTTTGATGAAATTATGTTTAATCACCTCTTTGAAAATAGTCTTGATTGGTTGTCCTAAAGGTGTAAATTCATGTGTAGGAAATCTCCTTTGTTGTGGTCTTTGTTGTTGTGAATTTTGGACATAGTTAGCTATTTGATCTAGACTATTCATCGTGTCTTGATTGGAATTGTAACCTCTAAGTGTGATAACTGGTCCCATATGTACGTTTTTAGTATCAACAATGCCGTCATTTGTAACATTCTTATTTCTAGACCAAAATTTGTTTCTATCATTTGGTGCATTTTGATGTTGGACAACTAGATTTCTGCCTGGTACTTTTATTTCTCCTTTGTCTATAAGGCCTTTCTCAAGGATGATGCCCTTTTGTACCAAGTCTGAGAATGAAGTACAATAATTTACCCTTAGATCACTTCACAATTTTGGGTTGATGTTCTCTAGGAATATCGTGACCTTTTATTTTTCCGATATTTCAACTGGACATCTACTAGCTAGACTTTGCCATCTCTGGAAGAAAGTAGTGAAAGTTTTGCCATCTTCTTGTGTCGTGTAGCACAAGGTTGGAATTTTTACCTCATTGTCTATGTTAAAGGCAAAATGTTCGACAAACTTCTCAGCTAATTCACCCCAAGATCGTATACCATATGGTAATTTAGAAAACCAGTCCAGTCCTATCCCGACAAGGGTTCATGGAAATAGTCTCATCAAGTATGTGGGGTCATACGATATGTCCATGCATACTGTTGAGAACTCTCTAATGTGTTCTAAAGGATTTTTTCTCCCATTATACTTAGGCAAAATCGGTATAATGTATCCATGGGGGAAAGGTGTCATATAAAGCGCTTTGTCAAATGGACGTGGACATAAGTCTTGTGTTGAGATAGTTCATTTTCTTGACATAGACATGTTGTCCATCTGTTGTTGAAGAGTTTGCATTTGGTTTTGAAGGACGTCGAATTGTGTCAAGGACACAGTGTTTGTGATATTTGGATCAATGTAGGTGTTTTGATACGCCATGTTCCTATGATGGGTTGTGATTGGGTGAGGGAATATATCCTGTCAAAATATTTTGATTTGGTATAGGGATATTCCTTGTCTGAATGGTCTGAGTTAATATAAGAATGCTTCCTTTCTGAATTGTCATATTTGGTATAGGAATGCTTCCTGTCTAAATGATTTGGTTTGGTATAGGTATATTTCCACCAACTTTGGATCTCTTACCAGTCGTGTTGGTGCCAAAGGGGTTGGAGGAAGTTGCTCCCATAGTGAATTGTAAACCTTGTGTTATGTTGAAAGGGGTTGTGTTTACAATTGACGATGTTTGAGTTGGTATACCAATTGGTATCACTGCAGCAATTTGGGGAATAGAAACTGTTGATGTTGCAGTTTGTGTTGGTTGAGTTGACTGTGTTTGCAAAGTACGAATATCAAATCCTATGGGTAGTTTGGCACCTTCTACTAGCAACTTTGCTAGATACTGTTGGGGATCATTTAGCAAACATTCATCCATAAAGGATGCAAATATAGGATCTTTTACTACTGCGTCTATGTCTTCTATGTAAATATTCCCATGTGTGTCTCTAGTGACATGTCTTTCAAGCAAAGGCTTGTGTGGTTGTTTACTTCCTGACGGTTGGTTTCCGAACGGATTGATGAATTCGTTAGGGTCTGTCATTGCTTTGTGTTTTTTTTTGGACCTTGTTTCGACCATGAAAAATTTGCTCAAAATGGGTAATACAGACTATGCCTAAAAACTGATATGACCTATGTCTATGTTTTTGGATTTTTTTGACAATAAATGACGTGGCTGAAATGGTTTCTAAAAAAAAAATGTATACTAAGATGATGTATGATAGGACGAACAAAATGCAAAATCTCGAGTAGATTATGATGATAAATGAGTCTAAGACGGTATAACCTACCACCTATGGGATAAATGCATGCAAAGACTTGTTTTTGACCAAGGAACCTAATTGTATGACAAGGACAGTTGACGAGGTGAATTTTTCAAACTAGATTGTTGAGCTGAAAAGATCCACTAAATGGGACTAAAGTGACAAGGTTCAATGATTTGTGACAAATAGAACATGAACATTTTCAATGACTAGGAAAGTTATCTATTTTGTGATATGCAATCTCCTAGGAAGTATCTATATGCATGCAACTTAGGATGACTATAACTAAGACGTATATGAAACCTAATGATGTAAGGTTTTTGAGCAAAAGTTACCAGTTTCTAATCCAAGGTTGACCTTAAAAATCTAAAGCAAATAGTGACAATGATGTTTCGGACTCAGCTCGTGGTTTTTGATGTTTTCTGTTGACAAGAAAATGTGGTTCACCTAACAGTTGCAGTTCAAATGTTGACAGATGCAGTTTTTGACAGTGCATGTGGTGTTTCTGATAGTTGCGGTTTTTCCTATGACAAATGCGGTTTAACAGTACACATGCGGCTCAAAAACTGACAGATTAAGTTTGCATGCACACATGCGACTCAGAATATGATAGTTACGACTCGTGATATGCAGACTGTGAATAATGAAAGTTTTGATAGACACATGTGGTCTTTCACCTAACAAATGTGACTCTCTATGATAGATGCGGCGATTAAACTGACAATTGCGACTCGATTTTCTAATAGTTAAAATTTTTTGCGAAAGTTTGTTGACTGAATTTGTTTGTTTGATCAAGTTTTTGATGAAACAGCAGAGAACAAACACAACAATCAATATATTTTTAGTTTCTATGATGTAAGGACTATTAAGACTCGAAAAAAATTTACAACCTAGGCTTTTAGGACAATACTTGTTGAGTTCTTACTTGGATTTCTCCAGCTATGCATATTTATGGCGAATGACTAGTAGCTTGACCCCACTGGCTCCCCTCCATGACACTCACTTATACGGGGCAGCCAAGCTAATGTATCCATGAAACTCCCATGACATACATTTCATTTCCACACATAAACCGTAAGAATGTAAGACGACTTCATAGGGCCGACCCTGCTGCGCCAACAAGTAGGTAGGATTTTGGTAACTCTACAACAAGGTGTTTAATAAGGGCATTCCATTCATGGGACACTATCTAACATCGATGAGATTCCATTTCTTTCCATCTCGTCAGAATAGTGCATGTGATTCTTGGGCTTTCCCTAAGAATCCACTTTTATATACCGGCTAGAAGTTGCTTGGCTTTAGCGTGCTATCGGTCTAAGTCATCTTGGGGTGAGTACTTTTTCCCACCAAGACAGGCCCAAATTCTAGAGTCAGTAACCATTTCTCTTACACCTAGGATTGCATGACTGTGCAAGGGGAGAGGATACTTCGATATACTGAATCGTAAGGGTGACAAATACGTGCAAAGCACCAAACAAAGAAGACAGTGGTTCTTTTTAATCCAAATGACAATTTTCTATCTATCAAATAAAAAATTCATTTTAATCCCACACGATGATTATCTATCTACCAAACAAAAGCTTGCTTAAATAAATAAATTAACACAAAGGCATTAGGTCTTGCATGCAAATTTATTAGTAGTTCATTGTTCTTCAGCTTTCGTCCTACAAAAAATTATCTTTGGTTTTAATTGTCTTAATGCTTCATCATGCAAACACTATGTTATTCCTCCTTAACACAACTGAAACAAACATTAGCGAAAATCCAAACAACCTAAAAAGTGAAAACTGAAAATATGGATGCACGAAAATCAATAAAAAAAGTGAAAAAGTTTTACCAACCAGATGTGGCTTTTGGAGCCACAGATGCGGTTTGACTATTGACAGGCGGATGCAGTTTTTGATGAAGGATGTGTCACTATTTTTCATAGATGCTTCATTTTGTGGAACAGATGTGGTGCACCGTATGGAAAACCTGCAAAAAAAATGAAAAACGGAAAAGTAGAGAGACAAAAATATGTGCGGATTTTGAAGCATGTTTCGCGTCGGGTTCACCAAATGTAACATTAGATTAAAAGTAGATGTATCTTCGAATGATGATGAGATGGAATGGATAATCTGCAACTAGAATAACAAAGTTAATCCTAATCTAAACAATAATCTAAAATCTAACAACAAAGAACAAGGAAATAAACTAAACAAACTAAACAAATTAATGGAAAGCTCTCACCGAATATGCGTTCACCCCTTCGAATTATCTTGATTGTTCTTCTCCATTTTTCCTTTTCAGTATTCTTGCCCTTAGATTTTTGTGTTTGAATGCAAGTATAATTTCGTCGAGTGTCTAAGCAAAATATTGAAGATAAGTCTCTTCTTAAAAGTGTATGATTTTGGGAGGAGGAACAATGATAATGATAGGTCATTTTATAGATTTTGGGTTTTCGATCGATCGGCTCAAATTGAAAGAGAAATCGATGGATGAGATTGATGAATGCCATGCAATGTGAGTTTTGTCTCAGATAGAATGTGAGTTAGAATGCGAGTTAGAACACAAGTTCAGGAAAGACTGCAGATAGAGACTAAGTTAGAATGTGAGTTAGAACACGAGTTCAGGAAGTTAATCTCCAAAAATAGAAGAAATAGAATTTGTATAAAAAATCCAAAGTTAGAACTCGAAGACTAATGCATTCAAATGCAAACAGGAGTTAGAACTAGTTAATCGACTAGTTGTAATAGAGAGTCTTCTCGTAGAGATAAACAGGTGTTGAATTCAGAGATAATTGGAGAACTAAAAATAGATCTTGAGTCAGAAGGTGAGTGAATGACTTAGATAACTGAATGATAGAGGAATGTGACATAAATAATTAAATATTAATTTAATTCAACATTCGAAAATAAGAGACTTTAATTAAATAAATAAAGTAATTTATTTAATTTGACTGTTTGAAAAGGATAATATAAATAATTAAATAATGAATATTTAATTATAGATAAAGGGGGTTAAATGAATAATTAAATAAAGATATTTAATTATAGTTAAAAAAGTATGATAAAGGGGTAATTAAATAATAAATTATTTAATTGATAGATAAAGGGGGAAGAATTAATTAGTTCGCAACATAATTAAATAAATATGATTTATTTAATTAATCAAGTTGAATAAAGGTTGATAATGAATTAATGAATTAATTAAAAGAGGTATTTAATTAATAGAGGAAATATGTGTTAGAAAGGTTAATTAAATAATTAACATTATTTAATCAAGACCACAGACTATAGAAAATTATGTCGAATGTGTACTCGCAGGCCTAGACCAATTTTCGGTATCTACACCTTCATCATTAGAACCTTTGCAATAACAACCTACATCATCCCCATCAACCAAAGCATCCACAAATAACACCTTCGAAGATTTTCCTCAAGGGATATTGATGATAGATAATCCAATATTTAATATGGATTCAAATCCATAATCATGAAATTATAGACCAAATACCATCATGTATCCCATCCATATCCCATCACCCACTCTAGATATTCCTATTCAAATTCCATTACCACCATCTCAACATATTGTAGCCATCCATGATCCCCTTATTCATGCCACATTGTTAGAGCCCGGTCAATGTCAAGAACACAATGTAAAGCATCAAGAAGAAATCTTTGAAACTAATCAAGCTCAAGTTAAAAAAATCCTACAATCTCATCCTATCCTTGATCAAGATCCCATTATTCCTTTCCATGTTATTCATGATCCAAAAATAAATGTTGATCCCATCCATATTCCAATCACCTCTACTTCTATAGATGAGACACTTGCTTCCACTGGACACATAGATGATCTTCCTCTAGAAAAAAAGTCTCCTACTCTAGACATATTTGCAAATGATCAAGCTATAGATGAATTCATAAGACTTTATGGTGAAATTTTCAGAAGATGACCATGAAGAAGGTTTTTACATCAAGTTTGAAGCACCAATATCTTTTGAAGAACCATCAAAATCTAATATTTCATAAAATTGGGTTGAAGATATCGATCAAGAAACTATCCCACATATAAATGAAGCACCAGTATCCTATCAACTCAAATCACTCAATTTTGTTAAATCAAGCCTTCTTACTAATGAGAAGACAACAACCATTGATGATTCCCAATAACATACAGAAGAGTTAGAATCTTATTATGAAAACAATGCATATCCTATTGCAAACAAGGTCTATCAAAGAATGCAGTATAAAGGAAAAGGATTAGGCTGGGGAGGCCGTACGACCTTCCTTGCAAAAAAAATTTGCCCTCTGGATCAACTTCACCAAAATCAACCAAACGACAGGCGTTCCTAGGGTTTTGAGGTGCTGCGAACGTGATGGTGACGTCCATTTGAGCCCATAGCATGCCAAAAAATTGGCTACCCCCAGATCTTGCAAAAAAGATGCCTGTGGAAACCCTTGCACTTAAAACTCACTAAGAAGCCATATCTTTAGATCATGAACAAGTAGATGCAGGTTTGGAGCTCTGATACCATGTTAGAATCCAAGATCACCTGCATGCAAATGGATACCTGTCACATGCAAAAGACATTCAGAACAAACAAGATCTGTAAACCTCAAAGTGTAAAATGCATTATGAGAATCTCGTATTACAAAGAGATCAATCCTTATGAAGGAGATCAAGAAACCCTAAAAGGGAAACCCTAAATGAAACCCTAGTGTGCACACTTAATAATTAATCAATTATTAATGTGTCTAAGTTTAGCTTAAGCAACTAGAGGAATAAGTGACTTAATTAATTAACCAGTATGATATAATTAATTAAGCGTAATAACTTATTACTCTAACAATCACTCCTCCAATTCACATCATAGACCATCATTCCTTAATTCTTTCATCCACTAATTGGGACAAACAAAAGAAGAATCCTTACAAAGAAAAATATCAAAGTCAATATTTTCAAGCTAATAAATTCAAAAACCAAATGAGCATATATCGTCAAAATGGATCTCAAAGTGTGAGGGGGATAAAGTTAGACCAGAAGACAAATTAAACATGTTAAATTAAAGAATCTAAGATAATATCAACATATTAAGCTAAGATCTTAACCTACACATACGAAATGAAACTAAGCTATTCTAACATGCATAAATGAATCTATGATTGCAAAATGAATGTATAAAAACAACATAACATTACCATCTCGTAGTGGAGTGCATTCATTTGATGTTGGATTTCTCTTATCACAATGAAGCCTCCAAAGTTCATGTGCAAAGTGTGGATGAATGCTTGGTTGATCGAAGGAAGGAAATGAAGCTATCTCAAGGATGGTCTTGACAACACTTCGTTGCTCAATGTATGTTGATTCTTCGATCCTTATTTGCGAGGAAAGGGGTTTGTTATATAGAAAATGAGATTTGAAATGGACGATCAAGATTATTTTGAAGAATATCCAGATCAACGGTCAGAGTGTGTTGAGAGGATTTATACATGAGAGAATTGTGCAAAGTTGATTGCACAATTTTGGTGATTGAGAAATAGATTGGCTAGTCAGGGATGTTATTAATCAGTTAACAAATTTAGATTGATCAGTAAGGATTGTGATGGCCTAGTTAGGAATGTGATGTCTTAGTTAGGAATTGTGATTAATTAGTTAACAAAATAGATTGTTCAGTTAACAATTCGGATTGATTAGTTAACAAATAAGATTGCTCAGTTAACAATCATAATTTTCTCAATTAGAAAGTGGGTGAGGAATATGAATTAATTGATTGATTAATTAATTCCTTTTTGGAGTTGAACATGCAAATCAAGTTTGAATTTTGCAAACAAAGTTGCATTAGTTTGATTTGATTTTTGATAATTGATTTGAATAGCTTGATTTAATTATTCAAATTTTGGAGGGAAAGTGTCGTAATTAAATTATTATTTAATAATTTAATCTACTTAGGGGAATAAGGTGATTTAGTGACGTAATTAAATAGTTGGAATTATTTAATCAATCAAGACGAAATAAGTTGAGGTTAGGACTTTATTAAATTAATGTGATTTATTTAATTGGTCAAAATGATGAAAAGTGAATTAATCAAATAATGTTGTTTTATTTAATTAATAACAGAATCGGGGTTTTTAGGAGTTTATTAAATAAATGAAATTGATTTAATTTGTCCAAAAAGATGAAAAAGTGAATTAATTAAATAATGATTTATTATTCAATTAATAAAGGAATTAGGGTTTTCAGGACTTTATTAAACAAATGGAATTTATTTAATTCATCTGAAATGATGCAAAAGTGAACTAATTAAATAATGTTGTATTATTCAATTTATAGAGGAATTATGGTTTTTGATGTCGTTTTTATGTGGTGTGATGTGGGGATGTCGTGAGATGATTTTGAGGTGATTTGAGACATTATGGGATGATTTTGATGATTTGAGATGTTATAGGATGAATTTGAGTCATTCTAAGATGTTACAAGATGATTCTGAGTCATTCTAAGCTATTATAGGATGATTCTGAGTCATTTCAAGATGTTACAAGATGATTTCGAGTCATTCTGAGTTGTTACAAGATAATTATGAGTCATTTCGAGATGTTACAAGATGATTCTGAGTCATTCTAAGATGTTATGAGGTGATTCTGAGTCATTCCGAGATGTTCTGGGATAGTGTGGGATGATGTTTGATGTTGTTCGATGATGAATTAATTAAACGATGTTAAATCACTTAATTAATAGATGAATATGAGTTCCAAAAATGCTAGTTCACAAGCTAGGACATTTTTAGGTGTCTACATTTTTTCCCTCTTTGATACAAAGTACTAGTTGCTTTGTTTCAAATAAAATTTCCCCAGTATGCCCCAGGTGAAAGATTTTCCCCAATATTCCCCAGAAAGGATAGAATGGATGGTGTCCCCTCAAGAAATTTGGTGAAAATTCTAGATAGTGAACAAATTTTTCTGATAAAATGATGTGATGCATTAAGTGCAAGGACTGACATAAGAAATGTTTGACTAGAAGAAAATGCTGGCAAGAGACATTGCAAATATTTTTTGGTGTTGTCATTGATGACAAACCCTAGTCAATGATTGGATCCACACATTATCATTTGATCATACCGTTAGTCATATTGAAGATAGTCAAGGAAGAACAGAGCATTCAACAGTTTTGTGTTCATCGATTCACATGAAGATTTTTTGTTATTATTTTGTGTTGTGGATCTCAGGGAAGGTTGATCGATGTATTCTTTGTGTTATCTATGAATCTTAGTGCCTCGTATTGATTTGTGTGCAAATAAGAAGATCCGGTTGATTAATTTTCTATTCATCAATGCATGAAGGATGACTCGATTGACATAACATGTTGCGGATATTCAAAGAGTAATTATTCAATTGTTTTTGTGTTTGAGCATTTTTTATTTGGGTCATAACCAAGTTTTGGCCGACCTTTGTGGATGTTCATTAAACATTACTCATGTTTTGAGCCAATAGTTATAAATATTTTTATTCTATTGAAGCTGACATGTTGTGATTAAATTCTTAGTCACGGATATATATAAGTGATCAATCATATCCTTTTGATATATGAAAAAGGTGTGTCGATGTGTGTTGCAAATATCAGAAGGGTTACAAAGTGATTATGCATAGTTTCACTTGTGCATTAAGGATTTTGTGATGCAAGTTTGAGTAGAAGTGCATAATCAGTTAGAAGGAAAAAAGATTAATTGTTGAGCGTAATTGAAACTGTAATCAAGCATTTGTAGATGTTACTTTCTCAGTTCAATCCTTTGGATCTAATCCAAAATTTTGTACGGCAGTGAGCCTTTCTATTTTTGAGAAGTGAGCTCTAGGAAGTGTGCCTGAATGCAAGTGCATTCCCATATTGTAAACTTCCTTTTGAGTATAATTAGATCATATTGTGGATTGGCCATCCACCGTGGTTTTTCCCCTAACAGGGTTTCCACGTAAAAATACTTGTGTTTTGGTGTTATGGTTGTTTGTTTTATGTTCATGCATATTTATTTTGATTGAATGCTTAAAGGGTTAGATTAATAAAGTTAAAAATTGTAGAACACTGATTCACCCCATTCTCAGTGTTCCTTGATTACAACAATTGGTATCAGAGCTAGTTCCTTGGAAGAAGTCTAACAATTTGGGGAGATTTTGGAAAGTGTTTCAATGGATTCAAGCATTCTTCAAAAATAACTTTTGGTGGCCCTAGATGATCTTGATTAGTCAAAATCTGAAGTTCAAAAATTGTAAGTAAACCTCATGGATGCTGAGAAATTCATTGAATCATTGAAAGATAAAATCAATAAGTCTAGGGAGAAGAGAAGGGAACTATGTGATCAGATTAAGTAGAATGACAGTAAAAGCATTGAAGATGAGCAACTGAGTCAAGCCCTAAAGGAAAAGACAAAAGAAAGTGAAAAGCTTACCAGAGATAATACAATCCTAAAGCATGAGATGAAATCTATCATGATGAGGATGAACAAGGAGATTGAAGACAAAAATAATAATGAAGAGAAGCTTGCACAATCCTTGAAATAAAAATTTGAAGAATACAACCATTTGGACAATGAATTGGAACAATCTAAAATCAATTAGGAAGTGCTTGAAAAACATATTGATGATCTTCGAGATGAACTTGCTACTGCAAATGAGTACAAAGAGAAGTTCAAAGTTAGCTCAGCCAAGCTTGATGAACTGATCAAAAGTGAGAGGATTGATGGTGACACACGAGGTCTTGGTTATGCATAAGGAGAAAGTTCTAGATCCGAACAAAGGAGATATAGGAAAGGAAATCGGATAAGTAGAGCTGGAAGGAATTCGGTAAGACAACCTAATGCTCAAAGATTCAATGGTTACTATTTTACTTGCAATAAGTTTGGTCATATAGCTTCTCAGTGTAGAAGCAAGATGAATCCAAGTGGTCCATCATTCTTAGGTTAGTGATTTAATTGCAATAAGTTTGGTCATAAGTCAAATGAATGCAAAAATGTAATGAACAAATTTCTTAGAGATGTCAAATTTTATAAATGCAATAGATTTGGCCATATTTCTAACTAGTGCAGATCAAGAGAAAATTAGTGGAACAACTGTTTCTGGATAGAGAAATGTTGTGTGCTATAATTGCAACAAATTTGGTCACATTGCTAGATTTTGTTGGAATAGAAAAGGTCCGATAAATCATAACATGTAGAAGGATGTTAAGGGAAAAGGAAAAGTCACTACATATGTGATTAGGAAGCAAATGTAGAAGAAATGGGTGAAGAAAAGTCACTCTATTGAAGGAAATACCAACACCAAAACCTACTTTTGGTAATTCCTCCAGGAATTAGTTTTAGGTCTTTGGATTAGGGGGAGCTGTCAAGAAAATCTCTTAACCCCCTATTGGTAACTAACACCGAGATGTGGATAAGTACAGTAAGCACATAGATTCTCTATAGATTATTTTGAATCTATTGGAGAGAGTATTATGTAGTATTGGAGGTCCACAAAAGAATTATCTTTCACAATGCATGGAAACAAGGTAACTAGATGAGTTAGGGTAAAAATAATTTATTGTGACAAAAAGGGTTAGGTGTGCGAGTGATAAAAGGTCATTTTTATCTTTCATTTGCCACTTTTCATTTTGAAGAAAATAAGTTTGGAGAGATCTAAAGAGAACTTTGGCGAATTGAGGCAAAATTCAAGTGTGAAGGAGCTTTCAACAATCAAACTCAAATCCAACGGAAATGTATTTATCAGAAAAACCTGTGAATTTGTGAATTGGTGAAAATGGCTACTCCATTGGTAGTCAAAGTCAAGGATAGACCCCATCCAAAATTCAAGTGGCATCCTTTCAAGTCCGTTGAGACCAAGCCCTTAGGTGCATTTTCGTCTATTTTGTACGATGTCTTGCATACTGAAGACATTAGGGCATATATTCATGCAAACATTGAAGAGTTAGGAAGCTTGAAACTATTGAGTTTATAAAACAATCATATAATTGAAGAGGATTTCTATGTTAAGCCAGAATTAAAAACCCTAGTAGAGAAGAAATTCACACAATTTATAAAATACCCCATGTTTGATGAAAGCAAATGGATCTGGTATATTTTGAGTTGAGTACATGTTGAATTTATGTGGTTGAATATACCCTTTAAGATTACAAAGGAGGCCATAAGCACTGTTACAGGTTTAAATTCCTCTGGTGGGTTGCCGATCTTAAAGTCTGTGAAGAATCAAAAGGTTACTGATGCAACAGGTTCAAAATATGATAAAAGAGCCATGAAAATTGAAGATATCATTGAAGTGGATGTGAAATTTGCCTCAATGGTCATTGGTTACATGATTTATCACTTAAGTCAGGATAATTTAGTATTAGGTACAACTATTTATAAAACATACCAAATGGTGAAGGAGAATGAAGATTATGACTTGTGTGAGCTACTCAGGATTCAATTGATGAAGAATCTTGGTAAGATCAAGAAAGACAAGAAAAATTCCTTTAAGTATGGAAATCTATTGTTGTTTTTGTTCTTTTACTTCATGAATGAAGTTTTGAGTGTTGGGAAAGTACATTAGCAAGGTGGTCAGCCTGTAGCTATTCAAATTAGAGATATGTTGTATGAAATTGGAAATAGTCAAGCTAGAAAAACTACAGTCTGGGGATACTTCAAGTACTTTTAGAGTTCAATGCAAGCAAGAGAAATAATTCCCACTTCTATTGTGGAGAAGTATAAGAACACAATTTGTTTTATGGTAAACATTGCTCAATGCTTGATGGAAGTTGTTGATCCTAGAATAGTGTGGATAATGCCAATGGGTTATGAATTTGAAGAGCACATTTTGGACATGTATGCACAACATTTATTGAATAAGCCTCTGGATCTGGTAGAAGAGAGGTTTGGAACTTATGCAGAAAAAGATATGCAAGTGCATGAGAATTTGAGGAAACCTGTGATAGTCAGAAGAGTGAGAAGAGAAGTGGAAGCCTTTGCAAAGAGCATGGGTATATCTGTAGAAGTTGTAAGAGAAGATAGAAAAAGGAGAGAACAAGTTGAAGCAGAAAAATAGCTAGCAAGAACTGAATTTGCTAGTCTGACAACATCCTCTACCTGAACTAGGTCAACAAGGAGCTCTGCATCCCTATCTGCCCCTGCAACAAAGCCAATTCTTGTGCAAACTCAAACCAAGGCATCCGATAAGAGGAAGAAGAATAAGAGCACAAGAGTCTTTGAAGTTGTCTCAGATGATGAAGAGATTGAATCTGATGAAGATGTGAGAGAAATAAAGAATATGGGCACCCAAGCAACAAAGGTTACTAAAAGCAAGCCCTCTAGTGAAGAATACAAAGCAAAGAAGGAGGTAAAAATTGACAAACCTGGTATGTTAGTAGAAGAGGTTGAGAAATATTTGGTCAAAGATGGAAATCTTAAGCCGCTTTGTAAATGGTATGAAACCTTTGATAAATCTAGCCAAAGAACTCTTGAGGAGGGTACAATAAAGGATTTAAATATTTTCAATAAGGTTCTTATTGAAATAATGCCTGGTTTACCTAAAAGCCTGTATGATATTTTGGAAATGAGAAGAGAAAATGATAGAAAAAAGAAGAGAAAATGAAAGATAGTTCTTGCAGATTTATGTCTGGTGATGTCTATGGAAGAAATGAAGGAAATCCTGAATAAAGCTAAAAAGGAATTCAAGAGCAAGACAAGGGTGAAAAAACTTATGATCGGTGAAACTGATGAAGTTGCTAAAGAAACTAAGAAAATTATGAAAGCATTCTTGTCAAGGAACATAATCAATTTTGTCACTAAAGAAGTGAATGTTGAAGGTATTGCATCTGATCCAGTGAATGAAGAGGTAAATGATGGTATAGTTGAGGACACTCAGATTCCTCCTAATGTGCATGATACAAAAGTTTCGATGGAGACTGAACCTCCTAAGGTTGTGTTAGTTGAATAAAAGGAGATGTCAAGTAAAGAAGTTGAGGTCCCTAAAGGAAAATAGGAAACGGTAGCTGAAGAACCAGTAGTCAAAGAAGAGAAGATTCAAGTAAAGGAAGCTCCAGTGGAAGCAAGAGACATTGTAGAGGCAGTGAAGAAATTTTTGGTAGATCAATAGGAATAATTTGACCCTGAATTGGTTGAAGGTCCTATCGACCTATCCACTTTGTCTCCAATTCAGAAAATGAAGGTTGCGTCATTTGCCCAGGCAAAGGCTAGAGAAGAATTGTTGAAGTCTCACATTGAGGATAGTGAACTCTTAAATCTTGCATTTGGAGTTCTGGAGAAAATAATGCCTACTCATGTCAAGGATCCATCCGATTCCTCCTCCTATGAACTGAAGAAGCTCATTAACTTTGTAAGTACTCATTTTGAGTCCATTGAGAAATCAGCCATGGTTAAAGTTCAGAAGGAGTTTGATGCCAAAAGGTTAAATAGGGTGAAAGGAATGATAAATAATGATAAAAATATGTTAGCCACCTGTGTGAAGAATATTCAAAGTGCTCTATTTGAAGGTGGAAATGTCTATAAGTCATGTTTTTCTTTGTCTAAATTTACCAAGGTCAATGAGAAGAAGGTTAAGGATCTTGAAAAATAGTTAGCTGTTATTTCTAAAGCTTTTGATCCTTTAGCTGGTTGTGTTGGAAAGCAAGAAGATCAAGTGATATCTCTGTTTGACAAGATAAAGAGCTTGAAGCATGACAATGAAAAAATTGTGGAAAGAGCATGTGAGCTTAGAGGCCTAATTGGTCCAAAGATAGAAATAATGTTGAGTGCATTAAAGGAAACTGAAGATGCTATGGCAGTTAGTGATCCAGTGAACCTTGAGTCTATAGAGACACAATCTTACTTAGTTTGTGGTCACACAATAATTTTGGAGAGTCTCAAAAGGGTTTGGGACAAAAATTTGATCCCGTTGAAGAAAGATTTTGCATATTTTTTCAAGTTTGTGTAAGTTGCAGAAGCATGCTTGTACAACCTGAAGATTTTGTTTGATTTTTGGTATGCAATTTCCCCAAATTTTTCCATTGATGTAAAAGGGGGAGATTAGCAGAGTGAAAAATGTATACTAATCTTAGGAGGAGTTGTATTCTTGAGCTATTGTTGAAGATCTTCTTTAAGCTTTGAAGTTGGCAGTGTAATTGATGTTGGTACTGATCCAACACTTAGTCATTTTTCACTAAGTGTTGCCATCAATTCCAAAGGGGGAGATTTTTGGCAAGAGACACTGCAAATTTTTTCTGGTGTTGTCATTTATGGAAACCCTATTTGGTGATTGGATCCGCACGCCATCATTTGATCATACCAGCAGTCAGACTGAAGACAGCCAAGAAAGAACAAAGCATCTGACATTTTTGTGTTCATCGATTCACATGAAGATTTTCTTTTATTATTTTGTGTTTTGGATCTCAAGGAAGGTTCATCAATGTATGCTTTGCGTTATCTGTGAATCTCAATGCCTTGTATTGATTTATGTGCAAATAAGAAGATCTGTTTGATTAATTTTCTATTCATGAGGCTAACTCGATTGACATAACATGTTGCGGATATTGGAAGAGTAATTATTCAAGTGTTTTTGTGTTTGAGCATTTTTTATTTGGGTCCTAACCAAGTTGTGGCTGACCTTTGTGGATGCGCATTAAACATTACCATGTTTTGAGCCGACAGTTGTAAATATTTTTTGTGTTCTATTGAAGCTGACATGTTGCGATTAAATTCTTAGTCACGGATATATATAAGTGATTGATCATATCATTTTGATATATGAACAAGGTGTGTTGATGTGTGTTGTGAATATCAAAAGGGTTACAAAGTGATTATGCACAGTTTCACTTGTGTATTAAGGATTTTGTGATGCAAGTTTGAGAAGAGTAGAGCAAAAGCACATAATCAATCAGAAGGATAGAAGATCGATTGTTGAGCCTAACCGAAACTATAATCAAGTATTTGTAGGTGCTACTTTCTTAGTTCAATCCTTTGGATTTAATCCAAACTTTTGTAAGGTAGTGAGCCTTTCTATTTTTGAGCAGTGATCTCTAGGTAGTGTGCTTGAATGCAAGTGCATTCCCATATTATAAAATTCCTTTTGAGTATACTCATATCATATTGTGGATTGGCCATCCACCATGGTTTTTCCCCTAATAGGGTTTCCACGTAAAAATCCTTGTGTTATGGTGTTATGGTTGTTTGTTTTATGTTCATGCATATTTATTTTGATTGAATGCTTGAAGGGTCAGATTAATAAAGTTAAAAATTACAAAACAATGATTCACCCCCCTCTCAGTGTTCCTTGATTCCAACAAAAAATGTTATTAAGATTGAGAAGATAGAAGAAAGTGGATGATATTAGAAGAAAATGTTAATAAGAATGTGATGCCATTGATGAGTTGCTTTTTCTTTACTTGGAGGCTTTTCTGTTTGAACAAATTTGTTTGAGATAGCAAACAAATATGATGCACTAGGTTATTAATGACCAAGGTGACTTTGTATCCATTGCATGGACTTTGACCCTACAAACAAGGAGTATTCTTGTTCATACCGGACATATGAAAACTTTTTTTAAAGTATATAGTTGGGTTGTGTTAAAAACTTTTCGGACTAGTCACATAGAGAGGTATATAATACCTAACATGAAAATGCTACACGGATTTCAGACCATTTACATAGAGAGGTATGAAATACCTAACATGCAACAACTACACAAATTTTGGACCATTTACACAAAGAGGTATGAAATACCTAACATGAATCTACTACACAAATTATTTCAACACAACTTTCATAAACTCAATAAAGAAAGTATTCGCCATAGTAGTTTCACAAAAATATCCAACAAACAAAAAACTGAAATAACACTCAATTTCCCTCATTCCTTCCTCTCTAAATCCTTATGGACATCCTTGAGAGATCCTGGGAATGAGTCAATAATGTAAATCAAAAAGATAAGACTACAAAAAGATAATTTTTTTTTTGTATCACTTGCTCTTTATATTATGGGACTATTATCTAGTGTTGATCATGTCTATCATAGGAACGGATTTGTTAAGACATATCTCAGGATGTTGTTGGGAATTTTCAATAGATAGGAAGTTATACTTGGTTTTGTTTTTGTCTTCTTGTGTTCAAATCCTTGTGATTGTTTGCTTGAAATTTCTAGTTTTTGATGTTGCTTTGTTTGTTTGTCTATTTTGTCAAAGGGTGAGTGTGACAATCTGTTTATTATGGATGAACCTTTATTGCGGATAGCCGATGGTGGCAATAGGATTTTTGAGATTTTTCAAATGTTTTTGTGCTTTTTGATGTTTATCTAATGTTGTTTTTGTTGTGTTTTAAAGTTATCAAAATGTTTTTGTTTTGGTTTTTTCGATTGTCAAGGAGCTATGGTGAGGATTTGAGGAGCCTCACATCGTGTGTATGCGTTTTGAGAGTTTGGATGTCCTTTAGGCATTAGTTTCATAGTGTGTACCTTATCACTTCTCATTTTGTTTCGTTATGTTTTCGTTATGTGTGTGCGAAGTCTTGTCAGTCAATAGAAATTTTTTGGCAATTTTTGAGAATTTCCATCGGTTTTGGCACTTTTGTACTATGAAAAAATGTGCTTTTGTTCTAAAACTGTGCTATTGTTCTAAAATTGTGCTTTTGTTTTATGCGTTTGTCTTGAAACTATGCTATTGTTTTGTAAGACCCCACTTCACATGTGATTAGTAAAACCCTAATTTATTTCATGTTTCCATAAATAGATGGTAAGATGTATTAGAGATGATAAATAATGTGATTGTGTAAGAATATTCTTGCATTTCATTCTGACATTTGTTTAATTGTCATTGCCATGAAGGTGTTAGGAATTCATAAAGTATGGAATACAAATTGAAATTTTAAGTGGAATTGATGTGTAGATAAATCTTAGGATATTAAGCTTGCAAATTAATGTTGTACTTGATTGTTTCTTACCAATGGATTGGCAATGTTCAGGAAAATAAGGGTGCGAGTACAAGAGGGGAAAACCATCAAGAGAAAATCAAAGGACTTCTTCATGAGGAGATAAATTTGACCCCATTTGGAGCCTAGAAACAAGTAGAGTTAATGTATTGGAAGACTAAGGTTGTGAGGGTTTTTGGTTGTGTTTCATGTGAGAAGTAAGTGGGGATTAGTTCTTGGAAACCCTAGCTAAGTTTGAAACTCGGATGGAACCTTGAGTGGTCTTTTAATGAGAGTTGTTGGTCATTTTTTTTGGGTAGGGTGCAAAAATAAACCCCCTAGGGTATATACCATGGTGGTAGGGGTCAAGGGGGCATACAATAGTACCCCTACAACATGATTTGACCCTTGAAAATATTTCATAATGGAGAGTAACGAATTTTGAGAAGAGGATGGGTTGGAAAGATTGAGTGGTTGTCCAAATGCATGTTCTCATTAATGGAGAAAGGACCTTCATTGATGGAGGGAGGTACACTTCACACCTCCCCATTCTAGAGTTGCAATTTTTGAAACTTCTATATATATTTGGAGAGGAAGAATGAGGGGGGTGTTACCCACTTCTCCTCATGGAGAACTTGAGTGGAGATGTTAGAAAGAAGGAGATGAGGAGAGGATTCCACCTCTTTGAAAAGATAGTGATCAAGATGGCTTGGCTTGGAGAGGAAATATAGATACAAGAGATCAACCTCTTCATCTGAAAGAAAGAGTTGAGTTCTTTTGATTTCCATTTACCCTTGTTTATTGGATGTAAGAAGGTGACATAATGTATAGATTATGGTTGAAAATAGACAATAGTTATCTAGATGCATGAAATTGATGCTATGTTAGTTTTATCCTTTTATAAAAATGAGGACAAAACTCCATTTATCATTATGGAGCTTAAATAATTCCTTTCTTGGGGGTATGGCTAGAGCCCACGAGGCTCCATGATGCCATTAGAGTAGGGTGGAGAGAAAGTCTTTATGCAATGGTTTTTCATTTATTTCATTTCAATGTAATACTATAAAGATGAGGGTTTTTAGTAAGTAGATAGTACTTGTGGTAAAATGAAACAATAATAAGAGAAATCTATTTTTGTCTTGTTGTTGGAACATAGAAGCATAATATTTTGTTGAAAAATGTTAGAATGAAGGGGTAGGGTTATTCTATTGGCATGTTAAACCTCTAATCTATAAATTTAATATTTAATATTGGGATTATTTTTGTATATTGTAGCATTCAAGAAATTTATTTCTATCAAATAAAAATTTCTATATACGTTCCATATTTAATACAGAATCAACCTAATGAACTCTATAAATTATAGTTGTAGAGAATAAAACCTGTTAGAGTAATTCCTAGTTATCATCCCCTTAAAATAACACGTGTTCTTATATTTATTGTTTTGATGTTTCAAATGGAAATAAGAAAGGAGTATATATATATATATATAAACATTGCTAAGGTGGTTGTGTAAAAGCATAGCCTGAATGACACACATATACATTTGTTCTAGTTACTGCTCAAGTGGGTTTATATAAAGAAGATTGATCTCAAGGCAGAAATATTTATTTAAAGGAATGCAGAGTGAGATACATACATATGATATATTTGAAAAAAAAACATTATATTTATTTATTTTAGTTTCTCAAGAGTTTAAAGGGATGCCATAGCTAGGAGTGTTTTAGAAGGTGAATAAACAAATGATCTAGTTTTTTTTTTATATCTTATTGACATCAACTGTTGTAAATCATTCCATACAAAAAGGAAAGAGATTAAATCATTGCACTTCCCCTCTCTCCCTATCCTCCATGCCTCTACCAAACCCACAAGAAGTAATATCAAGTAAAAAGGAGAAGATTAAAACAAAGTGGTTCAAAGAAAAAGAGAAACATTAAAAGAAGTAGATTTGTGCCTTCACCAACGTGAGACTGTAAGGGAGTAAAGCCATATAGAAATTAGGAAGAAAAGCAACGCTTCCTGACAGTGAAATCAAGATTATCAAATAAAAAAAATTAGGAAACTAAATCTATGAAGTAACCTTCAATGTGATTATGAGCAACGAAAATACCTTGTCATCTACCTCACCTATTAGCAAGTTCTATCCATTCTAAAGAACATAATTAAACTCAACCATATCAAGAAATATAAGACCAAACTCTAGAGTTGAGGCAAGCCTATGGACACAAAATAGATATTTAGGTTGCATAGGGTCTGTGAATTGTTGCCTTAGGCAGTGTGGGGTTAAAGCCTGGACATTCATGGTGAAGTATAGTGCAAGAGAGGTTAGAATCAAACAAAGGAAAAAGAAAAATGAGAGATTAGGAAACAAATACAACAAAAGATAATCCCGCTCCACACTCTCAGTTAAACATGAGAAAATGTGCAGACCTGTAACTTGTTATAATTGAGCATTGTTCTACTACTGCCTTTATCTCTAGCCCGATATCAAATAAATAAAAAAACCTAGCAAACACAATATTAAGGCAATGGGGTGGAGACACATAAATGGGTATAAATAGTGAAATCTAATCAAGATACTTAACCATGTTCGACCTTTAATACAAGGGGGAACCTTGTGATCCTACCACCGCCCTACACTATTTTCTTCTACCGGCATATGACTACCTTCCTCCATAACGTACTATCAGTAGGGGAGAGTGTAATTTTCTATAGGAGGGAGTGGAATAGGATCCTTAGTAATAATGGGAGATCTAGCAAATGAGACAGGGACCTAGGCATGACTTATTACCCACCTACTTGTGATTTTGGAAAATGTGAAATCTACATACCTCTTGACTACTAATTTGTCTTGGGATACTGCCAACACTTTGAGTGTATTGGTTGTTTGAACACGTATAAAATCTTGAGGTAAGAGGTAGGCCATTTTTATTAATGTGAGCCACTACGCAACTGTAATGTAGTCATATAATAAAATATGAATTGCTCAAAAGTAAGGTACGAGTGATCAAAGCACGCTCAGTAGCTAGGATGCCTTGTAACAATTCCACTAAATCATCAAATTGCCATTAGTAGGGGTACCAATGATAAATTTGGCCTAGTCTAATTTTTCCCATTGTTATTTTTATTAATGCCTCCACCTAACCATTAAATGGCTATCCATCTTGAAGTGAACCTTGTCAGTTTAACCCAACGTATCTTTCATGACAAATTATTTGTGTGCAAGGTACCCACTAAGAGCCATGAATGAGGTTATGAATGAATGAAATATTTTAATGACATGCATGAGACTAAATAGTCTATGGGACTGAGACACAACAAGCCTAATTTTTAATCATGCTCTCTTCCAAGTCGGATCTCCTACTATCAAACAAAGAAACAAATCAAGAAACTAAATCTATGAAGTAACCTTTGACGCGATTATGAGGAACAAAAATACCTTGTCATCTACCTCACCTATTAGCAAGTTCCATCCATTCTAAAGCACACAATTAAACTCAACCATATCAAGAAATATAAGACCAAACTCTAGAGTTGAGGCAAGCCTATGGATAAAAAATAGACAGTTAGGTTGCATAGGGTTTGTGAATTTTTTCCTTAGGAAGTGTGGGGATAAAGCCTAGACATTCGTGGTGAAGTATAGCGCAAGAGAGGTTAGACTCAAACAAAGGAAAAATAAAAATGAGAGATTAGAAAACAAATACAACAAAAGATAATCTCGCTCCACACTCTTAGTTGAACATGAGAAAACATGTAGACCTATAATTTGTTATCATTGAGCATTGTTTCTCTACTGCCTTTATCTCTAGCCTGATGTCAAAAACACAATATTAAGGCAACAAGGTGGGGACACATAAATGGGTATAAAAAGTGAAATCTAATCAATGTGTCCCTTGATTAGATTTCACTGTTTATACCCATTTATGTGTCCCCACCCTATTGCCTTAATATTGTGTTTTCTCTTTTCCAAGTCGGATCTCCCGCTATTAATTGTTAAGAAACACTTCTCGCCGCGCTACAAATCATTTCTGAAAGTGAGATACAAATAAACTTATAATATTGTTGTTGCTAAATTTTTTTTTTGAAGGAGCCAACGTAATGTGAAGTGATGCCCCCTTGCACAATACTCTGCCCACCTTATCATTGGAGGTGTCCATACGATGCCATTTCCACTCAAATTGAAGAAAGTAATGTGCTAATAACTAGATAATATTGTTATTAATGAGTTTTACCATGTCTTAGTAAATTCTGATATGTAACTAATATTAATGTGCCTAATCATTGTTTCCAATGCAGCAAATAAATTTATATATCCTTTCGGTGTTTGGATATAGCAATAATAATAAATTAATTGACATAAATATGATTATAGGTATATAAATTTACATAGCAATGTTTTGAGAAACCAAAAAAAAATGAGAAAATTGTTCCTATCAATAAGGCAAAATTATAGCTACGCCCTAATGTGAATAGAATTGTTGCATATATTATGTTGACTTTGCTCAAAGTTTCTAAAAATAAAAAAAATAAAACAATAATTTACCTTAACTTTAAGCATAGTTCTTAACCCTTCCTTTTAGAGGCCCCACATATTCTTATAAAAATTCCTTAAATAAAGAAATAAAGAATATATTCCCACTATTTTTTAAAGAAAAGAAAAAGTGAGCATATTAAATAGAATAAGAGCGTGTGTAAGGAAAAGAATAATAAAAGGGTGAGGATTACTATATATCCCTTCAAAAGAAAATCTTTCTTTTGTTATTTATTTTTATTTTGTAGTAAAATATAATATCTAGAAAATAATGTATTACGTGATAATAATAATTATTATTTTAGATTAATCTTAAAGAAAATAGATTGTATGTGGATGTGGAAGGTATGTATCTCATTTTTATTTATATATACAATAGACAAATAAAAAATAGAAAAAGAAATGAATCAAATGATAATGATTTATCACATTTTTTTGAATAAAGGGTAACATTAGAATCAATAATGATCTTATTAGTAACATTAAGGGTGGTGTTATAATATATGTAAGGTTGAGATATGATTGTTTTTTATTAAGGAAAAAATAGGTTTTCAAGGGTTCCCAAAACCCTTTAACAACAAAGAAGAGAAAGATATATCAAGAAACAGTTCAGAACAAAGAACAAAAAGTTGCCAATAAAGAAGATAAAAAAACCAACCCAAAGGTAGCACAACAAAAAATCAGAAAAAACCTCGCGAAAGCCCAACCACTAGGCCAGATTCCTCAGGATGTCTGCCACCTCCTGCTCTAGATTTTTCATATTTAAAGTTGCTTTCTTAATCTCTTGAATGTTAACAAGGGTCTTGTCAACCTTCCTCTTTAGGTTCGCTCTAGTTCTTTTGCTCGGCCCAACACCCTCCACCTAGCTTTGTTCTTTCTCAGCTTCCAAATCCACAGCATTCCTTACTTGATAAGCATTTTCCAAATTTTCAACCATCATATTCATAGTATTCGCAGTGGATTTTAAGAACTTGTGGCTCATTTCCAACACCTTCTGGATACTCTTTTATGTTTTAAAGCTTTTCCTCCATCACAGATAGCTTTCCATCATGGTTACTCTTAAATTGATGTAGATCCTCAGCTATTTTCTTGAGGAAGTCTACCATGTATTTCTTTTCTTCCTTAGTCCATAAGTCAGTGGCCTTTTCTCTATCTTTTTTGTGTTATCATTCAAATTAGGCTTTTCCAACTTGCTGCTAATAGCCCTCTGATTCAACTTAATTTCCTTAATCTAAAAAAAACCCCATCTCATCAACCTAAAAAAATATACAAACCCATTACGAACAATAGAAAGGATGTCAGTAGGAAACTCGCGTTCAACTTTAAAGTAATGGTCATCCGCCTTGAGATCACTGGGACAACGAGGCCTATCCTCTCTGTCAGTAGCAGGGTAGCTAGAGCACTCCAACGAAGGGGTCGACTGATGATCATCCTGATTAGTTTCATAGGAGGTATCCTCCAAAACCTTTCTCTTGCCCTTCTCTTGTGGGGGCACACTAGATTTTCCTTTCGCCTTCAGTTTAGTCTCATCAGAACCCAAGAAAATTACTTTAGCTCTACCTTTAGAGATCATAGAACTAGGTTTAGGAAGGGCATGAGCCTTATACTTTCCTTTGTTGCTACCCTTCCCCACCACCTTTGAGGGACGACCTTTCTTATCATCCATATCAGTTTTCCATTCATCCTTGTCCATGTAACTAGCCCCCCAGTTCATCCTTAGCAGATACAAAGTGGGGAGAAGGGGTTAGGTGGGACAAAGCTGACATAGCTTTGAAATGTTCAAAGATTAAAACAAGCAAACCCTCATTAAGGATGGGGTATCTAATGGGATTCTAACTATGGTCATGAAGGCTAGAATTCAAAGAGGTGGAAAGATAGAAAGGGAAAGAAACCCTAACCTGATGCCAAAAATGGTTCAGGAGCACAAAATGGCAACCAAAGACCCTGGTGTATCTACCATTCAACATAATGTAATCCATGATCACCTTCAACACCTCCTGCCAGAGCAATTTTATCTTCATGAATTCATAATTGCTTTTGGTAGCTCTATGCAAGTCCTCTTTTTCCTTCTTTGTCTTCAAAACATTTCTCACAGCCTGGTCAGAAAGTTTCCTATCCTTGTAAAACTTGAGACCCTCCATGGGAAGCCCCATAATCACAGTAATTAACTTCTCATCAATGGCAACCTTTCTCCCAAAAATATTTACATTTCCATTCTTCCATTCCTTGGCATAAAACCTAGTGACCTTTTGGTCTCAACCATGGAGTTTTTTGATATAATTAGTAATCCCAACCTTCTCAAGTAGTTGCCACACCTTAGTGTTACTCCTCATCTCCTCACAATCCATCGATTCCACACGAGGAGTTCACCACCCATATTGACAGAGTTACAAACCTTCTCAAAAGACTCCTGAAGACTAAATAAAATGATAACCAGAATGCCCAGATAGCATGCAAAGCATAAAATATCTGAGTAGAAATTAATTTTATGGTACTCCGGCCTTCGATGAAAAATAATTAAACAACAGTTTTGAGACTGCATGAAAAGATACTCATCATCCATAATCATTAATTGATAGGGGAAATTGAACCTTCCTGTGAGTTCTATCATACATCAATAAGGTTGTGACATCAACCTCTAAATTTTCACTCCTTTGCCATGTCATTTGTCCTTGGCCTAAACTCCCTTATTGGAAAAGAAGTCTACCACTGTGTTAATTTTCTTGTAAGCATGGGAAATGAAGCAATTATCAAAATAGATAATAATCCCCTTAGAAAGATTAATCCAGTTCTCTATGGTCCATGAGGGCTTTTGGAGGCCCTTAATACATTGTATGATATTGTTTGAGTCCCCTTCAAGCCACACATTTTTGAAGTTCAATTGATGGGATAGATTTAAGGCTTGGAAAGCTCCTATGGATTCAACAAGGTGGTTGGTCTAGGTGCCCAAGGGGAGCACCACCACTGAAATAAAAATGCCATTCTCATCCCTTATCACTCCCCCACACCCAGTAGGCCCAGGATTACCCTTGGCCACCCCATCAAAGTTGATTTTAACCCAACCAAGAGGAGGGAGGTTCCAGTGGATACCATCTCTAGGTCCCTTAGTTGGTCTAAGATGAATAGAAATATCAACATTAATCTTCCAAGCATCTGCAACTTTGAGCTCATAATCTTGGCATCTGACCTTTCCTTTAGCCTTAGTTTTGCAGTTAAGAAAATTTAGATTCTCTCTCATAGCTCTGATGATTTTACCAAAGATAATTTCCTCCGAAAGAGCAGAATCTTGAAAGATTCTATTGTTACACTCTTTCCAAATACCCCATGCAAGGTGTGGAAATATATTTCTCTAAAGAAAATTCAACACCTGATTGTTTGAAGGAGCCTTCCACTGGTAGTAGAAGTCTAAGATAGAACCAGGAAAAACCCAACTGAGGTTCCACAATTGCAAGACCCTACACAAAATTTCATAGGCAAAAGGACAGAGGAGAAAGAGATGTGAAATAGTCTCATCCTCCACACAACAAAGATAACATCTATTAAGAAAAGAGAAATCGTGCTTAGAAAGATTGTCATTAGTCAAAATTTTATTCTGAAGAAGGATCCACACAAAATAATTGACTTTGGGTATGAGGTTGTGCATCCAAGCCTTCGCCCACACAGGAGGAGGGGAGAGATGATGACAAGAGGCCACCATCGAGGAGACAAAAAAGATCCCAGTAGAAGACATTTTCCAGACCAAAGAATCCCCTTGGCCCTGCAGACTCAACACAACATAGTTTAGGAGAGACTGCAGGGGGGACAGGTCCAGACTGATAGTAGAGATGCAAACCCACTGATCATTCCTCCAATATTCCCTAAAAAAGGTACCAAATCTGGCTTTGTACTCCATATGATTCCCAAAGATAGGGAGGTTACAAAGAGGTTCCTTCCCAATCCACTTGTCTTCCCAAAAAAAGATTTTTTTACCATCTGAAAGCTTCCAAACCGCACCTTTCCCAAAAATATACCTAACCTTAATGACATTATTCCAAAGATTAGAGCCAGGAGGGAAGTTCTAAGATCTAATAAAATCTTTGAGAGAAGCTACACCCCACAAATATTTACTATGCAATATAGCGTGCCATTCACAAACTTCAGCAAAGTTTCTCCAAACCTCCTTCGCCAAGAGGTCTTTATTAAAAACTCTAATGTTCCTCAGACCAAAACCCCCACACTTTTTGGGTTTGCACACTTCCTCCCAAGCAACCAGTGGGATCCTCTTCTTCTCCTCAACCCCCGACCACAAAAAGCATTTCTAAATCTTTTCAATAATTTTAGAAAATTTGGTTGGGATATTGAACAAACTTAGAGCATAGACATGCAAGTTCTGAAGTGAATACTTTAGCAGCATAACTTTACCAACTTGACTTAGAAGGGTCCCTTTCCAACTAGCCAAATTTTGCTTAAACTGATCCACTAGAGAAATCCAAAAAGACTCAAGTGGTTTGGTTCCCAAGGGAAGCCCCAGATAAGTGGAAGGAAGAGAGTTAACAATACAACCAATAATATCAACAATCTTCCTTTGCCTAGGTTCAAGAGTATTAAAAAAGAAGAGGGAGATTTTTATCTTGTTAATTTTTTTCCTTGAGGACTTCCTCATAAAGAAAAATGGAGCACTTCAAAGTTATATCTTCTCCAATTGTTAAATTGCCATTTAAGAATAGTGCCATCAACAAATTGCTGATGTGAACAAACAAGATTAGTCAATGATGGTTTTAACCCTTTTCAACTCCCTTCCATCACCTTTTTGTGCAGTAACCTTCCTAGGATTTCCACCATCAGAAAGAAGAGAATAGGAGAAACAAGATCTCCTTGTCTCACTCCTCTTGAAACTTTTAAAAAATGGGAAGGGGACCCATTGATAATGACAACAATGCTAGTTGTGGAAATCATTTCCCATATCAATTGCAGAAATCTGTCTGAAAACCCAAAATATCTTAAAACCTTCAGTAAGAACTCCCAATCCACCTATCATAGGCCTTGAACATATCCAACTTTAGTAAAAAACCTTGGCTCTTAGAAACCTCTAAAGAATTAATATTATCATGAACAGTGATGATAGAATCCAAAATTTGTCTGTGAGGGACAAATTCATTCTGCTAAGGAGAAATCAAAAGCGAGAGGACACCAGGAAACCTAGTAGTAATAACTTTAGAAATAATTTTTTAAAAGGAGTTGCATGAGCTGATCGGGCAGAAATAGTCAAACACATCTGCACTAGGGAACTTGGGGATGAGAGCAATACAAGTAGAGTTAAGCTCCTTCAACAGTTTCCTAGATCCAAAGAACTCTTTAAACATTAACCACATCTTCAACCACAATCTCCTAGAAAACATGGAAGAAGAACATAGGAAACTCGTTAGGACCAGGGACCTTGTTACCTTTAAAAGAGAAAAAAAGCTTTCTAACCTCTTCCAAAGAAGGAATAGCAATCAGAGATCTATTTTGATTCTCATTCAAAATGTTGGGGTTAGCATCAATGAGAGTTTGTTGAGCTTTCCATCCAGCCTCTCTTCAATAGTTAGCCTCACTCCTTATCTCATCCTCTTTATCAAATTTGATGCCATTCTTCAAAATATGAGTGATACAGTTAGATGCAATGTGTTTCATAGTAGTCATGTGGAAGAACCTGGTGTTCTTATCCCCTGAGAAAAGCCACACCGATCTTGATCTTTGTTTCCAAAATTCTTCTTCCTTAGAGATAATATCATGATAGCTTGTGAGAATTTCATTCTCTCTAGAAAGGAAGTCTCCCACATAACCATCTTTTTGAATTCTATCCTGGATATCCTTTAACTCAAGCTAGATGACAGACTTAGAATCAAAAATGTCGCCAAAAACTTCCTTATTCCAAAGTCTAACCTTAGTTTTGACCTCATTGAGCTTTTTAGCCACCTGAAACATAGTTGTACCACTAACCTTAATATTCCACCAATCTTGAATGCAATTAGAGATTTGAGGATGAGACAACCACATTCTTTCAAATCTAAAAGGGAAGATTCTCTTACTTGACACATCTCCAACCACAAAACTTATGGGGAAGTGATCAGAACCAATCCTAGAGAGAGCAGTTAAAGAACACAAATAGTCCTTCATCCAATTATTCAAAATTAAAGCCCTATCAAGCCGAGCTTGAATAAGATCATTCCCAACCCTCCTGTTAGACCAAGTGTAGGTAGCCCCCTTAAGATCCACATTGTGCAAACATTGGGAGTTGATAAAATCCATTAGATCCAATTTACTATCCATCTGTATCTGAGATCCGCCAAATTTTTCTGAAATAAGCAACGGGGTGTTAAAGTCTCCCATAATGATCTAGTTCTCATTAGGGAAGCTTAGCCTAAAAGACTCAAGTCTTTTCCAAAAATTATGTCTCGCAGATTTTTTTGTTGGGAGCATAGATATTAGATAAGATCTAGCTGAAGTCATCTCTAATATGCTTGAATATAGTAGCCACATGGTTAGCATCTTCCCAGACCGGAGTACCATGAAGATGATCCCAATTCCAAAAAGTCACTAAACTCTAGATGCCCCCTTTGAACTCCTACCCTGCACACCATAATTCTTGAAAATATTAATCATTTCCACTCTATCCTTAGGAATCTTGGATTCCTAAACAATTAAAATAACAGGCTTATGGTCCCTAGCAAAATTGTGCAAAATATCTTGTTTATGGGAGATGTTTAGCCTCAGAATATTCCATGACATGAACTTCATTTCTTTGATGAGATGTTGCTTCGACAAAACTCTGGGATGGTTCTTTGAACCCCGTCAACAATATTTTGGATGCATTCCTGCTCTCTATGCCATTTTGTTGATTTTCTACCCGAACTTCTCTGGATTCCATAGTCCGCTTTTGATCTGTTTCTTGTAGAAACCCCTACCATATTGTTCCCTTTTTTGCTCTTCTTCTTTTCAACTTTTGTATATGAGCTATCCCCTTCAAGGTCCAATTCCTCAAGTCCCATGAATTCTTTCCCATCCATGAAATAATCTCTTGCAACATCTTTATTGACCAGAGAATTCCCCAAGTCATTCCTCTCCTTACAGGTATCCTCAGAATTCCCAAATGTGGATCTCACAACCTCCAGTGAACTTTGAGAGTCATCCTGCATAGAAGAAGGAAGAGTCTTCTCCCCAACCACCACATAATCCTCCTCACAACTTGCTTTACTTCCTACCCCTTGACCAAAATAAGATGTTTCTTCTGAATCCTCAACCAAGGTGTTTGGAACCCTATTTTCTATGTTCATGCTTTCATTAGTCTTTCCAATGCTCCCTCCATCTATCTTTTCATCCTCTCCCTAGGACCCCTTGGTACTTGAGTCCATTACTTATCTATGATCATTATCATCTACTTTTGGAGCTTAAAATTTGTCAGAAGCGCTCCCTTTCAAAGGCTCCTCAACATTATTAGCCCCCAGGTTGGAGTTCTGGCACTCCCCATTCTTATCCTGACCATCCCCAGAGTTATTAAACTTGCCCCTATTCACCTCCTTTAGGGATTTCTACGAATTTTTAGCCTTCCATATTTTGGTCTCCTTGATAACCGACTTAGCTTAGGCTTAGACACATTGCTTGGGCATTTTCTAGCCAAATGCCCAATTTTTTTATAGGTAAAACACACTAAAGGAAGAGTTTCAAAATCTATTGTCCGAACCCATTTTCCAAGTTTAGACATAATTTCTATAGAGGACAAAAATTCAGTAGACTGAGTTATACCCACATAGATCCTGGAAAAAACCAACCTTTTCCTAGTCGAGGTCATGGCATCTGTAGATAAGAGTTCCCCAAAGCAGTTTGAAATTCCCCTAAAAACATCTTCATTCCAAAACTCCAAAGGTAAGCCTGGTAAAGGAACCCACACAGGCACCGCTTCAAAAGAGGTATTCGAGAAGTCCATTTTTGGGGACCACTTCTTAATAGCCAAGGATGACTTACCAATAACCCAAGGACCACCACACAGTACTATGAGCTTATCCTCTTCACAAGAAAATGCAAAGGAGGAAAAAACCTTGGGCAGGGCTGCAACCTCAATTTTCCCTTTTTCTTTCCACTTCTTCCTAACAAAATCCCTCACCACTTCAATATTTAGTCTTGGGCCCATAAATTTCCAACCAGTGAGGAGGCAATCAATGAAATGTTATGATCTATCATTGGATCAAGAACATGAATATCATACATCCCACTCAAAGGGATCAAGATATTGCTAACTGGAGGGAAGATTGACTTACTAGTAGGCTTGGTTCCAAAAAATGAAACCCATCTTATTTTTGAATCCTCCCAAGCCAGGTCTCTTGAGTCCTTATCCACTTCCTGGTTTTCCAAAAACCCGGTCCCACTAGCCCAACCATTCGAAGAAGGGCCAAAAAACACCTTACCTCCAGGGTCCACCTTCCCACTTGGGTCCCCCTACTTCCCTGGGCCCTAGTCCTCAAAAACCGCTCCCCCTTCTCTTCTCTTGCATTCTCCCTTGCCGCATCTACAAAAAGTCCACCCCCAAAAAAGATTCAGCTACCTTCGATCCAGACACCCGTTGTAGAGTAGGAGAAAATTCAAAACCTCTTTCCAACTTGATTTACTTCCCACCCCCAACCATTATGAGATTGAATTGGCTATTATAATTATAGTTTATGTGATAATTATTTGGCATTACCAATAATGGGGACATCATTAATGTTAGACATCACCATACTCTTAATTAACGATATTCATAATTAGATCAAAAGTAACATTGATATCAATGTCTACCCAGGATTATGAATCACAACATTATGTTATGGACATTGAAATAATGAATTGGACCATCTAACTATAAAGTAACTCGTAAATTAGAAGAATTGCTATCTCAACGATAATATGAGGTGATTAGGAATTGAATGACATTTTACTATAGTTTGGGTAAAGCACAATAATAACATTGTTATTAAAACATCATTGTGAAATAATTGAAATTGTTATTGGAGTTGATTGATGAGGAAAACCTTCCCTTACTAATGAGGGAGTGGTAAATAAAAGATAATCCTACTATCAGTTACTTTAATAATGATAACGCCCCCATCAATGTATTGTTATTTAAATTGAGTTATTTGTTAAAAGGCGATAATGGCGTTGATGTGGTTTGGTTATGATTAGTACTAATGTAAGTCTCTTGCTAAAACAAAATTAACTCAATTTGACCAAGTCAAGATAATATGTCATCTTGTAAAATGCAACGAAAAAGATACAAACTTAATAAAAAATTTATTCATAGTAATGCTTATAATCATGATATCTCATCATGACAATTTTAGTGTCGATTAGATTAAGGCTTGTAAAAAATATATGTTGCACTTTCTAGTGAAAATTTTTGGGCATGGAAATAGTTGACCTTTTCACTTGTTTTAAGGAAATAATTTCATGAAAGTGTACAACTAACAACATGTTTAGTGCTACGTCTCAGACCCTTAGAGTGTTAAATAGTTTAAATATTATGCTTAAGAAAAAAAATGTTGGGATTTTCTAGCTAAATTTTCTAGGCATGACATGTTTCATAGAGTTGTCTTGAAACTGTGCAGTTGTCTAAAACTTGTGCTATTGTTTCATGTAGTTTTTTCTGAAAGTATGCAGTTGTCTGAAACTTGTGCTATTGTTTCATGCAGTTGTCTTGAAACTGTGCAATTGTTTGAAACTTATGCTATTGTTTCATGCAGTTGTCTTGAAACTGTGTTATTGTTCTAAACTTGCGCTATTGTTTCATGCAGTTATCTTAAAATTTCACTTTTGTTTCATGCAGTTGTCTTAAAATATCACTTTTGTTTTCTCAGTGACCTGTATTTTTACCCTATCTTCAAACAACCATATCTTGGTCATACATAAGTAATTTTTAGTGCTTTTTTTTTTAATGGGGTAGAATTTCATGATCTTTACAATGGTGTAGGTAGTTTTTAGTTTTTGTGTAGTTAAATTTTCCATTGGTGTCGTGAGCTTGCATTTCCCTTTATTTCATTTAAACCCTGTTAGCATTTGCTTGTTGTCATCATAAATGCCATTTGTCATCATGTTTTGTGTCGTTTTGTGTTGCTTCAGGACATGTTTAGAATAGAACCCTAACATCCTGGTTTAAAAGTATTTGTAGGAAAGTCTTCGACCACTTGTGACAAGAGAGAGACATCCTCGGGATCTATTTGATTTGATTACCAGTTTCATGGGTTTTTTTGTTTTGTGAATGTTTTTGAATTTTAAATTTTTATATATGTTTTTTTGGATTTTGTATTTTTTGACTAAGTGAAATAAAGCATATTGGAAACCTAAGGGGATTGACCCAAGGTCTCAGGGGATAATAATCCTTTCTTACGTTGTACACACAAAGACCATGTAGTTCAACTGTTTGACTCAAAGCATAAATTATTTTTGGGTAAACAAAATTGATAGCTTGGTTTGATATCTCGTTTCTATGTCTAGAGGACATGTTGTGGGAAATTAACTTGAACTAGTTATGAGGTTCAAGTGAATGTTGATAAATTAGACTATTTGAGTGAAGGTGTAACCCAACAATGTTTGTTTTGTTTTGATGTTTTCCACATGTTTTTTGATTTTTGTTGTTTTCTAGTGTTTTGAATTTTGTTGTTTTCTAGTATATTGGTATTTTTACCCTTTTGCCTGGGGTGTAAGATGTTCAAAACTTGGATTGATACTTCACTTTGTTTTTCTAGAGGATATGTTGTAGAAAAGATTACTTGAACTAGCTGTAGGGTTCAAGCAACTGTTGATATCTTAGAATTTTTGAGTGAAAGAATAATCCATTTTGTTGTCATCTTTGAAGGTTACCTTGGTAGTGTGTTGGTGGTACACCTTGTTGTTGGGATGAACTATTTCAAAGGTTACCCTGATAGTGTGTTTGCAAGTATACATTGTTGTTGGTGGATTTTTACCCTCTTTCCTAGGGTGTAAGATGAAAACCTTGATTGATACCTCACTTTGTTTTTCTAGAGGATATGTTACAAAAAATCATACTTGAACTAACTGTAGGGTTTAAGAAATTGTTGATATCTTAGAATTTTCAAGCGAAGGAATAATCCATTTGGTTGTCATCTTTGAAGGTTACCTTAGTAGTGCATTGGTGGTACACCTTGTTGTTGGGATGAATTGTTTTGAAGGTTACCTTGATAGTGCATTGGTGGGATACCTTGTTGTTAGGATAAATGCCTAGATCACAACATGAGCTAGAAGACATAGATCAAGATTTATTATGAAGCAAGATTCAAGAATTTTTCCCTAGTGTCTATCAATCTAGGTGATGGATTATCTTGTGATAGGATAACATGTTTGGATAGAGTATGCCCTTTGGAAAATCCCTCATGGCTTAGATAATGCTGGATAGGATAGGATCAATATTGATAATGAACCATGCCAAGATGTCTTCCATAAGCAAGTGTAAAATGTATATCAAACATTTATCAAGATCAAGATAAGTTGGATTTTGGAAACAATGGCTTGGGTTCGTTATGGATAAGTTGAGATGCTTCCACCTGAAATGGTGCATGTTGATGCTTGATTCTACACATGATCCTTTTTTTCTAGGTTTTCATCATGGTACTTGTCCAAAGTGCCACCATAGTGGTTTACATTAGAGGATGATTTTTCTCTTGACTTTTTTTATTGATTTTTTGATGTCACATAAGATGCTTGTTTACCAGGTTTTCATCATGGTGATAATTTTTTGCTCATGTTGTCCACCACCTAGTGGCGCTGATGTAGATGCTTTTGGTACTGACATGGTTGTTGTTGCTATCATGACATGCCAATGATATCCTTCTTGGAGGAGTTTTTTTCCTAGGATACAAGCGCTTGGATGTAACCCCTGGTAGTTATTATCTTCCTTGTTGATACCAAAATTAACCTTACCTTGATGCACAAATCGTGATAGAGTGCCCTTAGAGTCCTTATGATAAAGAGTTGCTGCCAACACATGGTCAATGTGAGATTTGGATATCATGAATGGTAAAATGCATTGAGGGATATGATATTTAGATGGATTGGTTGATAGTTTGGAATCTTTGACTCTCCAAACTTGGGATGATGAGCAATGATGGGTGGATATGGAGATTTGATTGGGACCAATGTCTTGATATACCTTGTAAGTTTCTCTTGAAGCTTTCATTTGCATTGTTGGACATCTTTGATGGATGAACTTCTCTTTTTGATTTTTCCCCTTTGTTTTTTTGACTAATGGAGTTTGATAGGGATGATTTTCTTGCCTTTTCTTTTGTATCCATTTAAATTTTTCTTGTACATTTTGTCTTGCGAATTATTTTGCTTCAATGACTTGTTCCTTTCTTTTATGTAGCTTTTTTTTTTGTTGTTGGTCCCAATTAGAGGGTGGAAATATGTGTGGATGGCAATACATGGCATGGCTAGTTGTAGTGTTGGTATCAATTTCATCATAAGGACTCTTCGTGCTCTCTATGTTGATAATTGCATTAGATAAAGTTGCCCCCAGTATTATAGAGGCATCCTTGATGTGTTTAGCTCCTATAGTTGTTGAATAATCAAGACCTCGATGCTTAGGATTTCCCATAACCTACATTGGTTCTAAGATACCCTATTCATGTAGGCCTAATCCTCTGTCTTGATACTGAATCCATTGAAAGAGTTTATTTGCAATGGGATATGTCTCACCTTGGAAACAAGGTGCTAATATTTCTTTGATTTGTTGTAGATCTTTAATTATCATAGCTTCCTCACTGATAGGATATTTAAGATGTGGGATTCCTTCTTGATCAATATCTTTGGCATGATCTTGTAAAATATCATATTTTAATGCTTCTTCAAGAGGTGTTTCTAATTTGCTATCCATGCAAAAGTCTTTTTCATGATTCATTTTTTATATGTCTTCATAGGATATTTCTGATTCACAACTTATAAATAAGTCTTCTTTATGATCCATTTTTGATAGGTCTCCATAGGATGTTTCTAATTCACAACTTATGTATAAGTCTTCTTCATGATCCCTTTCTGATATGTCTCTAGCTTCTACTATGTCACGATCTTGTGTATAGATGTTCAGAGAAGGAGACTCTTGTTCTTTGATAATGATATCAAGAGTATGGGACTCTTGTCTTGGATGAAGATAATCTACATGTCCATTAGGAGTAAGAATCTCATGGGAAAATGTATGTGTTCTTGGTATATGGATTTTTTATTTCTTTAGAAAACATGGGATGTCTTGGAAGATATCTACCAAGTCATTGTAGTATTTTGATGGTAAGGTTTATTGATCTTGAATTTGTGTGTTATTATCTTTGACATGATTTAAATCACATTCTTGACATGGATCAATTTCAAAGAAGGGATTTCTTATAAAGGATCCTTGGCTTTCCTCAAAATGTGGACATATGGGTAATGACTCTTGGCTTAGATCTTCTACATTGGGTATAAGAGTTGGATCAAGAGTCTCTTGATCATCAATATGTACTGCCATGAGGTCGGATGGTACCAATATATCTAGTATTGGATCATTTCTAGACTTGGGTGTTTGAATTTGATCAATCTTGGGAATTATTTCTTGATGTATGTCCTCTTGCTCACTAGATGATGTAGAGACATTTTCAATGTGATCGGTGATAGATAGATCTTGATCGTTGCTTTCAAATTTTGAGGTTGAGACATTATCGTTGTGGTCATTAGTAGATGACCCTTGAACATCATTTTTAATAGCTATTTCTCCCTAATCAATGAGGTCTTGGATGAGGTTTTTGAGTATAGCACATATGTTTGTTGGGTGATCCTTGATTTTGTGGAACTCACATCGTTCATACTGGCTATACCAAGGGAGTTTAAAGCTTGTTTCACCATAAGTTGGACTATATTTGATTTTGATAAGGTCCTATTATACTAGTTTATACATTATTAGCTCTAAAGTTTCTCCCAAATGGGTGAATTTCCTTCCTGGTTGGTAGTCTTTCCTTTGTGGCTTTTATTGATTGTCTTGCTCTTGATTTTTTGGAACTCCTTGATACTCTATTTGAGGTACATTTTGATATTGCACATGAGGTACACCTTGGCATTTTAAAACTTCTTGATACTAAGATTGAGGTACATTTTGATATTGCACTTGAGGTACACCTTAGTGTTGCAGGGCTCCTTGATATTGCTGATATTGGAAGTGTTGTTGATGTGGATATTGAGGTGTTTGAGGATTGTCAAGATGTTGATATGAAATGTTCTAACTTTGCACATGGCATTGACGATACGTTAGATTTTTTCTTTGTTTAACTTCCTCAAGATCTCTTAATTTTATTTAGGGAATTTTTGATGTTCTGGACTTATTCCTTGAATGGGATTTGAAACCCTTGATGTTGTTGCCCTATTTGATATTGTGACCCTTGATAACAATGATTTGGGTAATAGATCAACATGTTTTGGGGATGTTTTTATATTTCAATATCCTATCAAAAGGTCACTTGGTTTATATCCTCATGGGCCACTTCCATCATTTGTGGTGTTTGTTGGTGGGCTACTGGTGTCATTTTTGCTTACTTCCATTTTATTCCTATGCTGTGATCTCGTGGCTGTCATAAACAGCTTGGGTCTCCTATGGGAGAGTGGTGTACTCTCTAGTTGATTCAAATTCTAAAGGCCTGATGTTGTACTACAAATTATGTAAGATACTGGAACTATTGGAACAAAATTGGATTTTGACAATAGTAGAAGGAATACAAGTTTAGATTGTTCCTAGAAGCCCATATGTAGAAGTTATATACCACCCTAGTTCTGGTTTCGTGAAGTGCCCAAAGGTGTTTCTTGAGAGCTTTTGGACTTAGATGTCTAATTCTAAAATGATGACCTGTGGACTTTACCTTAGGGATCTTGAGCTTTTGTGAGATCATGAAGTGGATATTTATTGCCACGCGGGTGGTGGTAATGACCTTTGTTGCTAGGACCCATCCTTGCTTGCATGCATCTTCTTCTAGTGTTTTAGCTTCTTCCTAAGTTCATATTAAGGGGGGGTGTTAGAGTAATAAGTTATTATACTTAATTAATTATATCATACTGGTTAATTAATTAAGTCACTTATTCCTTTAGTTACTTAAGCTAAACTTAGGCACATTAATAATTGATTAATTATTAAGTGTGCACACTAGGGTTTCATTTAGGGTTTCCCTTTTAGAGTTTCTTGATCTCCTTCATAAGGATTGATCTTTTTGTAATAATTGATTCTCAATAATGCATTTTTACTTTGAGGTTTACATAAAATCTTCTTTGGTTTTGCATGTCTTTTGCATGTGACAGGTGATTGCATGCAGGTGATCTTGGTTTCTAACATTGAGGTCCTCATAAGACCATGCAAACACATGTTTATATTTTCTTAGCAATGAAATCAGCATTCTTCAGATAGTTGGGCTTATTTTCTTCCCAATATATACTTTCCTTGGTGCCAGTTTAGTCCCTAAGTTTATTTCTTCAATATCTCCCCTTTTTACTGGTGTATGTATCATAAGGGATCAATCACTTCCATTCTATACTCTTTCCAACGCTACCAGCCCCTTGGGAAGTTTATTAGTCTTAAGTTGTAAGACTTTCTTTCTGAATACTATCTCTTCTCCATCTATTTCTTCTACAAAGGCGTTGAAATCAATTTCTTGAGCCTCATATTGATCTATACAGTGAAGGAATTTTAAAAGATCAGTGTTATCATTAAAAACCTGCCAACTGTATATATTGTCAGGTACAACGAGCCTTGTTTTGAACTCAATTTGGGAAATTCCTGCTAGCGTGATGCCATTTTTTTTTAATGCCACATTGGCCAGGAAGTCTGCCATTATGTTTTTTGATCTATCCACCCAATCTATGAAGAAAGCATCAAATAGCTCGATTGTATCCCATATAGCATGTATGTATTGTTTCAGCCTCTTGTTCTTTGCAACATATTTAGATCTAACCTATGACACAACTAGCTCCGAATATCTAAAAAAAGTTAACAGTTTAATTTTATGGTTGACTGCCATGTTCAAACGAGTTAACAAGGCTTCACATTCTGCCACATTGTTTTTACATTCAAATTCCAACAAGAATGAATATTTAAAAGTTGAACCATCAGGCGATATGAAAACTATCCCAGCTCCATTACCTTCTTAGTTGCATGCTCCATTGAAGTACATTTTCCATATCCCTTGTTGATTTTCAGAATTTTTTTTTCAATTGGATCTTTGCTTACCAAATCAGGTTGAGATAGTTCTACTATAAAACTTGTTGGAATGATGGATGCACAGGTGGACCTTTTCCAGGAAAAAATATTCAACCACAAAGAAAGTATGATAATGACATTCAAAATAGAGATTCTATTATGATCTATCAGATTGATAGATAGATGGATAGATTACAAAGAGTACATATCCCTGATTATATAGGCAAATGCTAAACCTAGAATGAAAAGGATGTTGCCAAGTGTTCAAATCACACTTCACGTGACAACAAGAAACCCTAACCAACTACCTAGGGAATGATAACAAGATGGAGATAAGTTTTAGAAAAAAAAACTCATCTTCTAGAAGAGAATCTTATCTCAACAACTTTATTAAATGATTAAATGCAACTTAGGATTAATATGATTAATTAAAACCTAAGTTAACTTATGCTAGTGTAATAATTAATTAATTACACTAACACCCCCCAATAAGTGCAACTTAGGGAGACTAGATAAGCATGCACCTAAAACTAAGATGAATGCAAGAAAACATGAATGGGTCCCGACAACAAGGCCTGATCAGGTACCCATGTACAAATGCAATAATGAGGTAGAGAAGGAAAACCTAGTGGGACAACCCCCCCATACAATGAGATGACTACAACAAAGAAGCACTGGAAGAACACTGTGGAGTAACACTGGAACTGCAATCTGGAAAGCAAGGAAAGATACTTTTATCTACAAGAAACCATATCAGAATCATAATAATGCAACAGCAGACTCGATGCCACAGAACACTCGAAAACACCAAACTGGAACAACCTTGGAATCCATAAAGCAATAGTAGATGAAAAGATGATGACATAATTTGGAAGTCATGAATCTCGATGCCGATGTCAAACTGAGACTAAAACTTTTCCATGAGAACAAGTACCATAAAGACTCATGAACATTAACCACAAATTTAGTGGCCCTCAAACTAAGATGGATCCGATGCAGATCATTAACCATAGACTCTCAATCTAAAGTGTGAACCGATATGAATCTAATATGTGTCAAACTAAGACAAAATATGGCCAAAAGAAACTAAGAAACCAGATTACAACCCATGCGAGTTGTCATCAAAACACAATGAAGATCAAAGTGCATGCACACTCTAATCACATTATTATGCAAGAAACCCCTCTGATGGAACTTTATATTAGTTCATTTATTACAATACCAAATGATTACAAAAGGAGAGAATGCATAAATATGCATAAACAAAAAATTAAAAAGAGTGCATGCACAAACCAATGTTCACATCTGTCTTCATGATGAAAAATAACCTCAAATTTGTGTAGATGACCAAATCTGAAAAAATGGCCTACACCACTATTAAGTGCTTGAAACAAGCTTTCCGTCAATATCTCGTTTGCCAAAAATGGACATCGTGGCCAGAAGTTATGAATTTTTCAAAAAAACTGAATTTGGCCTACAGGAAACGGGTTTTCTAGCAAAAACATTTATTTCTAATTTGATTTTTGGAAAATCTACTCACAATTTGTAGACAAAAATAAAAACCCAAAAATATTTTGATGCTAGAAATAAAACCCAGAAATCGTTTCTTGACCCAACAAGCAAAAGATGAAAAATTGATTTTTTTAAACCTTTAGCCAGGAGAAAAATGACGCTCAATGCTTTTTAGACTGCAATTTTCTTCAGATCTATGTAAGATATGCAAAATCTAAAAATACCCAGTTCAGATTTTGATGTTGGCTAGAAAACCCAGAAATCATTTTTCTTGCAAATAAGTGAAAACTAGATTTTTGAAGCAAATATGATGACGACTCCAATAAAAAATGGCTTGCAACAAACCCTTGCTTGCCAAAGAATCTCACTAGCCAAACTTTCTTGATCCTGGGATGAACCTTCACTGGAATAACTCTGATACCATGTTGGAATGATGGATGCACAGGTGGACCTTTGCCAGGAAGAAATATTCAACCACAAAGAAAGTATGATAATGGAATTCAAAATAGAGATTCTATTATGATCTATCAGATTGATAGATAGATGGATATATTACAAAGAGTACATATGCCTGATTATATAGGCAAGTGTTAAACCTAGAATGAAAAGGATGTTGCCAAGTGTTCAAATCACACTTCATGTAACAACAAGAAACCCTAACCAACTACCTAGGGAATGATAACAAGATGGAGATAAGTTCTAGAAAAGACAACTCATCTTCTAGAAGAGAATCTTATCTCAACAACTTTATTAAATGATTAAATGTAACTTAGGATTAATATGGTTAATTAAAACCTAAGTTAACTTATGCTAGTGTAATAATTAATTAATTACACTAACAAAACTCCCCAAATCAACATCACAAAAACAATTAAGTTGCTCTTGAGGAACATATTCAACAATTTGATTCATTATGGGTTCCCTATATAACTTGACCTCTTCTCCATTCACTGGTATGGTGGAATATGATAAGTCAAATTGTACATTGCCCCCTACTATCGTTGTCCACTAGTTTGATAGAAGCATTCCAAATTGGGGAGGTGTGTCATTTACGGTTGTGTCAATATTGTAGGCAGATTGTGGGTAAGTTGCTAATCTTACTTCCACATTCTTCATTATTCCCACAACTAGAACAAACTTGCTATCTATGGCATAACATTTACCTCCCTCCACATTTATCCACATACCAAGTTGTTTCATTACCCCTACTGGCATGATATTCATGGAGGCACCTAATTCTATCATGCAATTTCTTACTAGTTTTCCGCTTATGAGTAAAGTGGTGAAGAATGGGTCAATTTGTGGTGTGTTCATTAGGCAGGCCTTTGGAATTTTTACCTCCTTCCTTTTATTATTTATTTCAAAAACTTCTTTATTTTCAAGGTTCATATTTTGATTCTCATTAGACATCAATTGTATGGCACCTTCCCTATATTCCTTGATCTTCATCATTTCAATTAATAGGACAGACATCTTCAATTGAGATTAGGCTTGTATGAAATCAAAGGATGTACCTTCAATTCTTATTACCTTTTTAGGTTCTATCAATTCTCCTTTGTTCTCTTCTTTTTCCCTTTTGGATGTTTGATCTGGCTTTTGCTTCTCAATGGGAATTTCTTTACTTTCCTCCTTAGGAGATCCCTTTTGTCCCCTTTTGTCCGGTTGTTTATCATCTGTCCCTTTTGATGTCTCATTTGATACTTTTTTATTTTTTATAAATATTCCCCTTGGGACACCCTCATCTCTATTCACTATTCTATTCCTCAAACGATATTTGTTTCTAGCTTCCTCCACTACTGCAATTGTCAATCTTTTAATCTCTTCTTCACTCGGTCTCCTTATACTGCATCTATTAGTCTGACTTGATGCAACAAGGGGATTTTTCTCATTATAACTTTCTTTGTGATTAGAAAAAACATGCTACTCTACCATGTGAATATTGTATTTTTGGTGATCAACATTATATTCATATCCTTCCTCCTCTGAAGATGCATATTCCCGCTCCAAAGAGTTAAGAGTGTGGGAAGTTAGATAGACATTCTAGTCTTCACCACCATCATTTTCCAGTGTTTCTTCTTCTGGTATTGACTGGGCTGTTACACAATGCTCCGGGGAATGTGGTGCATAACAAACTGAGCACCAGGGACTCTTATCTACTATATATGCTCCCTTCCTTTTTAATGGATTTGGTGTTTCTTTATTTCTTGGTCTACCATTTACTGGCTTCCCATCCTTCCAATTTGTATTATAAGGCATGTCATGCAGCCTTGGTCTTTCATTCCTATGTGTTCTCTTGTCTGTTTGGGGGAACATATTGGGGAACCCTAGGGTTTTCCATTTTAGAAAACATCCCTGTAGCTTTCCTATTATTTTCAATAGTTAATGCTACTTTTTGGGCCTCAACCAGATTCCTAGGACCTCTGTTTCTCAATTCATATCCTATCTTGGGATCAAAGGCTTTCAAATAGATACTCAATGCAGTAGGATCAACCAACTTGGATCCCTGAGGTATTTTATTATGTAATTTAACAAACCTTTGGTTAAATCAAAGGCTGACTCATTTTGATGCTTTTGGATAGTCACTAACTCGTGGAAAGCAAAATTTGATGCACATTAATTCCCATACTGCTGAAGAAACTGTTCATGAAATACATGAATGGAATAAATGGATGCTATTGGTAGACTATTAAACCAGTCCCTGGTATCCTCAATCAATGACATCATAAATAATCTCATCTGTACATCCTCATACTACATATCAAAGTCTTGAATGACTACTTTAAAGTTTCTCAAATGCTCCTTGGCTGTAACTACATTACTTCCTATGAACATAGGGACTAGGTTCCTAAAGTTGTTGTCCAGAGGGTAAGGGTATATATGAAATCCAACAAGATCAAATTGTCTAATCATGGTTGTGTATTGTGGAGGGGGATTTTGGAAATGTTGATGCTAGTATAGTGGGTTAGTATTTGCCACATATTGTGGACCTTGTGGGGGTACATACTGCTGATGAGGAGGTGGCTGAATATTTCAGTGTTGTGGTGGAGTGTTTGTGTTTCTCTATTGATTCCTTGGCTGATTTCAGTGGGCTTGTGGGGAATTTGATGGTTTCATATTGTTGTTCTTATGAGGGGGTGTATATTTGGGTGAATCAACCATTGATGTTTTGACCTGAGCCTTCTGTAACTTCAATTTTTCAAATTCCTTCATGGCCTAAAGCCTTTGTTCATATTCTATCCTTGACCTTTCTATTTCTTGCCTCATACGTTCCCACTATGCATCCGTCTCATCTTGGGTCATCACTTCATGGTTTTCTTTAGTTGTTGCCTCATATTCAAGTCCTTCCTCAAAAGTGCAGTTCTCTGATTACATTCAAATTCTCTCCTCTTCTCAGCTTCAAATTCAGCCATGAACTCTTCATCTTTATCATGGCTCATTCGATGGAAAGGATTTCTCTTCTCTTCAAGAGTGTGAAGCTCTTTAGATGGGCTATTTTCATTTGTTAATGCCTCATATGAGTTGTGTGTTTCCATTGGTGGTTTTGATATTCTATTTTTTGTTGTTGGATCTAGGTCATTGAATACCTTCTTTCCCTGATCATTTTTATAAGTTCACTTACCTTTATCATTGGGACCATCCCCCTCCTTGTTCAAATATCTTCTTCCTTGCATGTTGTGAGAAACTATGATGGTCTGAACTCTAGGTCAATTCCTTTCTGATTTGTATCTTATTGTATCAATCTCAATGCTTTTGTTCATTCAGAGTTTCCACCCACTTTTTCTAAAAGTGAGAAAAGATGTTATTATTTCACCCAGCGGAGTCAATTTTCAAAATTTTAATTATGGTTTTCTTTTAATGACTCTATATGGAAAGGTTGTCTACCACCAGACTTCTCTCTAGTTTTCCCCAGCAGAGTCGCCAATTTTATGGTTCTCAAAAATGCCGGTTTGAATGAACCACGACAGGTTGCCACACTCTCACTACATTACTGGCCAACTAACAAGGCCAACCAATATGGTTGAACCCTCTACTCTTAAGGCTGTACTAAACCTAGGCGGGTGCACCTATATGAATGACACAGATTTTGAATTATATTTCCTACTTGACCTAAATATCCATAAATGGTTTGATAGTGGAAAGATATGATCTTAATTTGGTATAAATTGTATATGCAATAGCAAGGTATGAGTTAATATGTACAATTAAGAGATGTCAAATGAAATGAATAAAGGTAATGTAATGAAAATAAGGGATACCAGTGCCTTATTGGGTAAAATGGAGTAAAATGAAAGCCTTCGATGAGTGGTTTCTATCTAGCAAGTTCTCTAATCATTTGGCATACAATTATGAGTTTATAATTGGTATAAACATCTAAGGATGTAATTGATAAACCCTACTTGAGGTAGCATATCAAATCTAATTATCTGATTCTTCTTACTGATCCAAATAACATTCCCAGATTACTGTAATTGATCGAAAGGAATTTAATTCTTCATTAAAGAACCCAATAAATAAAATCACACAGAAACAGTAAATGTGCACTGATAAATTGAACATATACTTGATATTTCAATTTAAACAATCAAGAAACATTAGATTGGAGACAATCAAATAATCTTAGAAAACCAACAAACAATTGATACCAGAATGAAGCCACCAAATCAACAGTCTTTCATTATCTTCCTCAAAATTTATACATGCAACATAGTCTTCTTGAAGGCCATCGTTCTGAAAATATTGTGCTTACAACAATCTATCCTATTTCAATACTACCTATCTTCTTCCTCTTTTTCTACCGTAAACAACGAACATTTATACATTTAGTTGGTTGAAGGATGTGTCCTTTCAAAAATGAGTCTTAAGCATAAAATGCTAACAAGATTAGCATTAACTAAGTTCTATTAAGCCATAAGTGAACTTCAAACATGTGGTCTGTGTAATCTTGGTGCTTATGTGTATTTGCATCTCCTAACACATCGTGGATCATGATCTCCATCATCATCATTCGTTCGTTCTGTTCACATGCTTCATCCAACATTATATATTTTTCAGTGGTTGTCTTCAATATCTCTTGGAGTATTAATTCACATTCGCTCTTTCATGTAGTCATTTATTTCAATTCTCCTTCATCATCATAGAACTTAGTGAATATGTCCTCAACGACTTTCATCAATCCTTGCGCATCCCCTTGTAATTCCTCAAAGAATTTCCTGTGCTTATCCATGATACAATTAGCATTTCAATCCCTGCAGTATTAGGAGTATCCCTTTTTATCTCCTCAATTCTCTCTTGGATTCTACCATCCACTCTTCTATGTTCTTTTAATTCATCCATGTATTGTGAATGTTTTCCCCAAAGTTTATTTCACCAAGTGGTTAAAACGACCTACCTCCTTTTGATTATTGCAGTAAGTGTGTCCATTTTTCCTTGAGAGTATGCACTTGACCCTTTCCAATGGTCCTTCACCTGTGAACTTTCACCTTGGGTGAGCATCTTTGTTGGCCCCGTTACAACACCTACCAAGTCTTTTAAACTTTCATTCTCTCTCAATATTCTCTCATTATTGGCTTTGTACATTTCTCTCTCTCTGATCAATGCTTGTATCTGGGCTTTATTTAATTTTTATATATTGATCCCAATTTCTACAGTTGCAACCGGATCAGCCTCTCCAGCCTTCAAAGTCATGATATGTCCAAATGCCTTCTTAGTATCAATGACAATTGACTTCTTGTGAGGGGGATATAAAGCCCAAATCATCAATGTCTCTTCATCAGGATTGTATCTTGATCTTGTATACACTTTTGTCACCTTTTTTATGCTGAGCTTGTGTGTGGCATTGTTGTCCTTCAGGAAACTATCAAAAACCACTGCCGAATTGAGATCTAGCCCTGGGAAAATCATGACACCAGCCTTTTCTAACATCTCTCTCCCTTTCTTAGGGGTCATGCTTGTCATCTCTTTCTCCACATCATCCCTCAAGATTTTTAACAACTACTCATCATTTCCTAGTGTGACATTATCAACAAGTCCTCTTATTTCTTTTCCCTTTTGTCTGTATAAAAATGTTTTGAATTTTGAGGTTTTTACAAATTCATCATCTGCTATAAAAGATCTATATTATTCATGTCTTGTATCCACATCCAAAGTTTCCTCAATATTTATCTCTCTAGCAGAATAGGTGTAATCCCGAGTTCTTGTCCTCGATACCTTCCCAGGTGGGCCTTGTGGCCTATCAGCCTCTAATACTTCTTTACTGGAAGAAAACAACTCAACATCTATCAATTCTTGATCATGTTTCTTAATCACCTTTTCAGCTTCTTCTGATTCCAAGTTTCTAATTATGTCATCAGATTGATAGGGCACATGTTGATACCCTCCAAAGTTTATCCTCTATTTGGTAGAATGACTATATCCCTCTGGATCAAATTTTTTTCTCGATGGCACTTTTCTCATGTTATGATGCAATAAATTATCTAGAATTAAATTGTATCCCTCCTTTGCTAATACAGTAAAATCACCAAAACACAGTGTACTTGGCATATGCTTCCCATAAGAGCTTAAGTTCATGACACTGGAGAAATCCATTTTCCTATCAATGTCCAAGTATGCAATTCTATCTGGAACTGTCTTAGGAAAAATAAATGGAGTATCTTCAAAACTATAAACCCTAATCATGATGGAATTTTCTAAAGAATACCAACTCCCCAGTTGTGGTTGATTGGTCCATTATAATCCTTAGGCCTGAGAAACCTCTTTATTTCATCAAACAAGGAATAGTCACAAGGATGATTATAAAACCTATACAAAGGCTTTACAAAGTACTCTTCAAAATGCAAGAAATTAGAATTAACAAACCTGTTGTCCCAAACAATAGTCCATAACTGAATAGGCAATGGCTTGCCTTCCTTATCAAATTGCAAAATTATCAGTTCCTAGGGCCACAATCCTATTTCCTGTCCAAAATATAGTGCCAAATGCATCAACAATGAATAATTCCCGAGGTGCAGGAGAGAGGCTCCATTCTTTATTGCCCTCAACCCTATATCCAACTCTTTAAACACATGTGAAGCATAATCAAAAGACCTGGAATTATGATATTGAACATTCTCAACAATCACCATGGGTACAACTGTCATATGCTTTGGGACTTCCATCCCCAATACCTGTCCCACTGAAAAATAAGTGTACTTTATGTAGGGTTCGAAGAGATCCACATGAAATGGTGATCCCTCATTGCCTTCCATCGGAGTTGGTTTTCCATGACACCTAATTCTATGCAGGGGTAACCTCGAACCCTTGTAAATGGTATCCATTCTTTTGACTTCACTCTCGAGATCCTCACTTATGATCTTCTCATTACACATTCCTTCTAACTTGAAAACCTCACTTATTGCATTCTTAGACACATGTATCACCAGGTTCCCAGATAAATCACATATGGCCCTATTCTTTGGATTATAATGACCAGCCAATAATTTCACCAATTTGACATCAACAAAAAAATTAGGGCACACCACTTTTCCTGAATTGAGCCTCCATGGGTTACATACTGGCCCGAAGAGATTTCTTCTATGGTAGTGGAAATTGAACAACTCGTATCCTCTAATTGGGGTCCAAACATCTCCTATGAACTTACATTTGTCATCCAATTTATCTATTTCTGCCTTAAGCTGCACAGAAAGCCTAACTTTAGGTCCTGAACTAGGTAGCTGGTCTATGAGATCTTGGTTTAATTTTCTCTCGGTGCCCTTTGGTTGTAGTTCAGTTTTTTGCTTTTTTCCATTTGGTTGACTACCCTCCCCATGTTTTCTTCCTTTCATCTTTTCTGAACTAGTGCCTTCCATTCTTCAAAATTTATAATTTTCAGAGGATGAGGAACTTACTGTATTTCACCTGAAAATCCAAGTTGGAAAAATGCTCTGATTGTTTCACTCGTTCCTCTGCTCTCCTTCGCTGCCAATTCTGCAAAAAAATGATTTTAATTGAGCTCACCCTGATTTGCAAAATCTTTTATGCTTCGTGGCACCATTAATTTCTTCACTGGGACATGAATGAAGAAAGTTTTTTGAAATTCTCATTGTCACATCAGGGATCATATCGGCAAGACATTTCAAAGATCTAGCCAATCCGTCTGTTCAATGTTCACACATCTGCTAAGACGTCTTGTAGTTCCCCCAACATCATAAGTCTCCTCGATAGTTTTCCTTTTTAGTTTTTTATGTCACCATGACCTTCACCGAAGCAAACTATCACCCAAACTTAACAAATCGGGCCAACGATTCTTCACTTTACTCTGAAAGCTCTTTGTCTCACGGAGATGTTCACTTTTTCAACTTAAGTCATCGAGACCAAGTAATTGTCCTATCGACAGAATGATATTCGCCATGACCTCTCTTAGATCTCCCCACTGAGACTTATCTCACCGATACACCTTTTCTTCGGTGAGACCACGCACATTGTCTTCTCAACAACTTTTATCTCTTTACGCTCAGTTTTTTCGGTACAACATGAGGGCTCGGTAAGACTCCTCAAACTCTCCCTAACATCATTGTCTTATTGAATGAGTCTTCTTTTTGCTTTATCGGCAAGACCAGTGAACGCTTCGAGCAGTCCTTTGAAATCTCACTCTAATGACTATGGTTTGGCCGATACACTTTTTCATATTCCAATCGGTAAAAATAAATTTAGCTCGATATGACCTCACATCATCACGCCAATACCTTTTGTCTTGCCGATAAGAAATGTAAACCCGCATTCTCTTGGTATATATCCTCATCAGTATGACACTTGTTATGTCTTACTGATATATTGAAGAAAGGTATATTATTATCGGTGAGACCTGCATCAACTTATGCCGATATTTTCAAATGTTAAAGATTTAATGTCAGATGAATTTTATGGGGCTATATGACAAAATTTAACCCGGACCTTGGTGAAAAAATGCTATGTGAGGAAATTTTATGTCTATAATATGAACTTCTTGGGAAACTAATAAGCATGAATGGTTAATGAGGTTATCAAAATTTTACAGTTCCAACAGATGGATCGGCCAGATTTTTGAAATGTCTTGCCGATATGATATGTGATGTGACAGCGAGAATTTTGAAAAACTTGCTTCATTCATGTCTCAGTGAAGACATTAATGGTGCCATGAAGTATAAAAGATTTTTCAAATCAAGGTGAGCTCAATTGGAATCATTTTTCACAGAATTGGCAGTGAAGGAGAGCAGAGGAACGAGCAAAATAATTGGAGCGTTCGTCTAATTTGGATTTTCAGGCGAAATACACTAAGTTCCTCATCCTCTAAAAATTATAAATTTCAAAGAATGGAAGGAAATAGTTCAGAAAAGATAAAAGGAAGAAAACATGGGGAGGGTAGCCAACCAAAAGGAAAAAATAAAAAAACTGAAATACAACTGGAGGGCATCAAGAGAAAATTGAACCAAGATCTCATAGACTAGCTTCCTGGTTCAGGACCTAAAGCAAGGCATTCTGCACATCTTAAGGCAGAAGTGGATAAATTGGATGACAAATGCAAGTTCATAGGAGATGTTTGGACCCCAATCAAAGGATATGAATTGTTCAATTTCCATTACCATAGAAGAAATCGCTTTGAGCTAGTATGCAATTCGTGGAGGCTCAATTAGGGAAAACTGGTGTGCCCTAATGTTTTTGTTGATGTCGAATTGGTGAAATTATTGGCTGGTCATTATAATCTGAAGAATAGGGCCATATCTGATTTATCTGGGAACCCGGTGATACATGTATCTAAGAATGCAATAAGTGAGGTCTTCAAGTTAGAAGGAATGTGCAATGATAATATCATAAGTGAGGAGGTCGAGAGTGAATTCTGAAGAATGGATACCATTTACAAAGGCTGGAGGTTACCCCTACACAAAATTAGGTCTCATGGAAAACTGACTCCAATGGAAGATAGCAAGGGACCACCATTTCATGTGGATCTCTTCGAACCCTAAATAAACTACACTTATTTTTTAGTGGGATAGGTATTGGGGATGGAGGTCCCAGAGCATATGACAGTTATACCTATGGTGGTTGCTCCAAATGTTCAATGTTATAGTTCCAGGTCTTTTGATTATGCTTCACATGTGTTTAAAGAGCTGGATGCAGGGTTGATGGCAATAAAGAATGGAGCCTCTATCATGCACCTCAGGAATTATTCATTGTTGATGCACTTGGTGCTATGTTTTGGACAAGAATTAGGATTGTGTCCCCATGAGCCGAGGATTTTGCAATTTGATAAGGAAGGCAAGCCATTGCCTATTCAATTGTGGACTGCTGTTTGGGACAAGAGGTTTGCTAATTCTAATTTCTTGCATTTTGAAGAGTACTTTATAAAGCCTTTGTATAGGTTTTATAATCATCCTTGTGACTATTCCTTATCTAATGAAATAAAGAGGTTTCTCAGGCCTAAGGATTATAATGGACTAATCAGCCACAATTAGGGGGATTGGTATTGTTTAGAAAATGCCACTATGATTAGGGTTTATGGTTTTGAAAGTACTCCATTTATTTTGCGTAAGATAGTTCCATATAGGATTGCATACCTAGATATTGTTAGGCAAATGGATTTCTCCAGTGTCACGAACTTAAGCTCTTATGGGAAGCAAGCTTTTATACCAAGTATGTTGTGTTTTGGTGATTTTACTATGTTAGCAAAGGAGGGATACACTTTAATTCTGGATAATTTATTACATTATAACATGAGAAAAGTGCCATCAAGGATAAAATTTGATCTAGAGGGATATATTCATTCTGCCAGACATAGGATAAACTTTGGGGGGTATGAACATGTGCCCTATCAATCTGATGACATAATTAGAAACTTAGAAGTAGAAGAAGCGGAAATGGTGATCGAGAAGCATGATCAAGAATTGATAGATGCTGAGTTGTTGTCTTCCAATAAAGAATTATTAGAGGTTGATAGGCCACAAGGCCCATCCGAGAAGGTATCGAGGACAAGAACTCGGGATTACACCTATTCTTCCAAAGAGATAAATATTGAGGAAAATATGGATGTGGATACAAGACATGAAGAATACAGATCTTTTATAACAGATGATGAATTTGTGAAAACCTCAGAATTCAAAACGTTTTTATACAAACAAAAGGGAAAAGAAATAAGAGGACTGGTTGACAATGTCACACCAGGAAATGAGGAGTAGTTGTTAAAAAACTTGAGGGATGATGTGGAGAAAGAGATGACAAGCATGACGCTTGAGAAAGGGAGAGAGATGTTAGAAAAGGTTGGTGTCATGATTTTCCTAGGGCTAGATCTCAATTCCACATTGGTTTTTGACAGTTTCCTGAAGGACAACAATGCCAAACACAAGCTCAACATAGAAAAGGTGACAAAAGTGTATACAGGATCAAGATACGATCCTGATGAAGAGACATTGATGATCTAGGCTTTATATCCCCCTCTCAAGAAGTTAGTTGTCATTGATATTGAGAAGGAATTTGGACATATCATGACTTTGAAGGCTGGAGAGGCTGATTCGGTTGCAACTGCAGAAATTGGGATCAATATAGCAAAGTTAAATAAAGCCCAGATACAAGCACTGATTAGAGAGAGAGAAACGTACAAAACCAATAATGATAGAATATTGAGAGAAAATGAACGTTTAAAGGACTTAGTAGGTGCTGTAACGGGGCCAACAAAGATGCTCACCCAAGGTGAAAGTTCACAGGTGAAGGACCATTACGAAGGGTTGAGTGCATACTCTCAAGGGAAAATGGACACACTTACTGCAATAATCAAAAGGAGGTAGGTTGTTTTAACCACTAGGTTAAATAAACTTTGGGGAAAACATTCACAATATGTGGATGCAATAAAAGAACATAGAAGAGTGGATGGTAGAATCCAAGAGAGAATTGAGGAGATAAAAAAGGATACTCCTAATACTGCAGGGATTGAAAATGCTAATCGTATCATGGATAAGCACAAAGAATTCTTTGAGGAATTACAAGGGGATGCACAGGGATTGATAGAAGCCGCCGAAGACAGATTGACTAATTTATGTGATGATGAAGAAAAATTGAAATAAATGACTACATGGAAGAGGGAATGTGAATTAATACTCCAAGAGATTTTGAATATAGCCACTGTGAAAGATATAACGTTGGGTGAAGCATGTGAGTAGAACGAACGAATGATGATGATGGAGATCGTGATCCGTGATGCGTTAGGAGATGCAAATACACATAAGTGCCAAGATTACATAGAGCACATTTCTAAAGTTCACTTATGGGTTAATAGAACTTAGTTAATGCTAATCTTGTTAGCATTTTATGCTTGAAACTTTTTTTGAAAGGATACATCCTTCCACCCACTAAATGTATAAATATCCGTTGTTTACGGTAGAAAAAGTAGTAGAAGATAGATAGAAAGTAAATAGTAGGAGATACAATATTTTTTAGAATGTTTCAAAGAACCATGATGCATGTATGAAGTTTTTGATGGATCAATGAAAGAACTTTGATTTTGTGGCACCTTTCTAGTATCAATTATTTGTTAATTCAATTGAAAATATTATCAAGTTGTCTCCAAGGCTGATATTTCTTTGTTATTTAAATTGACATATCAAGTATATTCTCAATTTATCAATACACATTTGCTATATTTGTGTGGTGTGATTGGTTGGTTCTTTCAAGTAAAGATTAAATCCTTCAAATCATTCACACTAATTTGGAATTATCATTTGGATCACTAAGAAGAGCTTAGTAATTACATTCTTGCATGTTTATACAAGTTATAGACTAATATCATATGCCAAATAATTAGAATCTCTGCCAGATAGAAGTCATTTATTTAAAGATTTCACTTGACTCTGTTTTACTCAACAAGGCACTGGTCTTATTTATCCTTTTAGGTTTCATCCATCTTAGTTACATCTCTTATTTGAACATATTAATTCCTACCTTGATATTGCATATACAATTTATACCAAATTTAGGATATTACTTATACTATTTATACCAAATTTAGGTCATATCTCTCCATTATCAAATTTCCATTTGTGGATAGTTTGGTCAAGTAGGAAGCATAATTCGAAATCTATATCATTCATATAGGTGCACCCTGCCTAGGTTTAGTAGAGCCTTAAGAGTAGAAGGTTCAAATATATTGGTTGGCCTTGTTAGTTGGCCAATAATGTTGTGAGAGTTTGGCAACCTCTCGTGGTTCATTCAAACCAACGTTTTTGAGACCCAACAAATTGGTGACTCTACTATGGAAAACTTGAGAAAAGTTCGGTAGTAGGTGGTATTTCCATATAGAGTCATTGAAGAAAAATTCACAGTTAAGAGATTTTAAAAATTGACTCCGTTGGGTGAAATAACAACATTCTCTCACTTTTGAAAAAAGTGGGTGGCAACTTTGAATAAACAAAAGCATTGAAACTGAAACAATAAGGTACAAATCAGAAAGGAATCAACCTAGAGTTTAGACCATCACAATTTCTCACAACATGCAAGGAAGAAGATCTTTGTACAAGGAGGGGGATGGTCCCAATGACAAAGGTAAGCGAACTTATAAAAATTATTAGGGCAAGAAGGTATTCAATGACCTAGATCCAACCACAAAAAATAGAATATCAAAACCACCGATGGAAACACACAACTCATACGAGGCATTAAAAAATGAAAATATCCCATCTAAAGAGATTCACACTCCTGAAGAGAAGAGAAACCATTTCCGTTGAATAAGCCATGATAATGAAGAGTTCATGGCTGAATTTGAAGCTGAGAAGAGGAGAGAATTTGAATGTGATCAAAGAGCTGCGCTTTTTGAGGAAGGACTTGAATATGAGGCAACATCTGAAGAAAACCATGAAATCATGACCCAAAATGAGACAAATGCACAGTGGGAACGTATGAGGCAAGAAACAGAAAGGTCAAGGATAGAATATGAGCAAAGGCTTCAGGCCATGAAAGAATTTGAGAAGTTGAAGTTACAGAAGGCTTAGGTTAAAACATCAATTGTTGATTCACCCAAATATACCCCCCTCGTAAGAACAACAATGTGAAGCCATCAAATTCTCCACAAGCCCACCTAAATCAGCCAAGGAATCAATATAGAAACACAAACGCTCCACCACAACACCGAAATATTCAGCCACCTCCTCATCAACAGTATGTACCCCCACAAGGTCAACAATATGTGGCAAATACTAATCCACTGTACCAACATCAACACTTCCAAAATCCCCCTCCACAATACACAACCATGATTAGACAATTTGATCTTGTTGGATTTCATATATACCCTTACCCTCTAGATAACAATTGGAGGAACCTAGTCCCTAAGTTCATAGGAAGTAATGCAGTTACAACCGAGGAGCATTTGAGAAACTTTAAAGCAGTTATTTAAGACTTGGATATGCAATATGAGGATGTACAAATGAGATTATTTATGATGTCACTAATTGAAGATGTCAGGGACTAGTTTAACAGTCTATGAACAACATCCATTTATTCCATCAATGTATTTTATGAATAGTTTCTTCAGTAGTATCAGAATTAGTGTGCGTCAGATTTTTCTTTGCACAAGTTAGTGACTATCCAAAAAAATCAAAACGAGTCACCCTATGATTTTAACCAAAGGTTTGTTAAATTACATAATAAAATACCTCAGGGATCCAAGTTGGTTGATCCTGCTATGTTGAGTATCTATTTGAAAGCCTTTGATCCCAAGACAGGATATGAATTGAGAAACAGAGATCCTAGGAATCTGGCCGAAGCTCAAAAGATAGAATTAACTATTGAAAATAATAGGAAAGCTGTAGGAATGTTTTCTAAAAGGGAAAACCCTAGGGTTCCCCCATATGCTCCCCCAAACAAACAAGAGAACACATATAGGAATGAAAGACCAAGGCTGCATGACATGCCTTATAATACAAACTGGAAGGATGGGAAGTCGGTGAATGATAGACCTAGAAATAAAGAAACTTAAAAAGGAAGGGAGCGTATATGGTAGATAAAAGCCCCTGGTGCCCAGTGTGCTACACACCACATTCCCTAGAGCATTGTGTTATAGCTTAGTCAATACCTAAAGAAGATGCACTGGAAAATGATGGTGGTGAAGACCAGAATGTCTATTTAACTTCCCATACCCTCGTTGCTTTAAAGCACAAGTATTCATCTTCGGAGGAGGAGGGATATGAGTATGATGTTGACCATCAAAAATAGAATATCCATATGGTAGAAAAAAAGGTTTTCTCTAATCATGAAGAAAGTGACAATGAGCAAAATCCCTCTATTGCATCATGTAAAACTAGTAGGTACAGTGTAAGGAGACCAAGTGAAGAAGAGATTGAGAGGTTGAATATTGTATTAGTGGAGGAAGCTAGAAACAAATATCGGTTGAGGAACAAAATAGTGAATAAAGATGAGGGTGTCCCAAGAGGAATATTTGTAAAAAATAAAAAAGTATCAAATGAGACATCAAAGAAGACAGATGATAGGAAACCAGACAAAAAGGAATAGAAGGGATCTCCTAAGGAGGAAAGTAAAGAAATCCCCATTGAGAAGCAAAAGCCAAGACAAACATGCAAAGAGGAAAGGGAAGAAGACAAAGGGGAATTGATAGAATCAAAGAAGGTGATCAAAATCGAAGGTACATCTTTTGATTTCATACAGACCTTATCTCAATTAAAAATATTTGTCCCATTGCTAGAAATGATGAAAATTCAGGAATATAGGGAGGGTGTCATTCAATTAATGTCTAAAGGAAATCAAAATATAAACCTTGAAAATAAGGAGACCCCTGTAACCACCAATAAGAAGAAGGAAATAAAGATCCCAGAAGCCTGCTTGATGAATACACCACAGATTGACCCATTTTTTACCACTCTACTCATAAATGGAAAGTTAGTAAGAAATTGCATGATAGATTCAGGTGCTTCCATGAATATTATGCCAGTAGGAGTGATGAAACAACTTGGTATGTGGGTAGATGTAGAAGGGGGTAGATTTTATGCCATGGATAGTAGGCCTGTTCCAGTTGTAGGAATAATGAAAAATGTGGAAGTAAGATTAGCAACTTATCCCCAAGCTGCCTACAATATTGATATCACAATAATTGACACACCTCCTCAGTTTGGAATGCTCTTGTCAAGGAAATGGACTATAGTTGTAGGGGGTAATGTATAGTTTGATTTATCATATGCTACTATACTAGTAAATGGTGAAGAGGTCAAGTTATATAGGGAGCCAAGAATGAATCAAATTATTGAATGTGTTCCTCAAGAACAACTTAATTGCTTCTATGATGTTGATTTGGGGAGTTTTAGAGTAGAATTATCTCAACTAGAGTTGGTAAACAAAGATCCAATTGATAAAAATATTTCTGAAAATCAGCAAGGGGTATGGAAAATGTACTTTGATGGGGCCTGCAACCAAGAAGGTAATGGAGCTGGGATATTTTTTATATCGTCTGATGGTTCATATTTCAAATATTCATTTTTGTTATCATTTTAATGTACAAACAATGTGGCGGAATATGAAGCCTCATTAACTGGTTTAAACATGGCAGTCAAGCATAAAATTAAACTATTAACTATTTTTGGAGATTCGGAGCTAGTTGTGTCACAGGTCAGATATAAATATGTTGCAAAGAACAAGAGGCTGAAACAATACAGAAATGCTTTTTAGGATACAATTGAGCTATTTGATGCTTTCTCCATAGATTAGGTGGACAGATCAAAAAACATAATGGTAGAATTCCTGTCCAATGTGGCATTGAAAACATATGGCATCACGCTAGCAAGAATATCCCAAATTGAGTTCAAAACAAGGCCCGTTGTACCTAAAAATATATACAATTGGCAGGTTTTTAATGATGACACTGATCTCTTAAAGTTCCTTCAATGCATAGACCAATATGAGGCTCAAGAAATTGATTTCAACACCTTCGTAGAAGAAATAGATGGAGAATAGACAGTATTCAAAAAGAGATTCTTACAACTTAAGACTAATAAACTTCCCAAGGGGCTGGTAGCATTGTAAAGAGTATACGATGGAAGTGATCGATCCCTTATGAAATAGACACTAGTTAAAAAGGAAGATATTGAAGAAATAAACTTAGGGACTGAACTGGCACCAAGGAAAGTATCTGTTAGGAAGAAAATAATCCCGACTATCTGAAGAATGTTGATTTCATTGTTAAGAGAATATAAACATGTGTTCACATGGTCTTATGAGGACCTCAAGGCATATAGGGAGGATTTATTTCAAAATGAAATTTCATTGAAAGCAGATGCAAAGCCATTTAGACATAAACAAAGGCCTATTAACCCCACATTGGAACCAAAAATGCAAGAGGAATTGGCCAAAGTTAGAGATGGAGGTATCATTAAACCTGTTAGGCATTCAACATGGGTGTCAAACCTTGTTCCTGGTAGAAATAAAAATGGAGATATCAAACTATGTGTGGATTTCAAAAATCCAAATGTGGCATCCCTCAAAGATAACTACCCTCTACCTAGCATGGAAGCTATGCTACATAAAGTAATTGGGTGTGAGCTGTTGTCTATGATGGATGGTTTTTTTGGTTATAATCAGGTTAAAGTTAGGGAATCTGAGCAGTACAAAACAATTTTCACAACTCCATGGGGAATATTTGTATATGTGAGAATGCCTTTTGGTCTCACAAATACGGGAGTGACCTTCCAAAGAGCTATGGACTTAGCATTTGTAGACTTGATTAATGCTATAATGGTGGTGTATCAAGATGACATTATTGCTTACTCAAAAAGATCTGAAGATCATGTAGAACATCTTGAAAAAATATTCATTAAAGCTTTAGAATATGGCATTAGTTTGAACCCTAAGAAATGTCATTTTGCTGTTATAGAGGGAAAAATCTTAGGACACATTGTGTCAAAAGAGGGAGTTAGGATAGATCCTGAGAGAGTTGAGGCTATAGATAAGGTCCCTATCCCTAAAACTATAAAAGCCATCCAATCATTTTTTGGGAAGATTGATTTTGTTAGGAGGTTTGTGTCCAACTTTGCTGAAATTGTCAAGCCCATATCAAAGATGCTAAGGAAAGGACAAAAAATTGAATGGGCCCTAGAAGCATTAGAAGCCTTTGTATCCATTAAAAGAGCCATTAAGGAAGCCCCTGCCCTCAAATCTCCTGATTTCACAAAACCTGTTCAAATATTTTCATTCACTTCCTTGCACGCAATAGCTACTGTTATGTTACAAAAAAATGAGGATGGTCATGAGAAACCTGTGTCTTTTTTTAGTAAATCTTTGTAGGGATTGGAGTTGAAGTATGACATAATGGAAAAACAAGCATTTGCATTGGTAAAAGCCACAAAAGCCTTTAGACCATATCTTGTTGGAGCCAAAGTGATTGCTTATGTCCCTCACGTAGCTGTCAAAGACATTTTGACACAATCAGAAGTAATAGGGAAGAGGTGCAAGTGGATTAATAAAATTCAGGAATTTGATATGGAAATACAGATTACCAAATTGATAAGAGGCCAAGGATTGGCCAAGTTAATGGAAAAAGTAAACATTGAGGCAAATCAAATTTGCAATGTAGAAGAAGAAGGAAATGCAATTGCAAGTATTGAGCATACACCTTGGTATACCGACATCATGTATTACCTCAAAAACATAAAGTTCCCTGGAGGATTCAATGATAACTAGAAAAGAAATTTGAAACTACAGGCCTCTAAATATGTATTTATAGAAGGTGATTTATTCTAGAAAAATAGAGATGGAATGTTGTTGTTATGCTTAGATGAGTCATAGGCTAATCATGTTTTGAAAGAAATGCATGAAGGGGTCTATGGAGGCCATTATTTTGCAAAGACAACTGGACATAAAATCCACAGGGTAGGTTATTACTGGCCAATTTTTTTTAATGATTCGTTTTCGTATGTAAGAAAGTGTGAAGCATGTCTAAATTTTTCAGGCAGAATGAAATATTAGGGAGATTTACCACTTAGACCTATGCAGGTTGAAGCCCCTTTTCATCAATGGGGTATTGACTTAATTGGGGAGATACAAGAAAGATCAAGTGGAGGATACAAATGGATACTGGTAGCCACTGATTACTTCACCAAATGGGTAGAAGCAATCTCAACCAAATAGGTGACAAGTAAAGTTGTGATAAATTTCTTGATGGATAATATCATCACCAGGCTTGGTACACCATTGAGATTAATCACAGAAAATGGGATGTGTTTTAGATTAGATGAGTTTAAAAAAATTTGTAGTATGCATGGTATAGCTATCTCTTATTCTGTCCCTTACCATCCATAAGCTAATGGCCAGGCAGAGTCCAATAACCAAATTCTTCTAAAGATCATTAGGAGAATGCTAGGTGGAAACAAGAAGATATGGGATTCAAAATTAAAATTGGTTGTATGGGCTGGTAGGATCACTGTGAAAAAATCAATTGGAAAATCCCCATATGAACTAGTATATGGAACACAAGCCAAAATGCCTTTACAAAATCTATTACCATTTTATAAATTTATTCTTCAAGAAGACATGGAGGTTCCTAAACCAATGGAAGAGAGAATGGAACAATTAGTAGAACTTGATGAAATAAGAAGATTAGACCAAAACCAAAACATGAATTGCAAACACAAATGAATTATTTGTTTGACAAAAAGGCAAAAAATAGAAAATTTGAAGAAGATGATCTAGTATTGATGTGGAATGCTAGGTGCTAGGAGAAAGGAAAACATGGAAAATTTGAGGCTTTGTGGTTAGGACCTTTTGTTGTTGTTGACAAGCGAGGAGAGGATTCATATTATTTGCAAAATATGAGTGGTGAAGAACAAGAGTTGCCTGTACATGGGCAATTTCTAAAGAAATTTTTCTTTTCAAAATTACAGAGGATCAAGGGTTGCCAGTGCATGGAAAAATCTTGAGAAAACTTCTCATAAAATTTCCATGCATAGTAGTATAGGAAGTAAAGGATACAGGAAATTGCTAGTACATGGACAATCCTGGGATCCCTTATTTGATCTTTTCTCCATGTACAGTAGTTTAGGATCATGTTCATCTCCACTTGCTTTCATCCATAATGTTTGGTCTACTCACCTAGATATCTGGATCCTTGCAATGATCTCACAATCATTCATCCCCAGATAGAGCCACTATTGGAACTGTAAAATTTTGATAACCTCATTAACCCTTCATGTTTATTAGTTTCCCAAGAAGTTCATATTACAGACATAAAATTTCCTCACATAGCATTTTCACCAAGTCCGGGTTAAAATTTTGTCATATAGCCCCATAAAATTCATCTGACATTAAATCTTTAACGTTTGAAAATATCAGCATGAGTTGATGTAGGTCTCACCGATAATAATATACATCTCTTCAGTATATCAGCAAGACATCAAAAGTGTCATACCGACAAGGATATATGCCAAAAGAATGTAGGTTCAAATTTTTCTATCGGAAAGACAAAAGGTATCAGCGTGACGATGTGAGGTCATATCGAGCTAAATTTATTTTTACTGATTGGAATATAATAAAGTGTATTAGCCAGACTATAGTCATTGGGGTGAGATTTCGAAGTACTGCCCGAAGTGATCATTGATCTTGCTGATAAAACAAAAGGAAGACTCATTCGGTGAGATAATAATGTCGGGGAGAGTTCGGGAAGTCTCACCGACTCCCCGTGTTATACTGACAGAACTGAGGGTATAGAGACAAAAGTTTTTGAAGAGACAATGTGTGTGGTCTCACTGAAGAAAAGGTGTATCGATAAGATAAGTCTCAGCGGGGAGATCTAAGAGAGGTCATGACAAATATTACTTTGTCGGTAGGACAATTACTTGGTCTCGGTGAATTAAGTTGACAAAGTGAATATTTCGGTGAGACAAAGAGCCTTCGTGGTGAAGTGAAGAATCATTGGCCCGACTCATTAAGTCTGGGCAATAGTTTTCTTTGATGAAAGTCATGGTGATATAAAAAACAAAAAGGGAAAACTATCAGGGAGACTTGTGATGTTGGGGGAACTACAAGATGTCTTAGCGGATGTGTGAACATTGAACAGATGGATCGGCTAGAGTTTTGAAATGTCTTGTCGATATGATACTTGATGTGATAGCGAGAATTTTGAAAAACTTGCTTCAGTCATGTCTCAGTGGACATTAATGGCACCACAAAGCATAAAATATTTTGCAAATCAAGGTGAGCTCAATTGGAATCATTTTTTGTAGAATTGGCAGTGAATGAGAGCAGAGGAATGAGCAAAACAATTAGAGTGTTCGTCTAATTTGGATTTTCAGAAGAAATACACTAAGTTCCTCATCCTCTAAAAATTGTAAATTTCAAAGAATGGAAGGCACTAGTTCAGAAAAGATAAAAGGAAGAAAACATGGGGAGGGTAGCCAACCAAAAGGAAAAAATAAAAAAAATGAAATACAACCAGAAGGCATTGAGAGAAAATTGAACCAAGATCTCATAGATCAGCTACCTGGTTCAGGACCTAAAGCAAGGTGTTCCACACAGCTTAAGGTGGAAGTGGATAAATTGGATGAAAAATGCAAGTTCATAGGAGATGTTTGGACCCCAATCAGAGGATACGAATTGTTCAATTTCCATTACCATAGAAGAAATCACTTCGAGCCAGTATGTAATTTGTGGAGGCTCAATTTGGGAAAAATGGTGTGCCCTAATGTTTTTGTTGATGTCGAATTGGTGAAATTATTGGCTGGTCATTATAATCCAAAGAATAGGGCCATATGTGATTTATCTAGGAACCCGGTGATACATGTGTCTAAGAATGCAATAAGTGAGGTCTTCAAGTTAGAAGGAATGTGCAATGAGAATATCATAAGTGAGGAGCTCGAGAGTGAATTCTGAAGAATGGATACCATTTACAAAGGCTGGAGGTTACCCCTACACAGAATTAGGTGTCATGGAAAACCAATTCCGATGGAAGACACCGAGGGACCACCATTTCATGTGGATCTCTTTGAACCCTAAATAAACTACACTTATTTTTCAGTGGGACAGATATTGGGGATGGAGGTCCCAGAGCATATGACAATTATACCTATGGTGATTGCTGCAGATGTTCAATATCATAATTCCAGGTCTTTTGATTATGCTTCACATGTGTCTAAAGAGCTGGATGCAAGGTTGATGGAAATAAAGAAAGGAGCCTTTGTCCTGCACCTCGAGAATTTTTCATTGTTGATGCACTTGGTGCTATGTTTTAGACAGGAATTAGAATTATGGCCCCAGGAGCTGAGGATTTTGCAATTTGATAAGGAAGGCAAGCCATTGCCTATTCAGTTGTGGACTTCTATTTGGGACAATAGGTTTGCTAATTCTAATTTCTTGCATTTTGAAGAGTACATTGTAAAGCCTTTGTATAGGTTTTATAATCATCCTTGTGACTATTCCTTGTTTGATGAAATAAAGAGGTTTCTCAGGCCTAAGGATTATAATGGACCAATCAGCCACAACTGGGGGGATTCGTATTGTTTAGAAAATGCCACTATGATTAGGGTTTATGGTTTTGAAAGTACTCCATTTATTTTTCCTAGGATAGTTCCAGATAGGATTGCATACCTAGAGATTGTTAGGAAAATGGATTTATCTAGTGTCATGAACTTAAGCTCTTATGGGTAGCAAGCTTCTATGCCAAGTACGCTATATTTTGGTGATTTTACTATGTTAGCAAAGGAGGGATACAATTTAATTATGGATAATTTATTGCATTATAACATGAGAAAAGCGCCATGAAGGAAAAACTTTGATCCAGAGGGATATATTCATTCTGCCAGACAAAGGATAAACTTTGGCTGGTATCAGCATGTGCCCTATCAATCTGATGACATAATTAGAAACTTGGAAGTAGAAGAAGAAAAAATGGTGATTGAGAAGCATGATCAAGAATTGATAGGTATTGAGTTGTCTTCCAGTAAAGAAGTATTAGAGGCTGATAGGCCACAAGGCCCATCTGGGAAGGTATTGAGGACAAGAACTCAGGATTGCACCTATTTTTCCAGAGAGATAAATATTGAGGAAACTATGGATGTGGATACAAGACATGAAGAAATAGATCTTTTTATAGTAGATGATGAATTTATGAAAACCTCAAAATTCAAAACTTTTTTATACAAACAAAAGGGAAAAGAAATAAGAGGACTGGTTGACAATGTCACACTAGGAAATGAGGAGCAGTTGTTAAAAAACTTGAGGGATGATGTGGACAAATAGATGACAAGCATGACTCCTGAGAAAGGGAGAGAGATGTTAGAAAAGGATGGTGTCATGATTTTCCCAGGGCTAGATCTCAATTCCGCATTGGTTTTTGACAGTTTCCTAAAAGACAACAATGCCAGACACAAGCTCAACATAGAAAAGGTGATAAAAGTGTATACAGGATCAAGATACAATCTTGATGAAGAGACATTGATGATGTGGCTTTATATCCCCCTCACAAGAATTCAGTTGTCATTGATACTGAGAAGGCATTTGGACATATCTTGACTTTGAAGGCTGGAGAGGCTGATCCGGTTGCAACTGCAGAAATTGGGATCAATATAGCAAAGTTAAATAAAGCCCAAATACAAGCATTGATCAGAGAGAGAAATGTACAAAACCAATAATGAGAGAATACTAAGAGAAAATGAATTTTTAAAGGACTTGGTAGGTGTTGTAATGGGGCCAACAAAGATTCTCACCCAAGGTGAAAGTTCATAGGTGATGGTCCATTAGGAAGGGTCAAGTGCATACTCTCAAGGGAAAATGGACACACTTATTGCAATAATCAAAAGGAGGTAGGTTGTTTTAACCACTAGGTTAAATAAACTTTGGGGAAAACATTCACAATACATGGATGCAATAAAAGAACATAGAAGAGTGGATGGTAGAATCCAAGAGAGAATTGAGGAGATAAAAAAGGAGACTCCTAATACTGCAGGGATTAAAAATGCTAATCGTATCATGGATAAGAACAGGGAATTCTTTGAGGAATTGCAAGGGGATGCACAGGGATTGATAGAAGCCGCCGAAGATAGATTGACTAAGTTTTGTGATGATGAAGGAAAATTGAAATAAATGACTACATGGAAGAGTGAATGTGAATTAATACTCCAAGAGATATTGAAGACAACCACTGTGAAAGATATAACGTTGGGTGAAGCATGTGAGCAGAACGATTGAACAATGATGATGGACATCGTGATCCGTGATGCATTAGGAGATGCAAATACAGATAAGCGCCAAGATTTCACAGAGCACATGTTTGAAGTTCACTTATGGCTTAACAGAACTTAGTTAATGCTAATCTTGTTAGCATTTTATGCTTACAATTTTTTTTGAAAGGACACATCCTTCCACCCACTAAATGTATAAATATCCATTGTTTATGGTAGAAAAATTAGTAGAAGATAGATAGAAAGTAGATAGTAGGAGATACAATATTTTTCAGAATGTTTCAAAGAACCATGATGCATGTATGAATTTTTTGATGGATTAATGAAATAACTTTGATTTTGTGGCACCTTTCTAGTATCAATTATTTGTTAATTCAATTGAAAATATTATCAAGTTGTCTCCAAGGCTGATATTTCTTTGTTATTTAAATTGACATATCAAGTATATTCTCAGTTTATCAATACACATTTGTTGTATTTGTGTGGTGTGATTGGTTGGTTCTTTCAAGTAAAGATTAAATCCTTCAAGTCATTCACACTAATCTGGAAGTATCATTTGGATCACTAAGAAGAGCTTAGTAATTACATTCTGGCATGTTTATACAAGTTATAGACTAATATCATATGCCAAATAATTAGAATCTCTGCCAGATAGAAGTCATTTATTTAAAGCTTTCACTTGACTCCATTTTACCCAACAAGGCACTGGTCTTATTTATCCTTTTAGGTTTCATCCATCTTAGTTACATCTCTTATTTGAACATATTAATTCATACCTTGATATTGCATATACAATTTATACCAAGTTTAGGATATTACTTACACTATTTATACCAAATTTAGGCCATATCTCTCCACTATCAAATTGCCATTTGTGGATAGTTTGGTCAAGTAGGAAGCATAATTCAATATTTGTGTCATTCATATAGGTGTACCAGCCTAGGTTTAGTAGAGCCTTAAGAGTAGAAGGTTCAACTATATTGGTTGGCTTTGTTAGTTGGCCAATAATGTTGTGAGAGTTTGGCAACCTATCGTGGTTCATTCAAACCAATGTTTTTGAGACCCAACAGTATGTTATCTTTGGGTCCTCTGTTGTACCAACATTTATGGATTTTGTTTCTTCTACCAGGAGTTTTGATCTTTCTTGATATTTGGATATGGGGAGATTGAATCCTCCATCCTCAAGTGCCTCTGGGAGGTTTTCACCTTCGGATGCATCCTTTATTTTTCTTTTTTTTTTATCTGATAGAGCCACAATGTGGTTTTCTCTAGGGGATTGTATCTTTATGTTTTTTCTTTCATTTTTGTGATTGGAAAATTCAATCTCTCCATCGAAGTATGCCTCTTGTTCTAGTTCCATGATGAACCCTTCTTTGTGATCTCCTACTGGTATGCCTATTCAAAGTCCCATGAAATCTATGATGGCCTCATCATTCTGGAATTGATCCAGAAGAAGTGCATGTTGTTGTTGATCCCAATCTATGAGTTGTGGGTAACAAAGTGGGAGACTATCATCTTGGTCTAAAAAGCTTATAAAATTAGGTGAAAGGGTCAATATGGCTCTGGTGTCTTTTTCCCACTGGGTATCTAGGTCATCATTACTTGAGTTGGGGGAATCATATCCTATGACAAAGGAAGGAGAATCCCATTCGTATTCGTTAGAGTTCATTTCAAAATGGTAATAGATGTTGGGAATTGTTTCTATATACTAGAGAGGGAACATATCAATTCTAAAGTTGTCAAATAAGTCTTCAATGGGTAATTTATTGTCTATTGCATGGTATATATCCAATGCCTTAATGCTAGCAGAAGTTTCTTGTTTCTTCCTAGAGGTTCATCCAGTTTTTTGGAATGACCATGTCTTTTGGTTTATAACCTAGCTCCATATTATTTTTTATCTATCCCACTATGATAGGCTTTGATCGTCCTTGTTTGTGTATCCCTAGGCCACCTATTCCATTGTATCCCATTTTTTTGACTAATTGATACCCCTTAGTGTTAGGATCAATTAAAATGGGTTGTGGCTTTTGTGGTTCTTTTTGGTCCTCCTTGTAGATCATGGATGAAAGGTCCTCAAATATTTCTTCATCTTTCATGTCTCCCCATCTAGTAAAAATAGTGGTTTTGATAATAATTTGTACTATCTTGATCTCTTTTGGACCTCCATATACTCTAGGTGTTGGTGGGAGCATGCCAATACAAAATGCTTGGTTAAAATGATAGTGCCCATTTCCTTTGTCAAGTACTTGGATCTTGGCTTTTGCTTTTGGTTGTTCAGGTTAATGCATTTTTGGTGGAGTTTGATGGAAGCATGGAAGGGTCAAGATAAGAAAAGGAATGGAAGGCTATATCATTTCTAGGCACATGTTAGATTTTATTGTAATTCTCCTCCAACTTCACACAAAAATGGAAAGGTTTAAGATCGGCATATAGTGTTACCTCCTTTCCTTCATGGGAAACTTTAGGCATTGATGGAAAGTGGAAGGGACTACTTGTAATGTGTGGATCCAAGGGTGTCCCAGGAGTAGGTTGTATGGTAACTAAAGATCTAGTTTTGACAAGTAGTTTATGTTACTACTGGTCTTATCTACACCGACAATCTAATTGTCCCTTCAAAATTTCTCTCTAAGTCATCATAAGCCCTTATGGTGATACTCTTGCCTTTTTCAATTATGTCATCAAAATACCCCATCTATTTTATGAATTTTAAGGTACAAATGTTTAAACCTGCACCATTATCTATCAACACTCTTTTGACCATGGTTTTATGGACACCAAGCTCTATGTATAGAGCTTGATTGTGGAATCTTATTTTAGGTAAATCTTTCTCTGAAAAGACTAAGTGATTACTTGCCATGATTTTTCCAACCATGGCTTGGAACTGACTGGGATCAAGGTCATTAGGGAATGAAATTTTAAAAGCTTTCTCCAATATCTCCCAATGTGTGGGTGATAATTTTAACAATTCTAAGATTGAGATGAGGAAAGGTGTCTTCTTTAACTGTTCCACAATGTTGTAGTCACTTGGTGACTTGATTGTGGGTTTGGGAGGTGCTCCTTGTATTGTAACTCTTTCATAATGGGTAGTTACATTGTAGTTGTTGTCTCCTCCTCATATTATTACTACTTTTTCCCTATTGTCATCAACTTGTGAGAGGGTTCCTAAAATTTGTGTCACTGTATGTGCAATTAGAATTATGGTACTCTTGTACCTTTCCTTTATCATTCCTCTTAGCATAGTTTGGGATCAGGTTTGAGTATATTTGAAGGTCCTTGTTTCTAGGCCAATGATCAACATCTACTTCCCCTTTATCTATCAAGTCCCGAAAGATATGTTTGAGGCACATGCAATTGTTAGTCGTATGTCCTTTGATCATATGGAAATCACACAAGTCCTTCTCATTGTACCATGGTGTCTTAAATCTAGGTTCCTCATAAGTTGGGTGGTCATTTATTTTGATGAGTTTTTATTGTACTATTTTGTGCATGATGGTCTCAAGTGACTCACCTAATACATTAAATTACCTCCTAGGTTGATCATATTGCCTCTGTTTCCCTCCATGATTTGTTTGTTGGTTTACAACTTGATTGTTCTTGGGATAGGTAGTTTGGTTGCTTTGTGTGTTGTTGGGACCATTTTTTTTTTGTCACCTATGGTTTATTCTAATTTGTGTTGTGTGCATTCCATACTACTCTAGCATCCACAACTCCATCGTTTGTAGAATTCTTGTTTTTAGCCTAGATTTTGGGTTTCTCATTTGAGCTAGAGGGATTGTCTTTTGAGTTGTTTCTCTTTAAAGTTCCTCTTGCTATGATAGATATCTTAATATGTAACCCCTTTTTGATTGTTTCTTCGAAGTCTATAGGACATAGCATAGTGAGTTGGTAGTTTATTTCGGGCAGGACATTTGTGATGAAAATATCTACCAACTCCTTGTCTAGAATGGGCTATTAACTTGATTTGTATCTCTATATTTTCAAGTAGGAGGTGAAGGAATCTCCTAGGTTTTGTTTTATTGTGGATAGAATCGTGATGGTGACACTTTATTCTATGTTAAATGCAAAGTGGGTTATAAATTTTCTAGACAGTTCATCAAAAGTTTTGATTCCAAGTTGCAGTCAAGTGAACCACTCCATATCATGACCTAGAAGGCTGTGAGGAAAGAGCCTCATGAGATAGGAATCATTGTTTTTTATCTCCATACATGATACTAAGAAGTAATGTACATGCTCTATTGGATATCCTACTCTTTTGTACTTTCTTTCAAATCTGGGTATCTCAAAGTTTTTCATAAAGGGTAGTGTCGTGATGGAATGATCGAATGGGAATGGAAAAATTTCCTGCATGGTGTAGGTCTTTTTCTATTTTCCTATCTACATATCTTCTATTTGTTGGGTGACAACATCTAGCCTTATTTCCATCTATGTTTTTGGTACATATGTTTGCAAACCCTGCATGCGATAACCTTGTTGTCTTATCATCTTTTGGTTATAGATCAAGTTTTGTGAAGGTACAAGACCTTGATAACTATATGGGATGTAAGAAGGGTTAATTCCTTGTTTTGTATAAGGAGGGTTAAATCCTTATTGTTGGGGTGGAACATACAGAAGGATTCCCTGATGATACATTGGAGGAGTCCTTGTTGTTGGGGTGACTAAATTAGGGCTCTCTATAGCACACCTTGTTGGGTAGGAATAAAATGAAGGTTACCCTAGTGATGCATTGGTGAGACACCTTGTTGCTGGGATGACTGATTGAGGGCACTCTGTGGCACACCCTGTTGGGTAGGATTAAAATGAAGGTTACCCTGATGATGCATTGACATGATATCTTGCTATTGGGATGACTGAATTAGGGCACTCTATAGCACACCCTTCTGGGTAGGACTAAAATGAAGGTTACTCTGGTGATGTGTTGGTGGGACACCTTGTTGTTGGGACAACTAATTGAGGGAGCTCTATCACACACCTTGCTAGGTAGGAATAAATTTAAGCTTATCCTGATGATGCATCTGTGGGACACCTTGTTGTTGGGATGATTGATTGAGGGTGCTCTGTGGCACACCCTGTTGGGTAGGACTAAAATGAAGGTTACCCTAATGATGCATTGGTGAGACACCTTTTTGTTGGGATGACTGAATTAGGGCACTCTATAGCACACCCTCTGGGTAGGACTAAAATTAGGGTTACTTTGGTGATGTGTTGGTGGGACACCTTATTGTTGGGATAACTAATTGAGGGAGCTCTATCACACACCTGCTAGGTAGGAATAAAATGAAGGTTATCCTGATGATGCATTCGCAAGACACCTTTTTGTTGGGATCATTGATTGAGGGTGATCTGTAGTACACTTTGTTGGTTAGGACTAAAATGAAGGTTACCTTAGTGATGCGTTAGCGAGACACCTTGTTGATAGTATTGTTGGTTTAGAAGGGGACCCTGTGTTCCAGCTTGTTGAAGATATTGGTTATTTTGAGGGGGGCCTTGTGTTCCACCCTATTGAAGATACTGGTTATTCTAGGAAAGATCAACGCTGGATGTGTTCTAAGGTATGTATTGAGATGGCCCCCTTGGTACATTTGTGCTACTATTGCTTGTTCAACCTGAGTTGGTTTTTTGAAAAAGGGGTTCTCTTTGGGTTGATCATTATTTTGTGATAACACGGGTGGCATGTTTGGCATCTCTGTAGATTGGGTTATTTATCTCACAACCAATTTTTACCCTAAGGGAATAATATTGGGGTCTTTGAGAGCTTCTACATTTAAATCCATGAGTAATTTAGCACTGCTTTGTGCTAATTTGAAGAAATAGGAGTTTGGGTCCTTTCTTAACAACCTGTTCATTAGTCTGAGAACCTTGGGGTTGTTAGAATGTTCAAATAGTTCTTCCTCATTTATCTCATCTTCATCATTTACCTCCTCTATAATCACTTGGTTTGGGTCTTGATTACCTTGTTCCACAACCTCCTTTTGTTTGTGGCTTATTTCTTCCTCAGTGAAAGTGTCTCTATATACTAGTTTCTTCTGGGGAGTTTTAAGATCACTTGGCCTATAGCCCCATGGGCTACTCTCATCATTCATGGCATTCATTTTTGGGATACTAGTGTTATTCTTGTTGGATTCCATATTTTTCCTATGTTGTGATCTCATGGTTGTCATAAACAACTTAGGTCTCCTATGGGAAAGTGGTGTACTCTCTAGTTGACTCAAATTCTAAAGACCTGATGTTTCCTTACAGGTTATGTAAGATACTGGAACTGTTGGAACAAAATTGGATTCTGACAATAGTAGAAGGAATACAAGTTTGGATTGTTCCTGGAAGTTCGTTTATAGAAGTTATATACCAACCTAGCTCTAGTTTCATGAAGTGCCCAAATGTGTTTCTTGCGAGATTTCAGGCTTAGATGCCTGAGTCTAAAATGATGGCCTATGGTCTTTATCTTGGGGATCTTGACCTTATGTGAGATCATGAAGGGGATATTTATTGCCACATAGATGGTGGTAATACGGGTCTCTCTACTACTATATCATCTTTCTCTTCCTCTTTATCTAGGACAATTGATGTGGTGAGAAATTGGTGGGGTGTTTTTTTCTTCTAAAAAATGAAGGTTCTTAAGCTGCTTATGATGTTATTTTGTTCACCTTCGATATATGTGAGACTAGGTTGAAGGATCAGTGCTACAAGATTTGGTTGCTGAATTGGAGTAGTTGGTTGTCAGATGGTCATAAAGTTTGATGGTGTTATGGGATGGTTGTTGTGAAGCTCAAGACCCTAGGGTTTAAGTGTTGTTTTGAATTGATACTACTTCTTGGAAATCAAAATGTTGAAGAACTAAGGTCTATATTCCACTTCCTTGTCTAGAGGATATGTTGCAAGAAAGTTTACTTGTACTATCTATGAGTCCCAAGTAGCTATTGATATCATGGACATTTGAGTGGAGGAATGACCTTAATGGTTTGTTTGATTTTGATTTCAAATATGTAGGATGGAAATAATGCATGCGGGACTATCTAATCTTCTATCTTTCCAATTGTTTTGGTTCAAATAATGACCCTATAAACAACTCTCTCTCAACTTTTTTTCTTCATGTTTTTTAAGTGTGGCAAGTGATAAGACAACACATGGACTAACTCAGAAAGCATGGACTTATGTGACCTTCATGTCTATAACTTAGGTTGTTAAATCACAACACCCAAGCTATAGTTCACAAATTTTTACTTTGATTAATGTACCCTAAAATCAAAGCCAAAATGTTTGGTAACCTTTAAGGAAAGATCCTTTCAAAGGAGTGCAAACATATAGCTTCTTTCACAAGTATGCACCAAATCAAAGGGTTTTTGGTTCAACCATCTTGTTCAATGTTTGTTTTGAATGTGTTATTTTTATTTAAATCAATCACAGAATTTGATGTCAAATTGTTTTGAATGTAATGGGCCAAGTTTAACATAAACCAGTAATTACAACCCTAGGGGATAAACACCATTCTCTTAGGTAGGTATGCCTCATGCTCTAAAGAGATGATTTTACATGCAACTTATGGCACTGGTCTATAGTCAGACATGGAAAGTAACTTCTCGAAAGTAAATTCTGATGCACCACTTTTAGAGAATGTTTTTGGATAATAGGGTGGCCTCTAAAACACTTTGGTTCTTAGTGGTAACTGTGAATGCATAAATCTAACACTCACTCGCTGGCCACTTAAGGCTCTTTAACCGTTTTTGTTCCACTTAAGGTATGGGATTAGGTGTAGTTTGTTGTTAGCATGGCTTGAAGCTACTTTCTTATGAGTTAATAATTTTTAATATAGTCCGCCAGTAAATGTGCTTCAAGACCTTGCAATGAGTTCTCCAGTGCGGGATGTATATCAAGGAAAGCCCCCTCTTTAAGGTAAACTTTAAAAGTAAAGTGCAATGCTAAAAAATATTCTTTTGCTCACCCAAGATCACCAAAGGGTGCGAGGGGAGAAGACAAAACACTTTAGCTTTTCCAATCAATGAATGGATAGTGAACAATCCATAGAAAATTGATTCATTTTAAACACCTCGAGTGATGCTATTCCCAAAAAAAATTGAGTAAAGAAAAACAAAGTTCTTTTTAACTTACACCAATACAAAATGTTCAGGACATAAAGCAATTAAGATAGCAATGGTGAAAAATAATAAAGAAACATTTTTTTCATTTTTATGAGCTCCAATAGAAGTGTTTCTAAGAAAAGTAGTCCTTGTCTCTAATTGGTCAACAAATGAAAATTGTGCTTGCATCAACAAAATGGAAAACATTTGCGCTCTTTTTATGCACCAAATTTAAAGGTTCCTAATTATGAAAACATGAAATGCGTTCATTTTTCTTAGAGCCCAAAATTGAAGTGTTTTTGTTCTTTTTATGAGCACCAAATGAAAGTTCCTAACTTAAAAAGCTTAAAATTGGTTCATTTTTAACAGCACCAAAATCAAATGTGAGTTTGTTGTTGTTCATTTTTAGTACACCAAATGAAAGTTCCTAACTTAGAAAAGCTTAAAATTTTGTTCAATTTTTAATAGCACCAAAACTAAATGTGAGTTTGTTTTTTGTTCATTTTAGAGTACCAAATGAAATTTCCTAACTTAGAAAGCTTAAAATTGGTTTATTTTAAAAGCACCAAAATCAAATGTGAGTTTTTTGTTGTTCATTTTAGTGCATGAAATTAATGTTTTTTCCTAATTTAATTAAAAAAATGTTTGTGGATCAAAAAATCTTAGACCGATCGTCTTCCTTGTAACAAAGGTGTTAGTTGTTTTCATATAAAAATGCACCTTAAATCCTGCAAGATCTTCCCAAGAGATGTTAGAAACTTTCCAAACACAACACATGATCAAATGCTAGGGTTAGATAATTGATTAAGCATAAAAAAACCCTACAACCTAGACAAAATTGTGAGGTAATTTAACTTTAAGAAAACCAATGAAAATTTTAAATGAACAAAAATTGAAAACTATCTACACCATTGCAAAGATCATGAAATTATACCCCATTTTTAAAAAATCATTGAAAAATACTTTTGCATGACCAAGATATGGTCATTTTAAGATAGGGTAAGCACAAGTCTTGACTACCAGTCAATAGTGCACTTGCTAGAAGAAAATTTGAGTTTCTTATAGAAAAAAGTGCCATTCCCGTGGGAAAAAGAAACCTTAGAGAAAATGTGAGTTTCTGGGCCTGGCAAGAGTGAATTTCTTTTGTGGAATGGTGTGAAATGCCTTTTCTGAATCCCTCTAGATCTTTGTATCTTCAATTCAACTCATGAAAACATTAATATTGAGGACTATTGGTCCCACCGGGCATGCCAGAATGTGTGAGGGTGAGAAAGGATGCTAGATTTGGATTCAAGAAGAACATGAAAGAAATTTGACAAAGGAATCTACTCTACAACCAAAAAGCTTAAAATCTAAAATCTAAAAACTCCTACACATACAAATTGAAACTACTCTATTGCAAACATGATGAGGAACCTACTGATTACCAAATTGAAAAAAAAAGATAGCTTTTACCATCCCATAGCGAAGTGTACTCACTTGATGTTGGATTGATCTTATCACATCAAAGCCTCCAAATTTCATGTGAAAAGTTTGGATGAATGCCTATTGTGTTTGGTTGATCGAAGGAAGTAAATGAATCTCTCTTAAGGGTGATCTTGACAATACTTCATTGCTCAATGTATGTTGATTCTTCAATCCTTTTTTTGTGAGGAGAGAGGTTTGTTATATAAAAAATGAGATTTGAAATGGATGATCAAGATCATTTTGAAGAATATCCAGATCAACAGTCCAAGTGTGTTGAGAGGAATTAGACATGAAAAAAATGTGCAAATTTGATTGCACAATTTAGGTTATTGAGAAATATATTGGCTAGTCAGGGATGTGATTGATTAGTTAACAAATTTAGATTGATCAGTTAACAGATTTAGATTGATCAATCAGGATTTTGATGGCTTAGTTAGGAATGTGATTGATTAGTTAATAGAATAGATTGTTTAGTTAACAATTTGGATTGATTAGTTAAAAAATTAGATTGTTCAGTTAACAGTCATAATTTTCTCAATTAGAAAGTGGTGAGGAATATGAATTAATCGATTTAATTAATTAATTCCTTTTTGGAGTTGAACGTGCAAATCAAGTTTGACTTTTGCAATCAAAGTTGCATTAGTTTGATTTTATTTTTGATAATTGATTTGAATAGTTTCATTTAATTATTCAATTTTTTGGAGGGAAAGTGTTGTATTTAAATTATTATTTAATAATTTAATCAACTTAGAGGAACAAGGTGATTTAATGACATAATTAAATAATTGGTGTTATTTAATCAATCAAGATGAAATAAAGTGGGATTAGGAATTTATTAAATAAATGTGATTTATTTAATTGGTCATGAATTAATCAAATAATGTTGTTTTATTTAATTAATAGAAAAATTAGGGTTTTAAGGACTTTATTAAATAAATAAAATTTATTTAATTTGTCCAAAATGATGAAAAAGTGAATTAATTAAATAATGTTGTATTATTTAATTAATAGAGGAATTAGGGTTTTTGATGTCATTTTGATGTGGGGCGATGTTGTTTGATGTTGTTTGATGTAGTTCGATGTTGTTCGATGTTGTTCAATGTTGTTTGATGTTTTTTGATGTTGTTCAATGATGAATTAATTAAATGATGTTAAATCACTTAATTAGATGAATATGAGTGCCAAAATGCTAGTTCACGAGCTAGGACATTTTTAGGTTTCTACACAAGTGAATGGAGAGATTACAACCACAAGGAATTAAGGAAAATAATGCTCAAATCCAATAAGTTTAGGATTGGGAGTGACTGTGAAGTTATTACCTATATTGTAAATACAATTTACTGAGAATAATTTGAAGCATATAATTGGGGTCAAGATTTGAAATTATGTATCTTTTTCTCTATATGTGATTTTTTTTTACGTTGAAATTAAATGGAACTATGGTTGTCATATCTTAAAGATGTTTGGTTTTGATACGTCATGGACTTTAGGGATACTGACTATTGTTACTCATGCTTTAAATATATGATAGTATGAAGAATATGGTAAGGACTGTGTTGATAGGTTGGACAAAATGTTCTCTTTTTTTCTTGAGGACACTTGTGACAATAGTTTTCTTGTAACTCATTTTGTTATTGGCATCAAACCCCTCTATATAGGTTAGGGCTTTGATGCTGCACTATAGCTATTGTTGTGGAGTTGTTAGCTTTTAGACTTTTGATATTATATTTTTTACTCATTTCCTTATATTTCTTTTATAAAGATTAATTTTCTCTAACCTAAATCAATTTTCCTATATACTTTTGTACATTCTTTTATTATATGATCAATATGGTTTGTATATGAAAGGAAAGATTTAAGGGATGATTGTGAACATTAGCTGTAAAGAGTGGCCTTGCTGTCTTCTATATGAAGATTTTCCCATAAGTAAAGAGGTAAGGTGCACTCATTTTAGTACTAGATCCCCTAACATGACTACCTCAACAAGCAATCTCGCCCTTGACTATTTTCCCTACAACCTTTGATAGATGTGGGTACTAGAAGTGTGGTTATTTTTTAATCTAAATAATCTTCATCCTCAAAACACTAGACTTATCATTTTCAATAGTTTATGCAAATTTGGCTCTCATTTCATCGTAGATTGGGAGGATACCCATAATAGTTTTGGAATTTGTATTTTATGCCTAACACAATTGCCTTCCCTTCCAAATTCTTCCTTTACAAATCTATATATGCTCCAATCCTCCCCCCCATAAAATTTTATACTCTTCCTACCAATCTCTAATTCCCCTGCCCCCTTTTTTTTTGTGAAGGTAGAAATAAATTTTATTTTATTTTTTGGTGCAAAGGAGTTCCTATAGGGGGAGAAGTGTCTTGGAAGACTCCTCCAAGGTACATCACCCATTCTTCTCTTAATGCTCCATCAATTTCATTAGTGTTGCAAGATGTTGTGTCCCTTGGTCTCCTTGGTGCAACACGGTGCTTGGGTTTGCGACATAGCTTATTCTCCTCCCATGGATCTTGTATAAATCTTGTGGTTGTATCGAGCATTAATAGGTTGATCTTTTGGTACAACGAAAACCACAAATGTAACAATTGGTATCAAAGCCAAGGTCAAGGGTTTGAACCCCTCGTTGGCGCTAGGGGGATTATTGAAAGATGGTGTGTCCTTTGGTCTCCTTGGTGCAGTTTGGCACTTGGGTTTGTGACATGGATTAACCACCTCTCATGAATCTTGTATAAATCTGGTGGTTGTATTGGGAATTAACAGGTTGATCTTTTGGTGCAACGACAACCAACAATGTAACAATTAGATCCCTCCACTACAGATCATCCTATGCTAATAAATACACATTAATTTTAAGAAGGGGATTAAAAAGGAAACATCATGTTAGTTCTTATTTTCCCTCTATACCTTACCTATCACTCTAAGTGTAGCTAAGGGAAAATTCAAAATTAAGATTATTTAGCACAATAAATAAACTTGAAATTCCTAATCTAATGATAGAGAACAAAGAAGTGCATGAAAGGAAGAAATAAAGAATAATCTCACCATAATATTCATACCTCCATTGAATGACCTCCATCATCCTTCTCTATTTTGCTACTAAATAATCAATGCCCTTAGAATTATCTGTATGCACTTAACAAGCCTATGATAAAGACAAAGAAAAATATTGAAGTTTCAATCTCACTAGCACAACCATATGAAAATTCTAGATGATGAAAATGATAAATGATGATGGTATTTATAGAGAGACGAATGTAAAATGGATGGTCAAGATTGAAAATAAATTAATTTGATCAATGATTGAAATTGAATGAGATAAGATAAGATAAGATTGAGAGTGAAGAAAGAGGAAATTGAACGGTTCTTTGATAAAATCAATTAGTTTGAAGAGGAAAGAAAACATAATTAAATAATAAAAATATTATTTAATTAGAAGAGGAAAAGGTGAGTTATATTTTCCTTTTTATTTAATAGAAATTTAATTCCAAAAAGCGAGGAAAAAGATAAGTCATTAATTAAATAAGATTTAAATAATTTGTGATAGAAAAGCTAATAGTGAATTATTAAATAATTAATATAATTATTTAATTATAGTGGAAAGTGGAAATAATTAAATAAATAAAGTTTATTTAATTATAGATGAAAGACATTAGTGACATAATTGAATAAATACAATTTATTTAATTAATCAAGATTAATGGAGAAATGAATTAAATGAACTAATTAAATAATTAAGGATTATTTAATTAATAGTAGAAGTATGACCCTAGATAATGGAAAAATGGTGTTAGTATGCTTAGGACATTTTTTTGTGTCTAAATTTTCCCCTCTTTGATACAATGCAGTTTATCGTGTTGTGTCAAAGAAAACAATGTTTGAGTGTAAGGAGGAATGATGAGGAGGTAGTGGTATGCCCCCTCAAGAGGACAAGCAAGTTCAAAGAACATGAGTGTGCTCTCAAAATGGATAAGAATACTAAAAGATGAAGGACAAAAGGATAGAGGAAAATATATAAGAGTAATGAAGATGCAGAATATAAGAAATCTTAGAGTGGAAAAGATGAATGTTAGCATGGAAAATATGGATGTTAGCATGGAATACATGGATGTTGAGATAGTGCTAGTTGAGATAATTTGTAGATATATATTTTTCTATTCAATGCTTTTCATTTAATCATCATTGGGCTATAAAATGTGACAAATGGATAAAACACACCATGGTATGATATAGACCAAGGTGTGCAAGGTCATCCATCTATAAACAAAATAGTCGTAGACAAGGAATGTCCTAACTCATACTAAGGGTCATGTTGCCCCAATATTTTTGTCAAGGAAAACTACAGACAACAATAAAATGAAATATGAGTCATGACACATCATCACTCCTCTAAATCCTCCATGAGAAATCCTCAAGGTGGCTAGTAACATGACCAAAAGTAAATCCAAAAGATAAAACAAAATAGACCAACAAGGTCAACATCCATTCAGATTATTTTCAAATAAGTATTTTCCAGTATGTTAAGTGATGAAGTGAGTATGGGTGGAGTGTTTTGACAAGGCCCGGTTTCAGGAAAAGAAACATGTTGTGTAAGATGTAAAGTCTGGTTTCAATCATGTAACTACCTATATAAGGAAAATTACAAAGTGTGATAATGATAAGGTTTGGTTTCAGGAAGGACACATTATGTATAAGACCATTGGTTTTGATTGATTTAACTAGTTTGATTGATGTGATAAATGACATATTTGACTTGGAGACTTGATGGATTTCTTGTCTTGTTGATTCAATATTTGTGTTTGAAGTTTAGATGATTATGTTGCATCTGAGTTGAAAGTGTTCGATTTATTCTGACTAATTTAATGAACCCTAAAAGACTGACCTAGGGGGCCTTGGGGGCTCATCGAAAAATGGCCTTTTCTATGTAGCAATGCGTGGAGACCTCGTAGTTTGACATAATCGTTGAATTTTTTGCAATGAAAAAGGACTGAATCATGATCATATTATTTATTTGACAATGCTAAAGGACTGACCTAATACCTTGGGGGCACATCGACAGATGGCCTTGCCTACATCTAGTCGTAGAGGCAATGTAGTTCGACAATGAAAAAGACTTACATGACTAACTTTGACTCTATTTTTGGGATTTTGTGAAAGTTATATGAATGTTTTTGGGTTTTGACATGTTTTGATTTTTTTGGATTTTGAAGTTTTATATGATGATCATGATAAATACATGTGAATGATTCCTACGAGAAAGTGAGAAATCATGCACAAGAATCCAAGGACAAACATGATCTTGCCCCTAGTCAATCTGAATACCAATTGATAGGTGATTATGATAATGACGATTTTGTTTGACGTGGGAAGGACACATCCCTAAACTATGTAAGGATGATGATAATGTGACTAAGGATCAAGGTTTGCAACAGGGCTAGAAAAAAATCCAAGGAATGTTTTGGATGATGCACTAGGATGCATAGCAAGATTGTATGGATTAAGCTTATTGCATTTGGAATGAATTCTTCTTAGGATTGAATAAGATGGTGGAGGGATGTTGGATAGGTGGATTAGAATCCTTAGACCATTTATAAGGGAAAATGAAGACATGCAATAGGTAGGAAAGGGTAATGGAATGATTTTGGTAAGGGATATGAGACATGCTGATTATTGAATGGTAGAATTAGCATATGATTTCCAAGGACTATGTTGCATAGGAATAATTATTTTTTTCCAAAGTATGGGTTTGGATAATTCTATGAAGGCAGTGACATGATACTTCATGGATAGTGTATGACCAAAGGATAGACATGTCGAGTTTTCCCAAAGCATGATTTATGTTTGTACCCCAATCCTTATCAAGATCAAAGTAGGTGGGAAAATGGATGGGAATGATATGAATTAAATGGATAGATGGAATTGTCATGAGAAAGGTATGTGAGATGTTACAACTTTCACCCAAGTGTAATGGTCCACATAGATAATTTATTTTACACATGATGCCTATTTTCCAGGTTTTCATCATGGTACTTATCCAAAGCACCATAAGAATGGTTTTCACTATTGGATAAAAAATTTATCTTTACTATTTTTCTTGATTTTTTTTTAATTTTTTTTGGTGTCACCAAGACGCCTATTTCCTAGGTTTTCATCAAGGTGATGATTTTTTTGATTTTTCAAAAAAAATTTGTATTTTTTGATATTTCAGAATGGCCTTGATGCTTTAGATGATCACTAGTTGTCTTGAATCCTTCAATGGTGCTGATGTAGAGATTGGTGTCATGATATGCCAATAATAAACTTTCTGAAGTAGTTTTCTTGTTAGGGTCCTGTTGATGGTTAAAACGACACAAACAACATTAAAATAGAATATTTCTATTCTATTTCTCCTGAAAAAGAAAGACTACATGTAGTGGCCTAACTCCCAAGGTCCTGGTAGCTGGTTCTCAACTGTTTGATGTCACTCAATTGGTTCATGCAACTGTAATATTCAAGGGGCTTGGGTTGGTAACAAAGGATTCAAGCTATGACTCTCTTTCTCAAAATAGTTCCTGCAAATCAAGGGGTTTAAAATAAAAGAAAAAGATAGATCCAAGGGGTAAATCAGTAAGTATGAATTAAATTTATCTACTATCCAGACATATACTTTTAACAATGAATGTTTTCTTAACCAATCACAAAAACCATAACATGACACAACCCACAGTATAACTGTACCATCATATACATCTTAGGTGCTTAATTCAATTCCTCTATTCGCCTATCACAAGTATTTCCAAGATCTCAAAACCACACACATTCATTCATTATTAAAACTATAGATCAACAAACTTTAATAACCTTAATTCAATGACAATTTAACAAGATAATCTTTAAACCTGGTTTCTTCTAATGACTTTCATCATATAAGAAACTATCATGCTTCAGCACAATCACTGGCATTCAAGTGGATTATAACTCATTAACCTTATCAAACACACAATTCAATGCCAAACTCCATATTTCATAAACTTCCAATTCTATTAACTGTAAACAAGATCTGGTACAATGTATCTCTGCAAAATGCTCTCTGAAAATTCTATTTCCTAACACTAGGTAAGCCAATCCAATTCTCAATTAGCCGACTGTTACAATGTAATACCCCACTGGTATTTATAGAATACAAAAAAGAAATTTGAACTTTACTTCTATCTTAGGCCTTCCACCTTTTTAGGAACAATCAATTATCTTAGAAACTCAGATCAATTTCGATCTTGAGTTCTTATATTACACATTTAGTTTGATCTAACAATAGAAGATAAAAGAAAAGGAGAAAAGAAGATCCCACGTCCTTGAGACTGCCAGTGCTGCATGCATGCAACATGCAAGGAAGAAGATCATCATGCATCATGCAAGGAAGAAGAATATCATGCATGCAAGATTTTATGCATGTGATGTTGGATCCGCTATGAACTCATCATAACTAGTGAAGACTTGTTGTAGCATATCCATATCTGGCCCATCAATCCAGTTATCTTCAAATTTGATACGATCCAACTCAACTGCAGCAAATTCTTTCATGCTTTTTACCTTGACCAACTCTCTTCCTGTAGCTTTTATCTCTTCCTTGACCTCTACAAGTCGATCTATCACTAAGTCTTCTCCATCATCCTGCATGAGTCCTTGGAATCTTTCATTCCATTTCTCTCTAACTTGACTTAACGGCATGCCATCTTTAGTCATTACATTCACATCTACTATTATAGCCATAACCGCTTCCAACTCTTCCAACTGCTCAGTTAAATTATTAACTGCTCCCTAAATTTCATCCTTATGCTTGCTCAAGAAGCCAGTCCTAAACTTAAGGATACGAGAAGTCTTTTCTACAAAATCTTTATTATCATCTTCGAGTATAGATTCTTCTAAAAGAGTAGTTAGAGGCAATGTATTTATTTTCTCCAACTTTTCACTATACTCTTTGTACTCTTCTTCTAACTTCTCGGAGGCCTTAATATATTGATGCATCTCTTTTATTATTCCTTCTGCCTCCTTATAGGTTTCAAACCCCTTTTCAAAAACCTCACCTACCTCCCGGTTCACTTTGTCTATCCATTTGTCAACCATCTCCGCCTTACCTCTAACCTGCACCAAATCATCAACCTCCTTTTTGCTTAGCAAAATAGGAGTCTCAATTGCTGCAACCTTTTGTGACCTTGGAGAGGAGACACTCTTCAAAAATGAATTTAACTGATCTAACTGAGCCTTAAGCTCATCTTTCTTTTGTTTGTCCTTGATCATTCTGGATTTTGTTGTTGAAGCCACCACATCAATCAAATTCATTTGTTGATTTCTAGTGGGTCTTCCCAAGTTAACCGTACTCAATTGATAGTCCGTGAGCTACATATCCCCTACCTCCTTTTCAATCATAGGCATGGCACATTCCTTTATCTGTGAGTCTGGTAGAGTGCAAAACTTTAGCCCTCTTCTTAGGCCTTTCGTGTTCAATCTCCTTCATCATGTCCTCCCAATTAAGAGATTAAGGAGGTGTTCTAGCTCTTTTTTGTAGATCTAATTTCAACCAAGTAGGAGCACCAAGAGCCATCATCATGGAAGAGGAAGCAACAACTGTAGAGGATGGCTGAATATCTACCTCAAGTTGAGAATCAACCTTTGCCTTTTCTTGTTGCTCCTGCAGTACATGCAACTGCACCAACTTCTCAGCCTCCTCTCTATCTCTTTGTTCCTGCATCTTCCTGTCTTCTTCTTCTTTTCTCAATCTTTCCTCTTCCATCTGATCCTTCTCTTTTTCTTTCTCTAAGGCCTCTCTTTCCAATTGTTCTGCCTCTAAAGCTTTAAGTTTTGCAACTCCGGCCTCTTCTTCTTTTTGCTTCCTTTCAGTTTCTTCCTTTTCTATCCTTTCTACTTCCAAGGCTATGAGTTTCTCTGCCTTTTCCCTTTCTTTCTCAGCTAGCTCCTTCTTTACCAGCTCTTCAGCCTCTTTTTCTTTCCTTAGAGCTTCAGCCTCTTGTTCTTTCAGTCGAGTCTCCTCTGCAAGCTTCAATCTAGTAACAAGGGCTTCCTTTTCCCTTCGATTTCTTGCTTTCTCCTCCTCGAGATCATGGATCTTCTGTATCAATTCCAGCTTGTCATTTTCAGCTTTGACCTTGATCTCATGCTCTCGTTGCCTCATTTGCTCCTCCATTGTATCAGCTGCTATCCTTGTTTCAACTTCTTTTCCCTTCGATTGCTGCTGTTGAAGTAGAGCATTAGATTGCAACTTTGCCTCTATTTCCTTTTGTTTCTCCACAGTAGCCCTTGCATCAGATTCTTTGGTAGCATCTTCAAACTGTTTCCATTGCTCCTCCTGTGTAAGAATCTGCTCAATAGTAGGATCTAGAGGCATGTTTTCTTGCAAGTCCTTCTCTGACAGAGTTTCATCTGAATCTGTCTCAATTTCTACCAACTCTTCCTCCACTTCTTTTCCTTTAGTAGCTTCAGCCATGGCATAAAGCACTCCTTGAACTTCTTTGCTTTTCTTTCTTGTGAGTGGGGCTTGTGTAGATGACTCACCCAATGCGGGCATAGGAACAACAGATTCAATTGGAACATCTCCCTCGGGTGTCTCTTCTTCTTCATCAACCACCTCCAACTTGTTTCTTCAACATCAGGAGGAAAGAATTCCAATGGTTCCTTGGAAGGTGCCTTTCTTTTAATCCTCTTATACCCTTTACCTTTCTTGAGGATTGGTCCCTGAGGAGCTTGAGTCCTCATCATCAACCATTGCACACTTCTATCCAAGACTGTTCTTCCCAATTTCTTAATGTCAATCATTTCTTCTTCACTCCAGTCTATTGGATCTAAGTTTTTGGTACCAATATTCAAAGCTTCATATGAGGGATCTAATACCACTCCATCATCCACCAAAGTGTCAGGATTATTATCTTTAATGTCCAACTCTACCATAAGTGAGACTGGTAATCTCTCATAATTCTTCCTCCTTAAGTCAAATTCATCCTGCCTATCACACCAAAAATCCTCTAACAAATTAAAGTGTCTAGTAAACACTGAAGGTAATAAAGTATACATCTTCTTTTTCGGATCAAAATACTTATGAGCTGTATACAATCCCAATTTCAATTGTATCAACTCATTACAAACCACCTTAGCTGCCTTCAAGTGTTGAAAACCATACTCCCCCAGTGTCATAGGAAACTTATGGCATCCTATCTTGTGCTTCATCCCAAATCTAGCATTAACTCCGATGGCTTGATATACAAATTCCATAAGCACTATTCTATTGCTGCAGTATCTTGGAAGTAAATGAGGATGACCTTCAAACCCAAACAATCTGAAGTATGTAAATTTGGGGTATTGGATGTACCAACTTCCCCATTCAGAAATGAAAGCCATAGCTTCCTGACTTAACTTGTATCTTGCATCTCCACTCAACTGGTTGATAACCACATATAAAAATGCATCATTGACTCTTCTGAAGTGAGTCTCAGCAACCTGAAGGGATAATTGATCATAGTGTTCCCATACCTTTTTGTCCATCCAAAACTCCCATTATACCTACCCTGTTCAATCCTGGGAAAATCCCCAATCTTGCTGTAGCATAGACCACATATGAAGTCATGAAGAAAGATTTGGTCTGTCTAACCCTTGTGAGCTGATCATGTATGGCATCAGAAACAATCATGGACCAATCAAATTGATAATCACCCTGAAAAATCACTTGAATAAAATGAAACATCCATTCCTTGAAATGGAAGGCATCCCTCTTCCCAAACACTCTGGACAACATCAATATTAAATCAGCTATCTCCTTCTTGAAGTCTGCCCTCTTTGGCTGATCTGCCAGTTTGCTCAAAGAATTCTTCTCAGTACTTAACCATCTTTTGTTTAAATGAGACTTATTGGAATCTTTATGCTTACTGTATTTCTCCAATGCCTCAACCTCAGTTAATTGCACTAAATTCTTGGGATCAAGAACATTGAATATGTTTTGGAACATCTACGGAGTAAGATCTATAATTACATTATTCTGTGAATCCATGCATAATCTTGTAGTTGGATTATAAGTACTGGCCACTGTATATATCAACTCTGGACACTGAACTAACAAAGGAAACATAGTGATATGTGCAAGACCGGATTCAACAATCCTTTGAGTTCTCCCTGTCAAGTTTTCCCTTTCTACAAAGGTCTCTTCATGTAATTCTTCGAAACTATACTGGCCCAGATTGGTATCTGTGATATCTGACCAGTTTGATTCCACCTTGCTCGCCTTCACCACCAGATTCCTATGATCATACCTTAATGTATAAGGTAACTGTTCTGGTTTCACCTTCTTGATCTTAGGTGCAGGCTTTGATGTTCCAGCCGGTTGATTCCTTCGAGCAGCCTCTCCTGACGTTCTTGACATCTCTCAAATCTCCTGCAAGCAAACCTCTAATTAGACCCCTTCCAATAAATCATTATAAAACCTATTTTAAAAACATACCTATTACATATGCATCGGAGTTGGAGTTAGACAGAAACACAAAATAATCATTTTTACAAGACTGGCGGACTCAGAGCAAAAACCAATATAGGAACTTTAGCTAGTAACAAACGGACTCAAAGTCGGAGTCAGGGAAGTTATCGGAACCGGGATCGAAATGAAAAAGGGATTTGGTTTTCTTCAAATTCCTCTCATTTGATATTCTATTTCCATTCCGCCTCCCCCTCCGATTTGTTTATCGTTACTTCGACAAAAGACTTTCCACAATATGCGGAGCCGGACACAGGATGAAAACAGAACTTATAACCTTTACAAACAAAATTCTTAAGTTTAAGATCAGTTCCGATCTCGCCTCCGCTAATTATCACATACTTCAATAAAACCTTTTTAGAACACGAAATCGAAAATGACATAAAAATGAAATTCACATCTTTGGTAAAAACAAACTCTTATGCCAATACCCATTCCAATCCTGCCTCCGCCTATGCTAATCATGACATCATCAAATTTATTCATTTTCATCATAACTTCATGATTAAACCTAGGTTGCCATAACATAGCAAAGGAGCTTAAAAACTCTACCCTCATATGACCGTGGGGGAACAATTGTATTTTAGAGCCATTTATTTTAAACTTATTGCAGAGACCGACGAAACCCTAATCTAACAAACTTAATAAAACTAGGGCATGGGTTTTAAAACCCTGCCATTCTACCAAACAACGAAACCCTAAATTAAACAATAAATCTAATCTACCTCAACTCACTGTAAAAAAATCTCTAATCTACCTCACTGTAAATTCTTAATCTAACTTACACCACAATAAAAACCTTTAATCTAATCTAAATCTACTGCAAATCAAAAACGACACGACGTGATCACGATTAAGTCATGAAAATGACAATGCCCAAAAATAGAAAGAAACGACACAACAAAATAAAACAACAAAGATAAAAATAAAAACTAAAACAAACCAAAACAAGAACCTGCTCATTCAATCACATCGTTGATCATAAAATTGCTTAAAACACAATGATTGAACACGCGAACAGAAAAAAAAACACAACGAACACAACCACAAATAAAACAACGAACAACAAAGATAAAAGACCTACCTCAAATGCAAAAAAAGCCATGCTAACTTTCTGAATCAATTCGCACACAATCCCTTCTCTATCTCGATCAATTTGCTCAAACGAACTCTGCTATTGCTCTTCGCGCTCTCAGACTTGTAATAATAACAATAATAATCGGCTTTAACCCTTAATAAAGAAAAATATGTGAATTTCTACCTACATCGGCAAACACCATTAATGCATTAAAACGCAGTAAAGGTGGAGTCGGAACTATAAGAGAACGAACACTGGTCTACAGTGCAACTTCAGTCAAAAAGTCAACGACAAAAAAAATGAAGGGGGTGGAACCAAAAATGGAAACAGGATCCTAAAATCATAAACTTTTCAAACCTTATTCCCATTCCGACTCCGCATCCAACAACTAAAAACAAAACAAAAACAAAAACAAAAAGTTAAGTAAAAGACCAACCTAATAAAACAAAGCACAAAAACCGAGACAAACAAACATTAAAAAGGAAGCGGAGTCAGGATCGGAATTGAATTTGATTTTGCAAATTTTGAATAGAACCATCCCAATTCCTGCTCTTGCTCTGCTTCCGCTAAAGAGCAAAAACAAAGGCAGAGAAAAGACCTTTGGGATCAAAACCAAAAATATACCTCAAAAGACCTTTCAAAACTCGATTCAGATCCGCTTCTGCTTCCGACAGAGAAAACAAAGAAAAACAAAGTATTTGGCAAAACTATACTCCAAATTTTGTTCCAAAAAACAACTAAGCACAAAAACACAAAGGGGGACCCATTTTGACCAAGACAAAAGATGGGGTGGTTATGCAAGGTATAACAGGTCCCATATCACTTGCATACAACTGATTGATGCCATTGTGATCCTTGTTGATACTAGAGTTGGCCTTATCAGAATATGCACATCGTGATAGAGTTCCATGAGAGTCCTTACAATAAAGAGTTTCTGCCAAGATGTGATAGATTCGTGAGGTATGATTTTTGGAATGATGGATGATGGTAGATTTGGAAGGATTGTTTGGATGTTTGGATGAGTCACTTTTTATTTTCCAAACTTGGGATGTTGGATGGTGGAGTTTGGAATTTTGATTGGGATAGCATTTGGAACCAACACTTTTATATGTCTTTCTTGATGACCATTTTGAAGGAGGTGGACATTTATTATATGTGGGGGTCCTCTTTTCTTGTGGCTCCACATTTTGATTGACTTTTGAATTTGGAATTTTTTTTTCTTGATCCATTTTTCTTTGGGATCCATTTTAACTTCATTTGTCCAACTGGCTTTTTGTTTGATTCAATGGCCTTTGACATTTTATTTTGAACTTTGGATTTGTAATAATTTTCTTTTTGTTGGTTCCAAATGGAAGGTTTATTCATGTTGGAATGATGGTTTATGGTGTGGATGGAAGGAGTGTTGGTAGTGATCTTATGGTAAGAACTACTCATGGCCCCCATTTTGATGTTTGTATCTGATAAAGTTTCCCCCAATATCAAGGAGGTACCACTAACATCATTAGATTCGCTGATTGAAGAATAGCCAAGACCTTGATGTCTAAAATATCCTTGAAACTGTACTAGTTCTAGAATTCCTTTCTCATGCAGACCTAGTCCTTTTCCTTGATACTGCATGCTCTGACAAATTTTGTTTACAATGGGGTATTTTTTTTTTTGGATACAAGATGCAAACCAATCATTGTATATGTGGAGATCATTACTCAATATTTTTTCATCTGTAAGAAATCCCGCTTTGACAAAGATAGATGATTCTAGTTGATAAGATGTTGTAGCTTCATCGACATGCAAGATATATTTCTTATTGACATATTTGGTCTAATTTTGTGACACATTAGGTTCAAATGATTCTAGTGGTGCTTCCAAGTCGATGTCGAAACCATATTTATGGTCATTTTCATATTCCAGTGAATTTAGCTAAAGCTTGATCATTTGCGAATATGTCTAGAGTAGAAGACTCTTGTTCTAGAGGAAGATCATATATGTGTCCCATGGAGGAAACTGTCTCATTCTGGGAAATGGTGGTGTTCAGAGTTTGGGTAGGATCAACCTCATATTTTTTATCATGAATGGCATAAAGGTCGATGAGCGGATCATTTTGGATTTCTTGATCAATGGTAGTGTTGTGATCAAATATAGGTTTGTCTTGGGTGACATGACTTTTTGAAAGGATTTCTTGGATGGACTTAAGGATTGGGTCATGGGATGGACTACTTTGATCTTGACATGAAGGTGAAGCTATGTTTTCATGACTTGGACTTTCCATTTAACATGTATCCCAAGGTGTAGGCAATGTGATGTGATTTAGGAGACCATGACCAAATGTATTTTCATGCCTAAATGTAGCTTAGGATGGAGTGAATAGGAATGGATTAGTGGATAATGGACTAGGATAGGATGTGGAGACTTGGAATGGGTTAAGGGATGATGGAATATGATAGGATGTAGAGGCTTGGAATGGACTAGTGGAAGGTTGGTTTCCCTTGTCAAGGTTAGGATAAGGGTGATTAATGGATGTTCTTTGTGGATTAATGTCATGGATTGCACTAAGAGACTCTTGATAGTGAGGGTAGATGGATGGAGGACTAGATTTTATAGGTTTTTGGTGAGAGGAATAGATGGATGGATGACTATGGGTTGTGGGTGCTTGGACAATGACTGTTTTTGATGAATTTTAATTAGAAAACATAGAATATAGTCACAATAACTTGTTTTGGTCTGGTTTGGATGTGAAAATGTTTAAAAAATAAAACAAACATAAACAACAAGCACAATTCCTATGGTTGGCAAAGAAAATATTCATTGGGTTCCCACTTGGATTTCTCTAGCCGCACCTATTCAAAGCGGATAGCCTAGGAACTTGGTAGCCTTGGCTCCCCTCCACAACACTCACTTCTTCGGCATACCAAGTTTCAAATTCCCTAAGACCACAAGGATCTCAATAATTTTTCCATCTCTATAATGAATCACAAAAAGTGTGGGACAACTTCAAAGGTCCGGCCTCCTACGCCAGCAAATAGAAGGACTTTGGCTTTCTACACAAAGGTTTCTAGTAAGGGTATCTGATTCAAGGGATACTATCATAAAATCCCTCAAGAGGTCTACCGACCCTTAGAACAAGGGATTTTCAAATCATAAATATATTGGGTGAGGGCTATCACACACCACTTCCTACTGATTGCAACTTTTGATGCAATCACAAATTTATATAGTGGTTTGAAAGAGCTAGGCTTTAGCCCATTACCGCTTGGGTCATTCTCACCTTTCGAAGTGGGGTGGAAGGCCCTCTAATAATGGGTAAATAAAAGTGAATTGAAATTTTTGTTTTTGATCTCTAAGACCGCACAAAGGCGTGAGGAGAGTGCATACACAAAACTTTCACTTCACACTCACAAGATTGTTCATTTTAATGCCCAAATTCAAAATGTGTGGGTGGGATATCAATAATCCCTAAGGGCTTTTTATGCTCTAGATCACTGTGAGGCACAAGAGAAGTGCATACGCACTAAGAAATCACTACCATACCAAAAAATACGTCAAACACTTGTAAATTTTAACCCAACTTATTATGAAGCAAACAAGGTTCTTTTTAGCCCAATGCTATGAAAAATGCAAGTACATTTTAACCTTGATGAGTGTAGATGCAAGTTGTATTCTTTTTAAACCCAATGAATGTAAATACAATTAATTTTAACCCATGAATGTTTAATGAAAGTTTTAGTTTTTATTTTATTTCTTAAAAACAAGGTTTTTGTTATGAAACAAACAAGGTTCTTTTTAGCCCAATGATATTAAAAATGCAAGTACATTTTAACCTTTATGTGTTTAATGCAAGTTTGTAGTTGTTTGCAAAATAAAATAAGATAGAAATGATAAAACCAACTAGGTAAATGAAATGATAGGGAAACAAATGATTATGTTTCAAAATAAATAGTTTTTAGAACTCCCTCCAAGGTGTGCCACATGTTGAAAACAAGAGATAAGTAACCAAAAAATAAATTAAAAAATTCAATGATAATAGAAAATTAAAACAGTGATAACTTTCTCAAAACTTAACAAAATTTTAAACCATTTGAATCAATAGAAAGCTAAAACTTAAACCTTCAAAACCCAAAAGGTATTTTTTCAAGATTCTACACGAAAAAAATGTTATAGGCAAAATAAAACACGGGTTTTAACAGCTAAAATTAAAAAGAAGTGAATACTAAAATAACCATAACTTTCTCAAATCTTAACAAAATATTAAAACGTTTGAAGTTTCAGAAAGCTAAAAGCAAGGCCTACAAAACCTAGATAATATTTTTTTTAATATTTTATGTACCCCTTTTTCTGTACTCAAAATAAGATGATGGGATTTTTTGTGAATTGTTGGTTGTAACTTGCAAAATAACAAAAGAAAACAAAAAAACAAATAAATTTCTCTATAAAATTGTAAGATTCACATTGGGTTCACCAAATGTAACTAAGGAAAAATTTAGGTTAGCAATACAAAGCATAAACCAACCAAACCCTAGCTAATAATGAAACACAATGGAACATAAAAGAATAAACTAATGAACAATCTCACCAAAACCTTCATGTATTCCATGATTCATCTCCATTGCCCCTCTCCATTTTTTTGTAAATAGTATTTTCCCTCAGATCTTAGGTAGCAACTATGACCTATGATAAAGATATTAGCAAAATATTGAAGGATTCAACTAAGCAATTATAAGTGTACTCAGAAATTCACAAGCATGGAGTCGTCAAGCATGAAGTGACAAAATGAGGCTATGAAGGTGACTAGAAATCCTAAGATACAACTAAATTTTGTAATGGTATGGCTAATGTCAAGACTAAAAGACCAACTAAAAGATGTAGTGGTGGAAAATTTGAGCAATATTTCTGGTTTTTGTTCAGAGATCACTATAAAAAGGTAATCAAAGGAAGATCCTAAATTTTTAGAATCAGATTGTGATAGTGAAAATTATTTTTCTGAATTGTAGGCAGTTGTGGTTTAACACAGTCAAATGCATTTTTTTCAGAATGATAGTTGTGGTTCAAGATAGTCGATTGTGGCTTTTTCTGTGATAGTTGTGGTTCAAAACAGTTAATTATGGCTTTCTTTGTGATAGTTGTGGTTTTTGACAAGCGATTGTTGTTTACAGAGTTTTTAGTTTCTTTTCATAGTGAATAGAATTTGGTTTTCTACAATTTTTTCAAGGCTGAAAAATTTGTTAAGTCTGATTATGATTTTCCAAATTGCAGAGGTGTGTATCCATTCATTAAATTCATAAAACACTTTGGCAAACACTTTTTTTTGTCTTGGATTGTTTTTGCACAAGCACTTTGAAAACAAACACAAATCCTAGGTAGAAAGGCTTGTATACTTGGTATAGCACATTGAAATGCCCCAAGATCAGTGTGAAACACTTCTCTCTTTTGAGGGAAGATAACTTAGAAGTTTGGTGGCACTGGCTCCCCCTTACATGACACTCATTTCTCAGGTGCACCAACTTCGAATTCCCCAAAGGTGCACCTTCGAATTCCCCAAAAGGAATTTGCATCTCTACTCAAGGGAGTTAGTAGTGAGTATCTTCGAGCATGATACTGTACCCTACACCATACCAGGCAACGAATGAAAGGCTAGGCTTCTAAAAACAAGAGGTTTCTAGTAAGGTCTTCTGATTTAGGGGATACAATGATAATGTCCATCAAGAGGTCTCCCAAACCTTAGAACAAGGGATTTTCACATCATAAATATACTGGGGGAGAGCTATCACGCACCACTTCCAGTTGAAAACAAACTTTCCTTCCAATCACACATTTCTATAGCGGTTAGGAAGGACTTGGCTTTAGCCCGTTATTGCTTGGGTCGTTCCCACCTTTCGAAGCAAGGTGGAAGGCCCTCTAATAGGTAAACAAAATTGAAATGAAAACTTTTTTTTGGTCATCCAAGATCTCATGAAGGCATAAGGAGAGTGCATACACAAAGCTTTCAATCCACACTTACAAGATTGTTCATTTTAATGCCCAAATTCAAATGTGGGGGTGTCAAAGCAATAATCCCTAAGTGATTTTGATTCTTTAGATCATTGTGAGGTGCAAGAGAAGCACATACACACTAAGAAACCATTACCCTACCACAAGACATGCCAAACACTTGAAAATTTAAAACCCAAATTATTGTGAGGCAAACAGGGTTCTTTTTATCCAATGTTATGAGAATGTATGTGTATTTTAACCTTGAATGAGTGAGGATGCAAGTTGTGTTTTTTAAAATCCAATGAGTGTGAATGCAATTCATTTTAAGCCATGAATGTAAGTGCAAGTTTTATTTGTTGTATAAAAATGAAAGAGCTTATAAAAACCAACAAAAAAACAAAGCTAGTATCCTCCTCCAACTTGCCACATGTTGCCAACAAAATATCAATAACCAAAAAACCCTAGTCTATCAAAATAAAAAGTAGAAAACCAAAAATAATTAGAGAAATTGAAAGAAAAACCCTAGATAGGCAATTGTGTCGTGAAATCCATAGATACGGCTCACATAAATGATCAAATGTGTCTCATAAACTATGACTATGGCTCACATGATGTCAACTGTGGCTCACTACAACAAATGCAACTCAAGTTTTCAATGATTGTGGTGAACCCAAAATGCGGATGCAGTGAACGACAGCCAGTTGTGGTGCACGAACCTGAATCCATACCTACAACCTGTAAAAGAAAAAAAATTGTACGAAATCTACAAAATCTTTTTTCGTTCACGTCGGGTTCACCAAATGTAACTAAGGAAAAATTTAGAATTAAGATTATTCAACACAATAAATAAACTTGAAATTCCTAATCTAATGATAGAGAACAAAGAAGTGCATGAAAGGAAGAAATAAAGAACAATTTCACCATATATAATATTCATGCCTCCATCATCCTTCTCCATTTTGCTACTAAATAAGCAATGCCCTCAGAATTATATGTATGCACTTAACAAGCCTATGACAAAGACAAAGCAAAATATCGAAGTTTCAATCTCACTAGCATGACCTTATGCAAATTCTAGATGATGAAAATGATCAATGACGATGGTATTTATAGAGAGACGAATGGAAAATGGATGGTCGAGATTGAAAAGACATTAATTTGATCAATGGCTGAAATTGAATGAGATGAGATAAGATTGAGAATGAAGAAGAAAGAGGAAATTGAATGATTTTTCAATAAAATCAATTAGTTTGAAGAGGAAAGAAAGCATAATTAAATAATAAAAACATTATTTAATTAGAATAAGAAAAGGAGAGCTATATTTTCTTTTTTATTTAATAGAAATTTAATTCCCAAAAGCAAGGAAAAAGATAAGTCATTAATTAAATAAGATTTAATTAATTTGTGATAGAAAAGCTAATAGTGAATTATTAAATAATTAATATAATTATTTAATTATAGTGGAAAGTGGAAATAATTAAATAATTAAAGTTTATTTAATTATAGAGGAAAGACATTAGTGATGTAATTGAATAAATATAATTTATTTAAATAATCAAGATTAATGGAGAAATGAATTAAATGAACTAATTAAATAATTAAGGATTATTTAATTAATAGTAGAAATATGGCCCTAGATAATAGAAAAATGGTGTTAGTATGCTTAGGACATTTTTTAGTGTCTACACTAAGAATTGACCAATGCTCCTTTAAGAGTCGTAAATGAGAGATGGAAACTACCCCATACCTACCATGCAGTAACACACAATTTTATTGTTATTAATTTTGCAATCCAATAATTATATTAATATTTAATAATGAAAACAATGATGACTTTAATGTTGTTAATATAAAATTTAAAATAATAAGGAAACTAAATATTGAGGGTAATAATAATATATGTAGCAACATCAATATCATTCTACAATGCTATAAGGGGGAGGTATGCAATTTGAGGATGATAACTTTTATCAAATATTAATAAAGATAAAATCAATATTTATCCATTATGCAAGAATGGTGAGTGGAAAGTGACATAAAACTGCCCCCAAATGATCCTTTTCCATTTGCGAAGCATATTGGTAAATGTATGCAAATATTGTTAATCTAGGTGGAGATTTATAAGTACGAAAAACACTATTGGTTATTAATAATTGTAAATATAATATTGGTATTAACTATCAAGGGTGATATTAGCATTGAATCTGTTAACAATAGTAAATAATGACATTGCTAAGTAATATTGAAATAGAGAGAGTAGAACCAATATTAATGTTATAGAATAGTGTTAGTATTGATAACCAATGTTGATCTTAGCGAGGAGAAAAAAAATGATAATAAAGGTATTATCATGGATGTTAGGTATTCAATTAATCCTCTCCCTATTAATAGTCATATAGCTTATATGATAATGTTATTAATTTCTAAGACCTCATTGTAAAGCAAATAATTTTATTATTTCTATTATTCTAATGACTAGATAAATATAATATTATTATGACAATCAATAATTGATCAACAACATCACTTTGGGGTGATGATTAAATAATTTTTTTATTACTAAATGGCAAATGTTAATTAAACACGACCATTTTTATTGATTTAACAATTAAATGATAATATGGTAATCATTATGATTATTGTGTTAATTATATAACAATGATGCTACCAAAATTTTAAATGGAGGAGTAAAGCACAATATTTTTATCCTTATTATTATTATTTCATAAAACAATAATAATATTATTCTTAAACATTAAATTGATGATCAATTAATGATAGTTTTAATGCCCATCTATAGGTAGGACCTCACATATCCTACCCTAAATGACACAACCATTCTTAGCTATCCACTTCTAGTTCAAATATTCCACATATCATTTTAAATAGATTTTATATTAAGAAAAGCTCCTAATAGAAATAGTTACTACAATGTAAACTAAATTTTTATAATAAAAATATAACAAATTTAAATTTAGGAATATGAAAAACCCCTAAATCATACAATAAGAATTGCAAATAGACTACATCACAAAAATAAGAATGTGTCTTACATTAATTTATGTACTAACAAAAAAAGTATCCATTTTTCTTTAATTTGAGAATAATTGATATTAAAATGAGCCTACTTATGCCTTAATTTAGTGTTGTAATGTGTTTTATACATTCACATTAAGTTTAGGGTCCTTTTAAACTAAATGGACTTAAGTGTGCCTTATTTAGGGTGTTGTAAAGTGTATCTTTACACTTTCACACTAATGTATGGATTTATTAAATAATTGAGGCTAATTTTCTGTAATTGGCCCCTTTTAATTCCAATCCAAGCCTAATTAATTACAAATTTTGAGGGATAAAACTTGGCATTCATAAATTCCATTACACAACACTTAATTTTAGAAGGTGTGTGTCCTAGGTAGGTGACCTAGGACCCATTCACCACATGGCGAATGGGTCCTCACTAGGTCCTAGGATCCTATTTTCACATGAAATTTCACATTGTCTGATGTGTGTCCTAGGTAAGTGGCCTAGGACCCATTTGCCACATGGTGAATGGGTCATCACTTCAGGGTAAACTTTAGTGGTGAATCTTCACCAATTGGAAAATATTAGATATCAACCGAGTCAAAATTGGCAAATTAATTGCACCCAATAAGGTGGCCAAATCACCTAGAGTTTACAAATTATCAGTCCAATGCATGTCCATTCACCATTGATTTATTTTATGAGGCATATTTAAGTAATCACTTCACCATAACAAACTACACATTTCAAATGGATTGATTAATATTTTTTCTTCGAATCTCGGAAGCATGTAATAAATCACCTACATATTCACCAATACTATTAAAACACCATTTTGTATTAGGACCTATTTTCCAAGTAAAATTTACAAATAGTTGCTTGTGAGGACCCATTTTTCTGATTAAAATTTACAAATAGTTGCTTATAAGGACCCATTTCACCAATAACATTAAAAAATAATTACATTTGAGGACACATTTCACCAATTACCATGACACCTCCATGCTAATTGTAGGGCCATAATCGCCTTGAAAATTACAATGTATCATTGTATAATCACATGAGATTCACCAAATTTTTAATATACCATTTAAAAATCCCATGGAATTTACCAAATATGGATTGATATAAATACAATCAAAGTCATTTATTCTTAGATATTTTGTTCAGTTTTGAACTTGTGAGCTCTGAATTCAGAAGTTGGATTTGGAACCTTAAATTTGATCTTAGGCAAGTTACAAACTTACAACACATACATTCATATATTAACGAATAGCAAGTGAGTGAAAATCCTGACCATTTCTTCATAGTATTATAAGATTTATTTCTCTTTTCCATTCTTGCTTCAATATTAAAAATGATATTGAGTAGGGAATGGGATCTATATTCTTTGTCCTTAAACAATAAGCCATTTTTTTCCAACTTTTATTCAAAGTGAGAGATCAATATGTCAAGCAAAAAGTGCAACAAGGATAAGATTCCTTGGGGTGGTGAAGGGACCATCAAAATGCCCAAAACATATGGTTACCATAAAGTCTTAGTTTGGAATTGGCAATGCTTCTGATCCATAAAATTAATATGGAGCTACATCATCAACTATTCCACCAAATATTAATGAAGAAGGCATTCACAATACCTCACCACCACCAAAAGGTCAAGGTATGATTTTCATTGAGTTAAATGAGTCAAATGAGGATGGAAATATTGTAGAAGATGTTCCAAGGGATACCTTGGTTAGCTAAAATGAGATAATTGACTTGGATGATGTTGGTAGCAAGAAAATAAATGACAAACCAAAAGTGAGGTGCGAGTGGGTGTCAAAGTACCCATTCATTATAGTAGTGGATAAACCAAACAAAGATGAAACTCCAATAGAATGCAAGTGTTTGATTTGTAGTTGGAAATGTAAAAGAGACAAGAAGTTACAACTAAAGCTTGACACTATAGAAAAGAATATCGATAAATTTTATGAAAAAAAATCATAGATGGAAAGAAATAATTAGCAGTACGATGGAGATCAAAGGAAGAATGTCTCCATGTTAAGTATGCTGAGGAATATGAAGAGCATAAGAAAATAGTGTCGAAGCTTACTGCATGTGGAGGTACAATTGAGGCTCAATTTGGAAAAGTAATGGAAGGAGCATAACTAGAAAAAACTATTCAAATGAGTGTTTTTTTTATATTTTTCTAGAGGGTGTCGTATGATAGACTACCCAAAATATTTTAATTTATTGTATTGTTTGTGTGTTCCTCACTTTCCTAGCACACCCTATATGGGAATGGGAAAAATGTCTTGCTGCAGTGGAAAAGAAAGATTTAAATGAGAAAGTAAAAGATTCAAACTTCATTCCATTATATTTAGATGAAGTTATTGTGGTAGATAATACTTCTTGGGTTTGTATGCATGTGTATACTATAAAACAACATGTCCACCAATCTCATCTTCTCTATGTTCATAAAATCAAGGGCAGTTCAACATTTCAAAATCTATTTGAACTAGTCAAGAAATCTTTGAATGAAATTGTAGGTATGGATGACGACAATTGCCAAAAATTTGGTGTGTGTAGGAGGTAATGGAGTTGTAGTAATGCAAGGTCACAAGACCAGTGTTTGCACAAAGTTACAAACTACTTGTGCACCATACATGCTTGGAATTCACTACATGGCCCACAAAATGAATTTAGCATTTAGAATTGTAAGCAAGTTTCTTACAATATCAAAAGTTGAAAATATAGTATGTGAGCTCTAAGCATACTTCTATTGAAGTCCCAAGCGTTTCTAATAATTTCAAAAAAATTCTAAGGGAATAACAGTAGGAAACAAGCTTCTCAAGGATGTTTATACTAGATGGATCTCCTTGCATGGACCAACACAATGAGTTCTTTTAGAATATCAATCCTTGATTGGAGTAATGTAATTGCATCACAACATAGTAGACAAAGCTCCTGATCTCTTACATAGGTTAAGTGATATAGAGACACTCTTGACTTTAGCTAGTCTTCCCCCCATGCTAGATGAAATAAAAAATCTTGTGAAGAAAGCCCAAGACAAAACTATGTATATTAATGAATATGACAAACTACATAGAAATACATGCATGGACCTCGATCATCTATATCTAGATCTAAATTATAAAAGCCTGATTTTTTTATCTGGTAGAAAATCATAGATTTGAATCATCCTAATAATTATTTATAGCTTAATGTAAGCAGGTACTTATGTATCTATGTATGTGGATTTGAGATACCAATATACCATTATACAACATCCAGGTGCTCTACCAAAGAAGTACCTATTACAAAGGAAGATTTTAATGACATTGTTAAATATGTTAGTGATCATTTGAAGGAAATCACAAGATCTCTTTCCACATAGATTTATAATAGATTCCCTCAAGAATAAATACTTGAAGCCATGGATATTGTGTATCCTAAATTTTGGATAAACCAAGATAGCCCAACCTATTTGCATGATAAAGTAAAAAATATTTGTCGAAAACTTTTAGAAAAGTGTAAAATACAATGAGAAGACAATAGAAGGAATTATAAATGGAGATAAGCTTAGACAAAAATGTAAGAATTTCAACAAGAAGTATGATGGACCAATTTGATTCCATGGAGAACCCCTTTGAACTGGGATCAATAACAAAGGCTTGGAAAAACTTAGGTCAAAGTGAAATATTGTCTAGTTCGATATCAAAATATTTCAAACTTGTTGGTTTATGTCAAACAATGATATTGGGGTCAGTGGAGGATTAGGTAGTTTTCAGTTCATTGGCATTTTTGAAATCAAAGATAAGAAACAAACTAGACAAGAATTTGGAAAATTGCTTGAGGATGAAAGGAATTGCGTATAATATCAAAAAAATTCCTTTTGAAAGGGCACTCACAATATGGAGGTCCATATGAAAAAGAAGAGGGTTTTGTAACACTCCAAATGTTGGCATTGGTGGCACTAGCAGTGGGACAAATGATAGTGACACAATGAATGTTGAATTTGATGTGTAGGGAAATGAAAATGAAGACCAGGCTCATAATCAAGACAACTCTTTTACTTTATCTCAAGTTGAACGTTAGTTTGAGGACCCTGACTTGATTTGGGAAATGAAAGTGAATTAGCAGCTTTTAGGTATTTATACTACACTTTATGAATCATTTTCTAAACTTTCGTTGATGATATTTTATATTGTATTCCATGAAATTGTGAATCATTGTACTTCAAAATATTTTATTTTATATTGCATTTCATGAATCATATTCGAAAGTGTAGTTGATGATATTTTTTATTGTATTTCATGAAATTGTGATATTTTATATTTTATATTATATTCCATGATATTGAATTTGATATGTGATTCTGCATCATTTTTAAAGAACAACACTTATCCCACTACTTATAAATCCCTATTGCATTTCCATTCACACAATATTTGATAAATAATTGAAAGAAATATTAATTCATTCCTTGAATAGAATCTAATAGTTCAAAATCCATAACATAAACGCATGATGTGATATGACAACTTAAATAACCCTTGATTATTTTGAGTCAAATTATAGTGAATATAATACTAGAGAGCAAGATAGGTCGATATTCAAAATTAAAAAATGCACTTAATTATTTGAGTCATCTTTTGTTATTACAAAGAAACATTACAACATTTCCTATATGTGCTATCAAATAGCTTAAAATGTACAAAAGGAGCTTATAGAGAATGAGATGAAAGATCAAAAAAAGGAAGCAATAAGAAAATAAGTGAAGAAATTCATCATAAAAATTTTTGACAACCAAATTCTCAAACAGGAGGCACTAGTAGAATCTGGCAAATAAATGACTAGGTGACTAAAAAATTTAGTCACAACAGCTAAAGTGACTAAATTATACTAATTTTTTGCAGCACAACTACAAACGAGTAAATAAATGACTAATTTGGTCATCGGGTAAAAAATTATTTAGTCACACAAATAAAAATGACTAAATAGTTAGTCACACAAGTACAAATTAGACAAAATTTTAAAAAATATTTGGGGAAATGATTGGCAAGAGCCATGTATTACACATGATTTTTTATTATTAGTATTTATAATTTGGCATTTATACAATAGATGGGCACGCGAACTACACTAAGGAGTTTTGAGTTACAACCCTTGCATGGGTGATAAAGATTGTTTAGAGAGGACCTGGAGAATTCTAAAAAGGCAGGCAAGGACTTTAGTGTTTGTTGCAAAGTATTTGAAGTCTGCAACAAAGCCGGATTTAGGGACACCCTCTGCAACAAATTCAGAGGTAATTCAAAACCCTCATTACATTGAACAAAAAATATATATCTTTTTGATTGGAAACTTATAGTAGTTACAATTTACTGTTCTTAATAATATTCTTTTACAATCTTGCCACTATTCTGCTTAATAATGTGTTTGAGCTAAATATAATAAAATTTGGGTGTCAGTGCCAAAATAGAATTTCCTCAAACAATTTTGATACATTCTCACTACAAGCGTAAACTATCCCTGTGAAAAGTAAACATGTGCTAGATTTGCACACACATCAAGCATCTGAACAAAGATGTTTCCTACTACAACTTCTTGTACCTGTGTAAAAATTCCTTTGCAATATCAAATTGACCCCTTTCAGCTAGCACAATGGCTGCCCCATTTGTAGCATAAACATTTCCTATTCTTTGTGCCAACACTTTATAATATAGCTCTCTAGCCTTCTCAAAATGTGTTTCCTCATTCTTTGATTCCCTCCTCTCATTGTGAAAAGCTGTAAAATAAATCCAATTTCCAAGTGAAATGTCAACATAAGAATTATTCGCATTTGATTCACTTTGTGTAGCTTTAATTGTTTCTTAGGTAATGGATATTTTTTCTAAGTTCCCTTTGGTAACACTGTTTGTCACTATCACTTGATTATATAAGAAGGAAATCTCATAGGTTGACAAGATCCAACTCTAATACCATTGTAGTCCCCAATTCTAGAAATTTCTTATTTTTTGGTATTTTCCAATTTTATGCCCTCCTTTTTAGCAATTTTTATTACAAAAATAGAGATATTTCATAGATATAGTATAATGCATATAAACAACAATATGGACCCAATTTGTAGAATAGATAAAGTCTGAAAATGAAAAATACTGATGCAGTAAATCAAATACTGTATTGATAGGAAAACTGGTCTATGGAACAATAAAACGAGGTTTTTATGAAGCATACAATATGGACTTATGTTCATCCTTGTAGTCCTAAAACCTCAACAATAATATATCATATATTATTGATTACTTGGATCAAATATGGAGTTGCCACAATGATCCCTAGATGTGACAATGATTTTAAAGGGTTGCGCACCATAATCCAAACTCATATTATTGTTTTGACAACATTACAAGAGCTGCACATACCATATGGATCCACCATATATTTGAGTGCCCCAACTTGCAACACTACCTTGGAAATAATTATGTAATTTATATATGTGGAAGTTGGTGACTAGCTGTATGAAACCTTTTTCATAGCTACACCTATGATTGAATGTATCAACATTAACCACTGATCATAAGGAAACCATTATCATGCTCTAATGACAATAAATTATATGGTGGATGGTAACCAAAAACTTGATATATTTTTGGCCAAAAAGAATGAAATATTATTCCAGTAGTCACAACGCCCCTTCATCACAAGTGTAATATTAATATCAATTTGGAATTTGAACAGTTTAACTCAATGGTGACTCCTATATGAAATCGCTCCAAGGAATTGCGGGTTTTCATCCTCCAATTTCAATATTAGATATTTTTTGTCATCAAGTTAATTGAACCAAATTCCAAAAATCCAACAAGGAGTAGAAATCAACAAAAATAAAATGTTTGATCATTATGCCTCATCCTCCTTTTTTGGCTTCTCTTAAATAGAGTTTTCCTCCAAAGAAATAACTCTTCAAATTTCCTTCATGACCTTTGATTGATATTTGAGAGGAATTATTTAAAATAGATTTCAATTATAGGAGACATCCTTTTTTTATAATTTTAATTTACTTGAGGCACTCTTTATTATAATTACATTTTATGATAACACTTAAGTGGCCCCTTTTATGACACTAAGATCCTCTTGAGTTATTATTATACTCCTATTTTCCAAGAGAAAAATCCACATGGCCCATGGGAAATGGATGATGAGAATTTGGGTTTCAACTTGGTTTCATTTCAAAAATTGGACATTACATTGTACAAGATTTGTTTAATAATAGAATAATTTAATCCACCCATTTGTGATTGTAAAATAAAAATAGATGAATTAATCTATTTTCAATTATAGGTTGTTTTAATCTAGAATTTGAAAGAAAGATAAATCATAATATATTGAAGGACACAAAATGTTCTAAAATAAAGACTAAAATAAGTTTCCCATAAAATAAGAAAGAGGAAAAATGAAAAGATAACATTCAGAAGATTCATTTGAGGTTTTTGATAAGATCTCATTTAACTATGTCAAATGGATTTGGAAGGTACAAAGCATATTTGATTGACTAAAATTTTGAGGTAGCCTATCCATCATCATTGTATGCATCATCTTCTCTTAGAATTTTTTTCCACAATGGTTAGGTTTGGTTAAAGCTCAGGAAGCCTACACATCATCATCATATGGATCATATTCTCTAAGACTCTGTGTCTACAATGGTTCATTATCTTCAAAATCAAAGTATGCATGTCTCCTTTGTGATTTTGTTTAAACTATAGAATTTGTCTCACCATCATCAGAGTATTCTAGAACTACAGCTACAAGAAGATCTTGGGAATTTTTTGCATCATCTTGTGCCTTATCACTCATATAATTTTCCTCATCTTCCATGGAAACATCAGGTTCCTCCATATAAGAATCATAATCCTTGTGGTCCTTATCCTTCTTCTTTTTCTTATTTTCCTTCTTTCATTTATTCTCATACTGACCAACCTCATCATCATCATCATCCCTGTCCTTATGCTTACTCTTCCATAATTCATTCATATGTTCAAACTGCTCCTCTTATTTCATCACCCACCGAAGTTCTTCCTCTTGCTTTCTCCTTTCCATCTGAATCCTTCATTCTTCATCAACTTTTCATTTTGCTTCATCAACCAAGACAATTTGGCATGTTTCTCTCAACTTTTGATGGCTTTACTGCTCTTCATGTTATGTTGCTTCTCTATGAACATTGGCAACATCAAGAAAATGTTTATAGTATTCAACATGCAACTCTATTTGCTTCTCATCAGATCCATGTGTATGAGGGCTTTCCACAAGTGACAGTTGGCTGAACACATGGAGTGCATTCTAACATTGCCTTACAAACCTCATCAACAATACATTTTTTCTTTTGAATTGTTGAAGTTGAAAACTCCTGCATTGCAACTCCAACATCAAAGTGTAACATGTAATTTGAGGGAAAAAAAAGTACTACGCTTAATAATTTTCTTTTATAATCTTTCCACTATTTTTCTTCATAATGTGTTCAAGCTAAATATAAGAAAATTTGGGTCTCAGTGCGAAAATAGAATTTCCTCAAACAATTTTGATGCATTTTCATTGCAAGTGAAAACTATCCTTGTACAAAGTAAACATGTGCTGGATTTACCCACACATCAAGAATCTAAACAAATATGTTTCCTCCAACAACTTCTTGTACCTGTGTACAAATTTCCTTTGCAATATCAAATTGACCCCTTTCAGCTAGCACAATGGTTGCCCCATTTGCAACATAAACATTTCCTAGTCTTTGTGCCAACACTTTACAAGATAGTTATCTAGCCTTCTCAAGATGTGTTCCCTTGTTATTTGGATCCCTCCTCTCATTTCAAAAGCTGAAAAATAAATCCAATTTCCAAGTGAAATATCAACATAAGAATTCTTCACATTTGATTCACTTTATGTAGCCTTAATTATTTCTTTCACTTTAAGTCGGTCATCTATTTTTAGTTTCATGCTGTCAAAAATACATAAAGATTTTGATGAGTTCTTATCCACCTTAAGAGCACCCACAATAAATTTTAGGCTTATTTGGATCTCATTCCAAGCCCGAGCCATGGTTGCAAGACATAGATATGCATCCATAGAATCAAGTAACTTGAACAATATTAGCCTATATAAAAGATTTTTTTTTCAGTATCATGTAGTTGTTCAAACAACTAGCAAGATTAAATAGTGTGTGACTTTATCCCATGGTAACTCAAGTGAAACACCACCTTCTTCTAGTCAATGGAATAATTCCATATCCTTAAATTGCACAGAAAAACTACAAAATTGACACTAGGGATTTTATTTATGAATTCAACCCAAATGTCATTTCCTAATGCCTCAGTGAATTTTTTTTCAGCCAAATCTAGTTCATCACACTCAAAATGAATAACCCCAATGTTGTTTAACAATTCAATGTGTACTTCTTATTTTCTCTTCTTGAGAAGAGACTTTGCTATCTTAAGAGAATATAAGGCTGCACTAGGGTCTGTCGATATTAATAACTCACTCATCTTGATAAATGTGTGGGAATCACATGTATCTATGCAAGTTACCTTTCTTAAAATTTATAAATCCTTCTCTGCCTACCCTTGCTGAGCATATATATGTCTTACAGGTTTTAAGCTCCCACAGTTCTCAAGGTGGACTTCCAAAACCTTTTCAATATTTGAGAGAGAACTCTTAAGATCTCCCAGCTTCAATTGAACCTTTCCACAAAATCATGTGGCCTCTGGCTTTCCTTGACTGATGCCATGTAGTAGAAGATAGTAGTTTCATAATCACCTTTACTATGATAAGATTGTGCAATATTATAATATGAATGATATTTCATGAGAGGGTGGTCAGTCGAAGAAAGAGCTATCTAAGTCAACTATTCCACAAGAAAATGTTGCCCTATGAAGAAAAAATGGTTTGCTAAATGATTTGATTTCATTGCATAGTACGAGTACAATTCAAAGTCTCTACGTATATTTTCCATTCCTTCATGAAAAATACCTTTTTCACTAACTATGAGAATCCTACAATTAAAAAGTGCACAAAACTAACCACAAATATTTTCCCCCATTTCAAACAACAAAATTTCCAAAAAAATGCATTTAAAACCTACAAAAAAATGTAAATAAGATCACATTGATTTTCGTGCCAAAAAAACCATGAGACCATATCTTGTTGCTTACTATTATGCTTTGATAGACTTTTTCCAAGCATCCATAGCTTGTTTGAAATCACCTATTTTAGGCTTTTAGCCATAGTAGCATGGCAATGAACTATTTGATAAAATGCTTTCGTAGAAATGTATGAAAAATGTGGTGGCATAGATGAGGCAATGAAATTTAGAAAAAATTCCTCAAATAAATGTGGCCTCATGGTGATGGAATTCCATGACAAGCAAATTGTTATGGATTGTCATGGCATTCCATCACCATGAGACCACATTTCTTTGAGAAATTTTTCAACCAGTTCTCTGCCTTGTCTATGTTATTGCTTACTATTATTCTTTGATAGATTTTTTCCAAGCATCCATAGCTTGTCCAAAAGCACTTGTAATAGGCTTTTAGCCATAGCAACAAGGCAGTGAACTATTTGATAAAATTCTTTGGTAGATAATATGTATGAAAAATGTGGTAGCATAGACAAGGTAGTGAACTATTTGAAAAAGTTCCTTAAAGAAATGTGGTCTCATGGAATGCCATGACAAGAAAATGCAATTGGCAACTGCTCCTATTTATCAGTTATGCAATGTGAAGTAATTGCATAACTGCTTAGGTTGAATTTGTAAAAACTATATTGTAATTGAAATTTTGTCATCTATCAGCATCTAGTTATTAGTTATCCAATGTGAAGTAATGCTTTGAGTTTGAAAGATGTGCAATGCAATGTAATCAACAATGCATATGATTATGATGATGTTTTGTCACCTTAACTAGCCTGTCACCTCAAGAGGTTAGCATGTCACCTAAAATTTTGTTATATGTATGGTGTAATTTAATAGTGAATGTAATTCATTCTTCTTAGTTTTCTTACTTTGGTTGAAATTAATTTTGTTTAGTTAGAATATAATTTCTTGTATGTCCTATATATGTTTTCTAGATGCTAGAATTTTTTTGTATGTCCTAGATGATAACTTTAGTTTGTAATACAACTTCTAGCCTCCACATGCATTGAATATTCTTGTGTGAAGGAAACAATAATGAAAGTCTATGATTTAATAATACATATAGATATCTTAACATTAGGTGAACTAAGCCTCCTCATTACAAACAAAGAAATAATCTCTTAGGTCTGATTGACACTAAAAACTAAAACTAAGAGACTACAAAATTAGAAAATTGCTCAATATTTTCAATAAAATGATATCTAAAATAATGCATTCATAATATACCCCTATATTCCCACCTAAAATACATAAAAATCCAATCATACATAGTATTATCAACAAATCATTGAGACCAAAATTTGAGCACCAAATTAAATCTTCTTCTTCATTGATTGCTTCAAATAGATATTGCAATATAACAGAAGTCTCCTTATATATGTTTCTATAAATTCCTATGATGATGATATCAAAATTTGGTCTTGGTTTTCTCTTTTATAAGAAAAGCAACAAGCTTTAAACCGTTAGAAAATATGGCATCTTTTCAAAATTCATGCCTCTTTGTATAAATTAAACATTTGTTTTTCTTGAAACATAATTAAGAGAAAATAAAGATAGTAGATAACTAATGAAGTCTACAACACTCGTGACACCTATAGACACTGAAATTTTTCCTAAAGTCTACGAGCAAAATTTTTCCTTAGTCATCATCCTCTAATAATTAAATAAATTTATTATTTAATTATTCCTGATCATATTCCTTTATTAATTAAATGATTTTTTAATTATTTAATTAATTCACTTTCTAGTCTTTATTCTATCCCGGTCAATTAAAATTAATTGCGTTACTAATACCCCTTTCTTCAAAAATTAAATAAATCATTATTTATTTAATTATTTATCTTTCATCACATGTCTATAGTCAGATAATAATTATTATTTGACCTTTTATTCTTCTATAATTAAATAATTGACAAAATTATTTATTTATGTGTCATTCTTCTCCTTTAAATAATTGATCCAAATCAATTATCCATATTTAATTTATATCTCCTCCTTTAATTAAACTTATGAATTTAATTAAATCTCCTTTTTCATTTCCTCCAAATAAATAATTTAAAATTAATTATTTATTTGCCACTTGTCATCCTTCTCCATTTTCGAATAAATAATTTAAAATAAATTATTTATCCCTCCATTTTGGTCAAAGATCTCTTATCATTATTTCATGTCATAGCCTGCATGTCCTGCATGTATATCATAGTCATCAGGCATCATAGTCGTCGACGTCATATCTTTTCCATGCATGGCATATTCTGGTTGCATCAATTTTCAATCGTAGATCTTGGCATCTTTCTAGAATCTTGATCTTGGCCATCCATTTTGTAACCTCCCTCTCATGAATCCTCATCCGTTGATCTTGGAATCTTTCTAGAAGATCAATCTCGTCTTTCCATTCGAATGGTTGTCTATAAAAGCAACAATTTTTCTCCATTTTTGATTTAACAGCTAATTATCTCCAACTTTCTACTTACTATTTTGTAGGTATTTTCACATGTGAAGCAATAAATCTGAGGGCAAAGATTGCAAAAAGGAGAAATAGGAGAGCAAGAGAAGTGATTCAAGATTCAAACATGGGGAGTATTATGATTTAATATTTTTATTTTTCTTATGCTTTCATTGTTTTTTCTTGTTTGGATGAGGTTAATAGTTTAGAAGTGTTAGCTATCACTAATCTAATCTATTTTATTTTCCCCATCTTACATTGGTGAACTTGACATGAATCTTACAATTTTGTAGAGAAATTTGTTTGTTTTCTTGTTTATTTTTGTTGTTTTGCAGGTTACAGCCAAGAATTCATACGAAATCTCATCTTCTTTTGAGCATAGAAAAATGGGTACATAAAGTCTTTAAAAATGATCATCTGGGTTTTGTAGCCCTTGTTTTTCAGCTTTTCAAAACTTTAAACGGTTTAAAATTTTGTCAAGTTTTGAGAAAGTTATGGTTTTTTTAATTTTCTATTGTCATTAAACTTTTTTTTTGAGTTACTAATCTATCATTTTTAGCATGTGGCATAGCTTGGAGGGAGTCTAAAAACTATTTCTTTAGAAACAAAAATCGAGATTTTCATTTCTTTAGGCATAATCAATTTTCTTTTCTTTCAACAACTACAACAAATTGCATGCAAACTCATTGGTTAAAATGAACATGCATTTCATGTCATGAGCTTAAAAAGAACACAAATTGCATTCACACTCATTGGTTAAAATGAACATGCATTTGATGTCATGGGATTAAAAAGAACACAAATTGCATGCACACTCATTGGTTAAAATGAACATGCATTTCATGTCATGGGCTTAAAAAGAACACAAATTGTATGCACACTCATATGGTTAAAATGAACATGCATTTCATGTCATTGACTTAAAAAGAAATTTTTTTGTTTCACATCAAGTTGAATTTTTAAAATGAACAAAGTGACTTGTGTGTCCTCCTCACATTATCATTTGGTAATTAAAATTTACAAGTGTCTTCAATTCTGTGTCACCCTTTGATGCAATAATCGAAGTATCCTCTCCCCTTGTGCATTCATGTGATCCTAGGTGTAAGAGAAATTGTTATTGCCTCTAGAATTTGGGCCTTCCTTGGTGGAAAAAATTACTCACCCCAAGGCGACTCAGACCGAAAACGTAGCTCTTTGGCTAGGCTACCCCCGACCGGTATATAAATGTGAATCCTAAGGGAAATCCTAGGATTATGAATGTGGATGTGTCATACGGACCAAGTAGTACTCCCCAAAACCCTGTTGAGTGTAACCTCTTTAGGCTAGAGTTCCTCCTAAATAGAGCTTAATCTTGTGCCCCATGTATGGCCACTCGAACAGGGGTCCCGAACTAAAAACCTTTATGTAGTTGCCAAAATCCTTCTATTTGCTAGCGTAGCAATGGTCGTTGTGAAGGCATCCACATTCTCATAGTTCTTAGTAGAGGTGATCAACCTATCATGGGAGTTTTATGGGGGTTGGAATCTTGGTTGGCCTGAGAAGTGAGTGCAATGTAAGGGGGAGCCCGTGCAGTCAAGCTTCTGGATTCACATGCTAAGAATAAGTGTGGTTGGGGAAACCCACGTGGAATCTAGCAAATATTGTCCTTGCTTAACCTAGGGTTGTGCTTGTCTTCATTGTGCATGTTTTCAAAGTTTCAAAGACAAGATATTGTGTTTTCCAAGTGTTTTTCTAAGACATTGATACAAATAAACACCTTTCACAAATCTGGAAACACACACATTCAACTTGAAACAACTCCAAATTTTGCAATTTAAAACCTAAGACCAAACTTGTCCAATTTGATATCAAACAACCTTTGTTGAAAACTAGAAATAAAATTGTTCAAATCTTCCATTAGTGACATCTTTAGTTTTCATTTACCCATAGTTTCATCCTTTCAAAACTTAGTTTCATCCTTGAACATCATCATCTTCATAAACCAGTCCTTGCATCCTCATTTCATTTTCAGATTTTGGATTAGGAAAACCCTACCATACTTTGTGAAATCATTGCCTTCAAAGAGTAGGTTGTCATTGGACTTATTCAACATCATTTTCCTTATTCATTGTCCTTTTGTGAGACCTTTCCAGCTCAAGAGTCTAGTTAGGAAAACTCACTTTATCATCTTGTCCTACCAACAAGTCCTTTGATGACCCAAATTGAGACATAGATCAAGCTTAGGGTGGTTGAGTATCTCATTTTTCCAAATCATTTAGACCTTTGCATTGACTTACTTTAGACATTCAAGTCATTTTAGTCCTCACCTTGCAAATTTTATCTTGAAAATCCAAAAATATTGTCATAACTTCTATCTTAGTCCTCATTTGGTATCTAGACTTTGCATTGGTCATTACCTTAGTCAAAAAAAAAAATCATATTAATCCTCATTGTCACCTTTCATTAGTCATCTTCCTTAGACAAACATCGTTATCACCTTGCATTAACATCCTTTATTCCAAAACAAAAAAACATAGTTTAGTGGCATCCACATCTTGCATTATCCATCAAACTTGCAAATATCTCACATGGTTGAAACAATGTAAAAATCCAAAAGAAAGGACATGGAATATTCAAGTGACCCATTTCATGACACTACCCTTGGGTTTAATTCAAATCAATCCACACCACACAAAGAGGTGCCACAAGGAGATCAAACTGACAATCGGGACAATCTAAATCACGATGAATTCAAAAAACAATTGACTCCTCAAGAAATTGAAAGAGCTTATCAAGATCCAAAAAATTTAAACATGATTGATCAAATTTTTAGTGCTTATCCTAATAGATACTTCTATGCACTAGCTAAAAGGGTGCCAAACTACCTCAAGGTTTTGATGTATCAACCCTTGTAGAAGAGGAAACTGAAAATCCATTTACAATTGGCATGCCATCGTCATCACAAATAACAAATATACCCCTTGGGATAACCTCACACATGAGTACCACAACCACACATATCCCAAATATCACAACATTTGGAAACAAGGAAACCCATATTGCTACAAAAGGACAAAATTCTACACTTGGAAGCAATTCCAACTCCTTGGGCAAGACCTTTACAAATCCCATTTTCCAAAACACACATCAAGGTTCTACCACACAAGGTCCCATTCCTACACTTCAAAACACAAACCAAGGATCCTTGTTCCAATTTTCAAGTCAACCTAGAAAGGTCCACATTATCTCACGAAAAATCCAAAAGCAAAAGAATAATCAAGGATCCATCCCATCATTCCAAAATTCGAATCAAGGGTCCCTCTCACCATTCCAAAATTGTAACCAAGGAAACATTCCACCACAAAATTTCAATCAAGGGCCTACATCTTCATTTCAAAATACCAACCAAGGAACCATTTCTTCATCACAAAATATCGGTCAAGGACCAACACCTTCATTTTCAAACCAAGGACCTAATTTTCAAAACCAAAACACAAATCAAGGGTCTACACATCAATTCCAAAACACAATACCACATGCAAACATGACCTTTGGGATGAACCTAAATGCCAATTTCATTCCAAATCAAACCAACACAAATCAATATGGCAATCAAGGTCTCACATCACAATGCATCAATCATAATTCAAATCCAACCTATGACCTCAATGCTAGCATCATGACACCAAGTCAAAACAATGCAACACCATCACTTGCAGCCTTTGTGATACAACAAGTGAAAACCCTTCAACAAAAAATGACTAACATGCAATTGGGGACCAACAAAAAGACCTATTCCATGGAGGAATTATGCCCCTTTCCATTCGATCGCAATTTATATATGCCACCCTTTCCCCCTCATTTTACAACACCACCTTTGCCTAAGTATAAGGGGATAGGGGATCCAATAGAGTACATTCGAGAATTCAACACATCATGCATGGAAGTCTCATATGATCCAACTTATTTAATGAGACTATTTCCGTGAAGTCTTACAGGGGAAGCTTTAGATTGGTTTTCACATATTCCTCCAGGAATAAGAACATGGGGTGAACTAGCCGACAAATTCATTAAAAAATTTTCCTTCAACATTAAAAATGATGTCACCCTTGCAACATTAAGCACCGCTAGACAAGAATAAGGAGAATCCCTTACCTCATTCTACCAAAGATGATGAGGTTTGGTTAGCAAATTCCCTTGTCACATTCCTGAAAAACAATTGGTCACCATGTTTATGGAAAATCTTAATGGAGAACTCATGAGCCGAATTCAAATCCAATGTTGTACAACCTTTGAAGAGATCCTTGAGAAAGGTGTCCTTATTGAGAAAGGTCTTATCGCTAGAGGACCAGTCAAGATAAATAGAGAAAATAAAAAATCTAACAATGATAAGAGCAAATACTGGCCCCGAAACAAAAATGTAACAAATGATGGAGTTGTTGATGCCAAACTAATAACTAAAGGTCCAACCATTCAACTTAAAGGCCCCTCCTCATCATCAACCATGTCAAATACACGAATCCAGATTCAAAACCAAACATTAAACGCTATCCAAAACAATCAACAACAAAGAGGACCTCCTCGTGCCAAGAGAACCTACACCCCCTTCGGTGAACCTATCGAATTAGTTCTCAAATGACTCTTGCAAACCAATACCATCACACTACCTGACACCAAGAATTATGAACCTTCCTTGATCAAACTAGATTGGTGGAAAGAAGATGAATACTATGAATACCACAGTAGCAAAGGACATAAAACAATAAGATGTTGGACACTCAAGAACATTATTCAAGACCTCATTGAAGATGGAACTATATCAGTAGGAGATTAGCAAGGAAAAACCAAAGCTGATCATACCATATTCAAAACTCCCTTGTAAGAACATGATAAAGGGAAATCCTCCAGTTCAGGGAACAACAATAGTGCCAACTATGCCACAGTCAAACACGACTATAGCACTATTATTCTTAACATAACACCCTTTGATGATTGCATTTCTACCATCACCATAAAAAATCCAAACTCAAACTATGTTGTTGCTACTCGTAGAACCAAGATAACTATTCCAGGACCTCCACCCAATCCTCAGCCCAAGAACCAATATAATCTCCTAGAGCAGTTGGGAAAAACTCCTACGCAAATCTCTATCTTGGAGCTCCTTCACACATCCCCACAACATAGAGCTATAATTGAAAAAGCATTGCAAGAAGCATTTGTCCCTGCCAACCTAGATTTCAATGCATTTCAGGCCATGGTCAGATACCTAGCTACACCACATCATGTCACCTTCTCTAAGCAAGCCTTTTCTACACCAAAATCTGATCATAATGATCCCTTGCATCTTGAAGTTTGTGTTGATAAATGCAAGATTAGATGAGTCTTAGTAGACGGTGGAGCGGGTCTAAATATTTTCTCACTAAAATTGGTGAAAGCATTGGGATACTTTGAGAATTGTATAGACCGAGCAAAGAAAATCACTATCAAAGCTTATGATGATGCCGAGCATTCATCTGAAGGTGTCATTTCACTTCCTATAAGAGTTGGCCCAGCCATACAACATACAGTATTTCATGTCTTAGATCTAGAATTACATTACATCCTTCTCCTTGGTCATCCTTGGATTCATGCTATGAGAGCTATCCCATCCACCTACCATCAATGCCTCAAATTTCCACACAATGGCACTTAAATCACCATTCCAGGCAACCCCAATCCTTTTTCAGTATTGTTCAAACTTAAGAGGAACTGTTGAACGTCAAGTGCCCATCAATCGAGAGGCCTCGCCTTCCACTTCATCTACCACTTCATCCCATTACGTTGACCCATATACACTGGTCAAATCACCCATTCCATTCACCACCCCCTCCATTCCTAAGATCCAGATCCAAGACAAAGGATGTGGAGAATATAACATGAAGAGTCTATTTTTCATTGGAAAATTCCCTAAATCACCAAAGTCTTATGGGAAACTACATCCCATGCAGCCTAAGGTCGTCTTTCATAATCCCCCTACCACCTTCACCAAATGGGGAGAACTTTCCAAGGAATCTCTAGATTATCACATTCTCACATGGCTATATAGAGAAGAAGAAGACACCAAATCTAAGAGGCTGCCATTTGAATAGTATCCAAAAGGGTTCCCAATAATGAAACGACAAGGATATGATGGACATAGTGGTCTTGGCCTAAATAAACAAGGAATGATAGAACCCTTGCAACCTCCTAAGTTGATTAAACATCAAGGGTTAGGGTTTGTACCTATAAGAGTGACTATCCAAGGTATCAAATTACCTTCAAGTGATGTTGCTAATGCTTCAAATGAGATCGAGACATATGAGGACCCTTGGGATTTTGATGCTGATTCTAATGAATATGAACGGTATTCCCTATCCTCCACTAGCTTTATGGACCTAGATAAACTGTTCTGAATACTTGATGAGCCTCCTCTTAAAACACAATTCAGTCAAAAGCTTACAATTGGTTCCCCACTAAGTCTACCAAGCCCTTGTCCCAAAGTCCCCTTGAATAAAGAAGAATGGATTAAACACTTTTGGGAAACCATCGACGCTACCTCCTGGGAACCTAATGACTCTACGTTTGTCTTTACCCTCTCTACCTACACCATGAATCTTGATAACAATGATGATGGCTTACCCCTTGTCTACCCACAACTCATAGATTGGGATCAACAAGACCCACCAAGTTTGGACACTTTCAAGAACGATGAAGCAATTGCTGGGTTTATGGGACTTCGTGAAGGCATACCTAGTGGGGATCATAAGGCTGGATTTTCCATAGAACTTGATTATACTGCATACTTTGGTGAGGTTGTCCTATCCTCTAGTCGCAAAAGTGAATATGATAAAATAAAAAATATAAATAATAGGTCTTCAAGTGAAAACTGAAAGGTGCATGTTGACCGTGAAAAAGTAAAAATAAAGGACGTGTCTGAAGGTGAAAACCTACCTAAGGCACCTGAGAATGGAGGATTGGATTGTCTCCCAATAGACCAAGAGAGATTTTCCATTTTTGATAGAAGAAATAGAAGAGGTGAATATTGGAACACGAGATAATTCCAAAATCATATAGTTAACAGCATCTTTGACTACCAAGGAAAATCTTGAGTTCACAACATTCTTTGCAGAAAGACAAGTCAATTTTTCTTGGTCATATGTAGATATGCCTGGATTGGATCCCGAATTGGTTTTACATCACTTACCACTTCTACCTAATGCCAAGCCATACAAACAGAAGCTAAGAAAAATGCATCCACAAATCGCACTCCTTGTCAAGGCAGAATTGAAGAAACTTCTAGATGCAGGATTCATTCGTTCTATTGATTAGGCAGATTGGATATCAAACCTTATCCCTGTAACTAAACCAAATGGTCAAATTAGAATCTGCATAGACTTTAGAGATCTCAAAAAAGCTTGTCCCAAGGATGATTTTCCCCTGCCAAACATTGACATCATCATCGACCTCATAGCTGGGTATGAAATGCTATTACTCATGGATGGATTCTTGAGTTATAATTAGATAAGGATTGCTATTGAAGATCAACCAAAAATAGATTTTACATGTGCTTGGGGAACTTTCTATTGGAATGTAATGCCATTTGGATTGAAAATTGTTGGAGCTACATATTAGAGAGTGTTGATCACAATCTTTCATGACTACATGCATGTGCTGATGGAAGATTATGTTGATGACCTTCTCTCTAAATCCCTAGAATGAAGTGGACATTTAGCAGTATTGGACAAGAATTTCACACAACTAGAAAAATACCAACTCAGATTAAATCCAAAGAAATGTGTTTTTGGGGTCTAATCAGGAAAACTCCTTGGATACATAGTATCACGCAAAGGAATAGAAGTTGACCCCATGAAATTCAAAGCTATCTTAGAAATTCCACCACCAACCAACATCAGTCAATTGAGGACATTACAAGGGAGACTACAATCAATCTGTAGGTTCATTGCTCAGTTAGCAAACAAGATCCACCCATTCCAACATTTTTTAAGAAAAGGCATTCCCTTCAACTCTATAGAAAAGTGTTAAGAAGCGTTTGATTAGATAAAAAATTATCTACTGACTCTACTAGTTCTCATGCCTCCAATCAATAGAAAATATTTGATATTATATGTGACAACAACAACATCAGCATTAGGGGCATTATCAACACAAAATGATAATGATGGAAATGAACGAGTTGTATATTACATTAGTCACACCCTGGTCGGATATGAGTTGAATTATAGTCCTATTGAACGAGCATGTATAGCTGTGGTATTTGCAGCACAAAAATTGAGACATTACATGTTGAATCATAAGACCAAACTGATTGCCAAAATTGATCCTCTGAAATATCTTCTCAGCAAAGCAGCACTGACAGGAAGACTAGCTAAATGGGTTATGATGCTAAGTGAATATGAAATTGAGTATGCATATTGAAAGGCAATAAAAGGACAAGTGATAGCAGACCAACTTGCAGATGCACCCATAAAGGTAGATCATCCTTTGATATCTGATTTCCTAGATGAATCAATCTTTGTCATAGACACACCAATTACATGGAAGTTATATTTTGATGGATCTTACACAAGTCATGGTTCAGGAGCTGTAATTTTGTTCATCACACCCCAAGGAGACTCCATTCCAAAGTCATTTTGAATAACATTCCCTTGCACTAATAACATAGCAGAATATGAGGCATTATTGACAAGACTTTGAATAGCAATAAAATGGAAAATCAAGGATCTTCAGGTCTACGGTGATTCACAGTTAGTGATAAAATAGGTTAATGATGATTATGATACTAAGGATGAGAAATTGATGCCCTACAAACGCATGGTGGATAGCTTCAAACTATAGTTTGACAATGTTTCTTTTGAATAGATCCCAAGAATCTAGAACAAAGCGGCTGATGCAATGGCTACCATCAGATCTCACTTGGACATTCCCAATAATGCATCACAATACGTGTTCTTGGTAGAACAGCTATTGATCCCTGCGTTCGATGTCCCCAAAATTGAATTTGTGTGTGAAATTGTTGGTCTTGATTCACCTTGGTACAAAGACATTTATGCCTATTTACATGAACAGATTATACCTCCTAACTTGTCCATTAACCAATGTAAGACCTTTATCCGACAAGCATCTAAATATGTCATCATCAGAGACACCCTTTATTGTCGTAGCCTAGATAGTACCCTCCTTCGATGTCTCGACTTAAATGAAGCAAAAACAACCTTACAAGAGGTACATCATGGTATATGTGGAGCTCACTTTGCTGGTCCTACCTTAGCCAAAAAGCTCATGAGAACGGGATATTATTGGCCTACAATGGAATGTGATGCCTATCATTTTGTGAAGAAATGTCACCAATGTCAGATTCATGGAGATCTCATACATGTACTAGCTCAGGAACTGCAACCGCTTACTTCGCCATGGCCATTTTATCAATGGGGACTCGACCTTGTAGGAAAGATCCATCCCACCTCTTCCAATGGGCATAAGTTTATCCTTGTCGCCACTGAGTATTTTATGAAATGGATTGAATTCATTCCATTGACTTACATTATTGGTAAACAGATAGCCAAATTCATCTTGAATTACATGATTTGTCATTATGGTATCCCACACTCCATCATTATAGATAATGGCCACCCTTTCAAAAACCAAGATGTTCGTGAGCTCTGTGACAAATTCCATATTCAACATCATATTTCCACTCCATATTACCCCTAGGGTAATGGTCAAGTTGAGGCATCTAATAAGACTATCCTAAAGATCTTAAAGAATACTGTCAATGATGTTGGCCGTGACTGGCACTTACAACTTAACCTTGCTTTATGGGCCTATCGCACTAGTATTCGTACCCCTACAAGAGCCAAACCATATTCCCTTGTTTATGGATCTGAATCAGTACTTCCTATAGAGGTCGATTTACCATCCCTATGAGTCTCTATGCATGGCCTGATTGACCAAGAATAATACCATGTATCCCATCTACATGAGCTAGAGTTACTGGATGAAAAGAGGAAAAATGCTTTGACACACTTGAAAGAATATCATAACTGCCTCTGACGTAGTTATAATAAGAAGGTTCATCCTAGGATTTTTGACATTGGTGATCTAGTCCTAAAAGAGAATCCAAAGAACCAAGTAGAATGAGAAAAACCTAGTAAATTTGAGCCTAATTGGTTGGGCCCGTACATTGTCACAACAACATATGGATCTGGTGCTTATCAGCTTTCTACTCCTGAAGGAGAACCATTGTCTAAACCCATCAACAACATGCACCTTCACAAGTGTTATACTTGATTCTCAGAGTATCCCTTAAAAAGTCAAAAACCCAAAAAAATAAAAAAAATAAAAAAAAATAAAAAAATAAAAAAATTTATAGTAAAGAAAAATAATTCGTCCAAAAGTGAAAACCACTTCAGTGGCACTTTGGATAAGTACCATGGTGAAAACCTAGCAAACAGTCACCATGTGCAGTCATTCTAGTGTCCTTTGTCTACTTTCACTCCATATGGTCTTTCATCTATTCACACCCATTCCTCATCCATAATAAAGCTTCGTCATCCTTCCCATGGTTTGAAAACCACCGACATTTAGCATCCTTCGCTTTCATATCCACCCATTGCATTCACCGCTTCCCCTCTTGCATAATATGTTGTTCTTATACCTAACTGGGGGCAATTCCTTGACTTACATCTTCATGGGAAATAATACATGGTATCAGCCTTGAAAAAATCATAAAAATCATAACATGTCTTGAAAAAAATCATAAAAATCATAAAATGTCTTGGAAAAATCATAAAAATCATAAAATGTCTTGAAAAAAATCATAAAAATCATTAAATGTCCTAAAAAAAATCATAACAATCATAAAATGTCCTGAAAAAATCATAAAAATCATAAAATGTCCTGAAAAAAAAAATCCAAAAAAATCAAAACATTTCAAAATCCAAAAAATCATAAAATTCTCAAAATCCAAAAATATCAGAAAAATTCAAAACTCCTGAAAAATAGAGTCTTGACTCTAAGTTTGAGTCTGAATCGGTTTTGTTAGAGTGGTCGAACTACATTTCCTCTGTGCGTTTGTTACTTAGGAAAGATTCATCTTAAATGAGCCCCCGAGGCATTAGGTCAGTCCCTTTAGGTTGTCCAAATAAAATCATGAACCAATATTTTGTCGAATAAGACAAAGTCAAGTCGTGTCGAACTACGAGGTCTCTGTGCACTACTACATAGGCAAGGCCATCTATCGATGAGCCCCTGAGCCCCCCTAGGTCAAGTCCTTTAGGGTTCATCGAGTTGGGTCCCGTCCTTGGTTTGAAAGCAATCATCATTCAAACTACATCTAGAAACATCAAACCAATTAAATCTTTTAGCAATCAATTATCTTATCATCAACTCAATCCAGTCACTAGTCTTATATTGCAATGGGGCATTATGTCATTTGTCTCATTTGGTCTTATCTCTTGTCTTTTATCAGGATACGTCCTTCCAGGGTTAGACTTTCTCAACCTTGTCATTTACCTTAAGCAGGATGTGTCCTTGTAGACTTGTCACTTCGTCAACTTTATCAGATGTGTCCTCTACCTAAATAGGATGTGTCCTTCCTGTGGTTTGGTATCATCACATCGTTTGGTTATATTCATCAATCTTTTTCAAACAATCAAACAATCTTGTCAACTTTGTCAATCAATCTTTCCTTAATCAAGATGTGTCCTTCCTAAAATCGGGCATTATCATTATCAATCAACTTTTTCACACCACTCACTCTTATCAGCTTGGTCAATCAATATTTCCTTCATTAGGATGTGTCCTTCTTGAGGCTAGGCATGGTCAATCAAATCACTTTATCAATTCTTATCAACCTATCAATCAGCTCGGTCATCTTGGTCAACCTAATCGACCAATCAAACAATCATCATTATCACTAGAAAACACTATCTTGGCAAACACTTTTTTGGTTTGGATTTTCTTATCTTTTCGATTGGTTTTGGGTCATGTTACTAGTCTCCTCGAGGATTTCCTATCAATGGATTTAGAGGGACGATGATGGATCATGGCCTCTTTTCTTTGTTTGCTGCATGTGGTTTGTCTTGGCAAAAATACTAGGACAACCTGGTCCCTAGTATGAGTTGGGGCATTCCTTGTCTTTTTTACTATTTGTCTTTCCCAAATGGTCACCTTTCACACCTTGGTTTATGTCATACCATGGTTTTTTTGGTCCATTTGTGACATTTTTGATGCCCAATGATGATAAATTTAAAAATGTAAGCATGAAAGTTGGTTCCCTTATCATTTCCTGTCTATCTTCTTTCCCCTTTTCACGCTAACATCCCATCTCCCTTGTTTTTTCCATGCTAAAATTTCTTCTATCTTTCATCCTCTAGTCATATCTTCCATTTCAAGAGCACATTCATATTCTTTGAACCCACATGTCCTCTCGAGGGGGCATACCACAACCCTCCTGGTCACCCTTCCCCTTTCTCTTTACACTGGGGCATATTTCAAAATTAAATTTCTTTAACACAACGCGATGAACTGCATTATGTCAAAGAGGGGAAAAATGTAGACACTGAAAAATATCCTAAAGTCTATGAGCAACATTTTTCCTTAGTCATCATCCTCTAACAATTAAATAATTTTAATTACTTAATTATTCCTGATCATATTCCTTTATTAATTAAATGATTTTTTAATTATTTAATTAATTCACTTTCTAATCTTTATTCTATCTCGATCAATTAAAATTAATTGCGTCACTAATACCCCTTTCTTCAAAAATTAAATAAATCATTATTTATTTAATTATTTATCTTTCATCACATGTCTATAGTCAGATAATAATTATTATTTGACCTTTTATTCTTCTATAATTAAATAATTGAAGAAATTATTTATTTATGTGTCATTCTTCTCCTTTAAATAATTGATCCAAATCAATTATCCATATTTAATTTATATCTCCTCCTTTAATTAAATTTATGAATTTAATTAAATCTCCTTTTTCATTTCCTCCAAATAAATTATTTATTTGCCACTTTTCATCCTCCTCCATTTTCGAATAAATTATGTATCCCTCCATTTTGGTCAAAGACCCCTTGTCATTATTGCATGTCATAGCCTGCATGTCCTGCATGTCTGTCATAGCCATCGACGTCATATCTTTTCCATGCATGGCATATTTTGGTTGCATCAATTTTCAGCCGTAGACCTTGGCATCTTTCTAGAAGCTTGATCTTGGCCATCCATTTTGTAACCTCCCTCTCATGAATCCTCATTCATTGATCTTAGAATCTTTCTAGAAGATTAATCTCATCCATCCATTCGAATGGTTGTCTATAAAAGCAGCCTTTCTTCTCCATTTTTGATTTAACAACTAATTATCTCCAACTTTCTACTTACTATTTTGCAGGTATTTGCACATGTGAAGCAATAAATCTGAGGGCAAAGATTTCAAAAAGGAGAAATAAGAGAGCAAGAGAAGTGATTCAAGATTCAAGCATGGGGAGTAATATGATTTAATGTTTTTTATTTTTCTTATGCTTTCATTTTTTTCTCTTGTTTGGATGAGGTTAATAGTTTAGAAGTGTTGGTTTTCACTAATCTAATCTATTTTATTTTCCCCATTTTACAACACCATAGTCTGTTAATCTTTGTAAGGCACCTGCGATCACTAAAGATCTTATCAAGGTCCTTTCTACATATTAGTGTATCTGAATTTCTAGTTATTCCACTATGATAACACCCAGGCCTAGTGTTTGGGAGGACCCAAATACTTTTGCTCCGACTCGTACACTATATAATCATGTGGCCATTTCTATTCTTGAATTTTTAATATATTTGCAAGGTGAATCTTCCATCAGTTGTCTAGTAACACCCTGCCAACCATGATAAAATTAGGATATCCAACATCCAAGGATATTACTCCATCCATGATTAAGTTGAACCTATCAACCATCCTTTTGTATGTGAGTGATGCAATGTGGAACAATCTAGCAAAATTCACTCTTCCATTCATTGAGGTCCTTCAATTGATCATCATCTTTCAATATTTTTTGTACACACCACTACTTCAGAGGATGAAATGAATCAATTCATGTTCTGATCTTTTGGTACTCCCCTTGTATATATTGGAATTCATCTAAAACTATTTTTGCCATCTTCTCTATAGGTTTTAATGCTGCAAGATCCTCGGTACTCCTCTATAAGATTCTACACAAGGTTAACAATGTGTGGTGTATGGGATGCCAATTCTTAAAAAGGGGATCTAGTATGGGTACATGTGTTTTCATTTGACCAATTGTGTGTGTCAGTGAACTGTAGAAATCATATACACTTTCCAACTTATCCACAATTAGCTTTATCCTATGCTCGAGGACCTTCTCTAAAACATTACAGATTTTCTTTTTCAATCCTTCCTTACCCTCATTGTTGGCTTTCTTTAACTCTTCAATCTCCTATCTAATAATTCTCACTTTTTTAGTGGAAGCACTTTCTATATCAACTGGTGGAGCAGGAGGAGGCTGGTATAACATTATTTCATTTTTCCTTGAGGAGCCTATCCCTTTCAATTGTTCCTTCAACTTCACATTTTCCATGAAAAATTTATTGAATTCATCATTTAAAAATTTTGTTCCTTTGTGTACTCTCTAAATATAGCTTACATCTCCTTAACTATAGGTTGAGTGAACATAGTTGAATGCATTTTCATGGTTGTGGCTTCTAGAGGAGATGTATCCTTTAATGTTTTCACCATAGTTGTCCCTCTTATTTCCTACACTACATCTAGTAACCTTGGTTTTTGTGTAATATTTTTTTTGGACTATAATGCCAAGGTTTCAATCCTAGGGCTATACCTTGTGCCACTTACCCCTTCATTTGAGTCAAACTTAGCAATCAGCATTAGGTTTTCCTGTGTTCTCACTTGATCAAGTAAAAACATTTTCTTTAATTCCATACTAGGGACAATAAGTATATTACTTTTCAAAATCATCTCCTTAGCCTCTTGTGGGATGACATCAATATTATCAATCCTTAATTCATTAAAATTTTGGGCTACTATCTATTCATGTTGGGATTCCTCAACTCCCATCTTATTTATTTCAACCCTCACTTCAAAGTCTCTCATTTTCATCTTAATCCAAAAGTCTTTAAATTCAGGGGTTTTGATAAATTCATCATCTTCCAAGAACTTGAGAGATGTAATTAACCTCTCATCCTCATGCATTTCTCTTTCTCATTGTACCTGAATATCAACTCTAGCTTCAGGCCTGTGGTATTTAGTTTCAAGCATAGGTTGGTCCACTTCAACATCTTCCTTCAAATGTCTTAACACATTAACTTATTCTTTTGTATCTCCAACCTCCTCACTTATTTCTTAGGAAACAAGTGGTTCTATCTCTTGTGTCTTTTATTTTTAGAAGGTGGTTGTTCATGAGGTGATCCTAGAGAAGCATGGCATACTAAAATAATATCTAGAGTTGGTTCTGTAATTACAATACCACTCAACCTTTTAGGAGACAATTTGGCAGGTCTCATCATCCCCACTACAAAATTATCATATATTTCATGAAACTTATCAATCATCATATCAATCCTCTAGAGAGGATTTTCTTCCTCTATGAAAAACCTCAAGAAATCATTGTGCTTCATCTTTCTTTCTTCCTCAAGCATTTTCATAATTTTCTGTTGTCTCCTCCTCTCATATAACTCTTAAGGAGTGAAACAATTTCTGATTACATCTTCTTCATAATCAATCTGGTGAGTAACCATAGCCTTGGTAAGGATGGTGTGTCTTACAAAATTCATGTGACCCTTAAGGTCAAAATCTCTTTCCTTTGTAGACTCTAAAGAGTGCCTTATTTTTAGATAATTTTGCAACTCTTCAAGTGTATCATATCCCATTGATAATTCCCCACATGTTGTCAAATTGGGTAGAAATTTACTATTCCTTTGTTTATGCATGACATACTTTTCCATCCATATAATCTACCACATGGAATCTAAAAAGGATAATCGAAGGGGGACAAACTTTGGCAATATATGTGGGTTATGTGGGCATCCATAAATCCTAATTATTATGATATTTGGTAGAAAAAATCAATCACCAAAGTTATGAGTATGGCCTTGCTCGGGTTTCAAAGCCAAAGGTCTTAATAGTTGTAGCACAAGTGTGTGTATTCTTGGTGGTGGGTGGCCAAGAACTCTCATAATTTTGTACACAAAGTCATCATAGAATATCACATAATTTTAATTCTTACATTTTTTGTCCCGTATATAACACCATCGTTGCACTAGTAGAAAATTTCCCTGTTGGTCAATCTTACCCAAACACATCCTTTTGGTCCATCTATTTTTATTCTAGTATAATATCAGGTGGAATATCAAAGAATATTTACTAAATGTTATGGGGGCTCTATTTTCCCTGACTTGTAGAAATCCTTCATGCAATGCTTTCTCAAGATATGAAGCAAAACCATATTCAATATTTGTCTTAGGGTTTTGGATCCTCATAGCCATCATCATTAAACTATCATTCACTCTTATGCATATATCCCAAGTACTTGATAGATAGAAAATTAGGTTTTATTGAAATAAAATTGGAAATCTATGACATTAAATGGTTTAGTAGCAGAAGGGAATATAAGAATCACCCTATTGTTCACACCCCTTTTCCTGTAAATGGGGAGTTCATCAATTCTATAGGTTCTCCTCAATCTAGTATATTCTTCTTCACTTCTTTGCAAATCAATTTTAGTCATGGTTTGTTTGTTTAGGTGAAAACATTCAATGATGGCCCTTTACTCAACACAACTAATGGTGAACCATCTAAAAATATCATAGACCTAGTAGTAGGATGATAACTCTAAGCCAATATTTTGATGAACTCTACATCTATAAAAACATTTGGGACAATTAACTTGGAAAAATCTAATGCACATGGATTTGACATTAGAATCTTTTCCTCCCTTTTGTCATAAAAGTACTAGAACAGTTCCCACTCAGAGATAGGGATAAGGGCATCTCTACAACTATGAGCCACATCTTTAAAAACTTTCTTAAATCCTCTATCATTTGATTCAACAAGTATATCTAGGATAGACTGTTGTAAGGACCTCTTTTTAACCTTAGATTCTTCCTTTTTAGTTTTAGGTTCTTTCTTCTTGGGTGGAATGATGTTTAACTATCTTACTTCTCCTATACTTTTGAAATGTAGAATTCCAGAAAATATTGTACTCGTAAAACTTATTTCACAACACATTTTGTGCACTTACCCGGGTCACAATGGTTGTAGAGCTTAACCTCCTTGAACTCCTAGCTCTCCGCATGATAATTTTTGTAAATGAGTGCAAAGAGAATGTTGAATTCTTGGTTTAATGAATTTTAAGCTTAGTCATGTCGACATTAATATCAAACTTATGCTAAATATTTTTGTTGGATGTTCGAGTTTGAATATGCACCATTGATTTTACAAGATCGGAGGGTTGATGTGATTCATACATTTAATACCACTTTATGGTTGCCACTTTCTATAATTGTCGCGAGATAGAGGGGTATACACTGCTATACCACATGCTTCTTTGTATTTCATCATGGGGTAGAGGGATCCTTACTTCTATACTGCAAGCTTGAATTTTTTAACCTATGGTACTGTGGTTTACATTAACAGTCACATATGGCTTATCGCCATACCACATGCTTTGTCACATCCTTCTGTGGTATAGTGGTTCATACCACCCTATCACATGCCTTTATGATCTTTCTCATGGGATGGTAGGTTATTCCCTGATATACCACACCCTTCATTTTTCCTTCTTGTGGTATGGCAATTTATGATGTATTTAAATTCTCTCATACTGCCCAACTGCATCATCATCATAATACTTTTGCAGTATGGTGATAAATATCTTCATGTTATCTGTTACACACTACAAGCCTGCCAAGGGTTTAGATTACTACTGAGGGATCACGGTAAGGGATTATTAAGGGATTTGGAATGTTTTTAGCTGGACATGTTTTTGCTTAAGTATATATAATAAATTTTTGGCTTTGTATAGGTATTTCAGTATCGGTCAGACCTAAAAAAATAATATATTCTTTTACAGTGGGAAGGCTCAAACGAAAATAAAAAGAAATATAAGGGTCAAGGCTCAGGTCATGTAGCTCAAGGTTAATTGTGATGATATAACTATAAGGAAACATTTTAAGGTTCTAACACACCTCATGAGGAACTAGACTATATTTTTCCTTCATCTTGCTTGTGTTATGTTTTTATGAGTTATTTTCTTGTGAATATTTATCCCTAAGGAAAATTTGTCTGATACTTGTAATTGTAAACATCTTCTTGGTTTTTTACTAAAAATGCTTTTTAATATATATATTTTATTTTATTTTAAGTTTCCATTTGCAGTTATCAGCAGATTGGAAAGTCAATAGTTATCAACTTATGAACTCAATAAATTTTTACTGATTCAAGTTGTTGATTTATAAATTATTTTTTATTTGGACTTTAGGAGATGAAGACAAGGACTGCAAGGAAAAAATTAGATGATAGTGATCATAATGTTGAAATTCCAGTGACATAATATAAGCACGTGCATAGTGAAAAAGTGGCTAAGAATAATGAATATTTATTGCATCTTAGTTTGACAAGCGATCAAGTTGTAAATCCATTAAGTAGTGTATTATTTGTTTAATAGTGTTTAATAAAGTTTTATAGGAAGGAGATTTATGTATATAAGACATAATATGAATTTTTTTATTTTATAGGCAACAAAAAGAGTGCAAAGAAAATTATGAGAAAAAACAAAAGGAAAGAAAAGATACAATGTCGTCATCTTGTAGAACCTGATGCTTTTGTGATTCAAAAAATGTAGTTGGTGAAAACAATAGTTGTGATTATGTGTAGCCTAGTATAGCGCATGGTGATCTACAACCTAATATAGTAGATGATGTTGTGCAGCCTAATATAGCACATGGTGATGTGCAACTTGATATAGCACATGGTGATGTGCAACCTACTACAACACATGGTGATGTGTAGCCTGATATAGCACATGGTGATGTGTAACATTGTGATTCTATCGTATAACTAAGTCTAAGAGAGATTGTTGAAAAACATCAAAGTAAAGGAACAACACATTTGCAGATGCTTTACTCAACATTAAAGGATGTGTTTGAAGTGAAATATATAGAGATTGGAACTAATATACCACTCATGCCACACCTAATGTGGCCAAGGAGCATGACATTCCAGTTAATGGAATTCATGAAGAGAGACCGCTTGTATTTTATGTGCCTCAAAGTGCACCTATTACATCTAGAACTTTTGATGGAACTAGTGGATCAGCCAAAAATACTAGTATTTGTAATTTAATAGATTATTTGGATGCTTATATCAAAAGATAAATATTGAGTCAAGATTTGTATAGATCAATAGAGAGGAATGTTAAAAAAAAAAAATTAGAAGGAAATAAGCCATTTTTCCTTGAGGTATCGAGAGAGGGTGAGCCCATTGGGCCAAATGCTACAAAGTGGGTCATTGAGTTGGGTACAAGATGTAGGGCCCATTTGGATATTTGTAAATATTTTTTTGAAGAGAAAGATCCATGATTTGTGGAAAATTTTATACAAAAATAGAAAATGCTTTTGAGACTACTAGTGGACAAATCTCTAGAAAATATTACAAGAAAAAGATGAGAATTTTGATAAACAATTTTAGATACAAATGAAAAAAAAAATATGGAGGGAAAAGAGAGTTTAGACTCCACTCTATCTCCCAAATAGTGGGAAGCATTGAGAGAAATTATGCATTCTAAATAATATCTGAAAAAGAGTAACATAGACAAGAGAGCAAGAGATAATGTGAGGGTTGGATATACATTTGGTTGAGGCGGGTTGCATGCCAAAATAGATAAATTTGCAATAAGTGTACAAATTTTTAGTTCAATTTAAATTGTGTTATTTATTTCGATTTGTTATTGAGCTGGATATATGTTGAAATTGACATTATATTTTAGGTGGAAAACGGTAATAGAGTAGTTGCAGAAGATATTGTCAATTATATGGCAGCACTAGATCCTAGTAAATCTAAGATTAGGATGAAGTGGAAATCTAGTTCGTCAATAGAGATTTCACAACCATCTATTCAATTCCTAGTAGGAGCCTCTGTAGATCATGTCAACTCAATTGAACTAGGTTACCAAAAGGTAATGAATTGCATATTCAGTCTCACTCAAAAACTTTCATAGTTGGTTGCCTTCGTTAACCCTATAGTTTATGCATGGAATGAGCATAAATCCATGGTTTCAGATGAGGTAAGAGGCTCTATTGATCTCATTTCTTCTTGTTTGGAAATTCTATATACAAATTCCTCTTAATATTTAGATTATTGAAATCTGAGCGTAGGAGAATCCAACCCAATTTTTTATTGTTGGACTACTCCAGAAAATGTTCTTTCAGAAAAAATTATAGCTTGCTTTTTTTACTTGACTATTGAATGCTTTATATATATTTTCGCACGATGGTTAAACCACATGTAGAGCAATTTTATCAAAGCAATAGGAAAACAAAAATGCATTCATGATGTCAATAGAGTTGTCGATATTGATAGTGATCATGATGGAGTGGACAAGAATGTGCATCATAACCATCTTAGTTGTCCAGAAATTGATGTAATTAACATACTATTTGTCAATTATCTATCTCAATGTTTTCTCATTTTTCATGCTTAAAATTTTATTTTGGAAAAAAAATTATAGCTTTTACATTCTTTAAGTTGTAAGTTAATCTATCCCAATGTTTTTTCATTCTTCTTTTGGAAAAAAAATTATAGCTTTTGCATTCTTTAAGTTGTAAGTTAATACGTCCCAATTTTTTTTCATTCTTCTGTTGGACACAAATTTATAGCTTTTGCATTCTTTATTTGACTTATATTAATTTTTGCATGATGATTAAACCACATGATGTTGAGCAATTATATGAAAGTAAAACATAAAGAAAAAGGCCCTACCAATAGAACTCTCTACAAAGTTGTACAACTTCATGTCTACAATGACGTTGATAGTGATTATGATGATGAACTTGATGAGCATGCACATGATATTCATAGTGGTAGTCATGTTGAACTTGAGGTGAGTGCTACGAAACCACATGCAAGTACTATTCAAGTAAGTAATGGTTATGTAAATAAGGGTAATCATTACCTATTTGATAGAAGCTGGTTAGAATAGTAGTGAAGTGTAATTAGCTAGTATACATAGATTATGGAAATAAAAGAGAACATATAACTTACATATGGAAGCTTAGAGATTAGTTGTAATAGAGTGCATACATAGATTTTGATAATGCATTAGTGCATTGTGTTCTGGGATTTCATGGTCCTTAGTTGGGGGGACTTCATTGCCAATCCATGTCTCTTTCTAGAGTACTCGTACAGTTTAGCACAATTGTAGTCTTTCCCTCCATTTGTTTGTACCTTGCAATGGGTTAGGTTTTTTTTTCAGAGTAAAAATTTGCTTCTTTTTTATTCAACAAAATAAAATAAAAAGCACATACAAAAACTGATTTGTTCCAAGACATAATACATTACATACAGCTATCAAAAACAATATAACATGTGCTTTATATCTCAATATAATATGTATTTTTTTGTTTTTGTAGACATTTATTGATAAAATCCAAGAAGGGGATAAATTTGAGGTGTTGGATCCATTTGATGGTGCTACTATGGGTATAGTGAAAACTCACTCACTATCTATTGTACATGAAGTCAAATTGAAAGGAACATGAGATGAAAATGTAAGTATTTTAAAGGTCACAAGTCACATACCCCTTCCTTATGTAGAAAAAATAGATGGAGTTGTCCATCTGAAAGAGAGAGAAGGGACCATCACACAAATATTTGAAAAAATGACATAGTTGATGTTTATGTTCTTGTAGTACTAGTTGCTAGATAGCTTGGCCCACTGCTTTATGCAATAGTTTAAATGTTTTGTTCAAAGATCTTAGTTCTTTTTATCAAGTCATAAGTGCAGAAGAGAAAAATAAGGGTTAGCAGTATTAGAGTGTGGAGAATAAATTTGCAGATAGAGAATGTAATGAGTCTAAATAAGATGAACCCAAAAAAAAACCAAAGAATCTAGTTTGGGCATACATTCTATGAATAGAACAGAGAATCTTCTATCTTACTGCACTTGTAATGTAAAACCCCTTGATTATGTTTTTATCTTTTTGTTTGGATTCTGCTAATTCAAACTAGTGCATTATAAAAGAGGGGATATGTTGTTGTGTAAGCAGTAGACACAAAGAATAGGGGTGCAGAAAAAGAAGTAAATATAGAGCATATAAAGAGGTGCAGAGAAGAGGAAAAGTTGCAGAGAGTGCAACATACATGTATGTACAGTTGCAAATAAGTTGCAACATAGAATTGTCATCAAAATTGTAATATCTTGCATAAGAAAGAAAAAATGCATTGTAACTTTGTTTTCTCAATCACAACACTGAGAAACACACTTTATAAAAGTACATTTTTCAGAGAAAAGACACATTTTTGTCTTGTATCTACTGTAAGAACATGTTTTCTCAATAAAATTTTAGTATTTTTCCTTCTTAATAGTCATTTCATTATGTGAAAATGAATGATTGATTATGTTTTTCTATGTTTTTATATTCTTATACCTCAATTAAAGCATTAACTCATTTCGAGCACTTATAGGCAAAAATTAGTGAACAAAAAAATAAAAATAAACTACCAATTGACTAAATATACTACTAACTGACAGAAATCAGTGTTAAGAAATATGACTAAATATAATTATTATGTATGTAATAAACAATGTATCAATATGCCTACCAGTTGACAGAAATCAGTGAACAAAAACAATTAAATAAACTACCAAATTGATCAAAATGATGATTAAAATTCATGACTAAATACACTACCAATGGACAAAAATTAGTGAATAAAAATGACTAAATAATTGAGCAGTTAACAACAATCAATGAATAAATTAACGAATAAATGTATCAGTGAATAAAAAATGACTAAATAAGTGGCCAAATTACAACAATCAATGACTAAATCAATGACTAAATAAGTGACTAATTAAATATATCAGTGAATAACAAATAACTTAATAAGTGACCAAATTACAATAATCAATGACTAAATATACTAGTGAATAAAAATGACTAAATAAGTGACTAAATCAACGACTAAATATACTACCAAATCTATCAATCAAAACAACCAATAAATAACTAAAAATGGTTGTCATCAATTTTTCCATGTTATAAATGACTAGCAATAAACTACTAATGGTCACATGACCATGTTTAGTCATTTATAAGTAAATTTTAGTAGTTTTTTCAGTCATATATTATTGTTTCTATACTAGTGAGGCATAGGAATTAAAGCATGGATTCACTCACATGATGGGTAAAAAATTATTCTTTTCATCATGTGCCTTAATCATAAAATCAGAAGGTCAGTCATGAGCTAAGAGATTTTTTGAATTCTCCAAATTTTGATGATACTTTGCATCAAGTAAACCATCGACCTCTTTACAAAAGGTTTCCATATTTTTTTCTACATCAATCATCTTGTCTGAAAAGGAATCAAGTGTTGGGAATTTATGCCTCAACGTTCTGGCTTGTTTCCCCTTCGGACTTGGTGTTTTCCTTCATGTTTCTTGCCTTTACCGTGGCGACTTTGACTAGTTTTGGCAGTTACCGCTATACCATAGGCGGTGGGTCAACTCACCGCGGTAGCGCAGTGAGACCACCAGCAGTGGCTTTGGCAGTTACCACCATATCGTAGGTGGTGGGTCATCTCACCATAGTAGTGTGGTGAGACCGCCTGCAGTGGTCCTAGCAGTTATCGCCACCACCGTGGTGGCTATGGTAAGACCACCAATGACCTAGTTGGCGGTTACCGTTGTACCACGATCAGTCAAGTGACTGACCACAGTGGCCACGGTAAGACCGCCAGTGGCCTAGCTGGTGGTTACCATTGAACCGCGGTAAGACCGCCAGCGATCTACCAAGGTGGTTACCGCCATTTCACGAGGTGTATTGGTCAGGGCTGCGGTAGCGTGGTAGGAGCTCGAATGAGCTTGGGGCAGAGTTTGACCAAGTTGGACTCGGTGTTAGAGTGGCAGGTGAATGACAGGTTGGCACGTGGTAGGTTTACTACATCTGGTTGGCCGAAGACAATGAAAGGACAAAGCTCAGTGATGACTTGGGCCAGAGCTCGAAGGAGCTTAGATGGCTTATTGCCATACCATGAGGTGAAATGGTCAAGGCAATAGTAGTGTAGTAAATGGTAGAGTGAGCTCGGGTGATCTCATCACCATACCACGGCAGGTATTTATGAGCTCGATGGTAATGCGGTAGGAGCTCAGATGAGCTTGAAACTCAGTTGACCAAGTTGGACCGATTTGACTGACTGTTAGAGGTGTGAATGCAAATGAGATGGCAACACATGGAAGATATTTATGATCTGTTTAGCCATATGGTTATTTCTTGAGTGCAATTGGGCTGCATTATTGGACAGAGGTTGACGGACATGTTTGTGACCAGTTTTAATGTTGCATGGCTCGATACTTGCAGATTAAGGGGTGCACGTTATCAGGGAATGGTCAAAGCTTGTAGGTGGATAATTTATTATCCTGATGATCGTTGTTGGCTTGAATGGCTGAATAGGTTGGCACATAGTATATGTATTCTAGTGTGTAGGTTGATAAAGATGATGAGCAAAAGCAAAGAGAGGCTGAGAGTGTTCAAGCGGTTCAACCGTGAACACCTAAACTCTCGAATCTAGTAAGATGTGAACCTATGAGGCCAAGAGGCCGGGATGGTCATGAGGTTGCCTATGATAGTCATTTGAGAGAAGTTGAAGGGAATCTACATAGTATGTCTTGAGTACATTGTAACTGTGTGAGATTCTGGTTTGTGTAGCTTGTATATCTTTCTCCAGATGAACAAGATGTAATATCCTGAAGAGCATAGCTCTGGTTTTGTATTGTAACTGTTTTAGTTACTGAATAATACAAGTGAATTGAATGTTTTGGAGGTGGGTTTTTTTACCCGAAAGGGTTTTCCCCATGTATATCTATGTGTTCATAGTTTTTTCTTTCATGGTTATCTATTTATGTTGAATCTGTTATTTGTTTGCATTCACTTCTCTTAGAGGATCAATGGGGGATCAACTATGCCTACTTCCTCTTTATGGCATGGTCGATTGTGTCTTTGTTGTGATTTTGAATTGAAATCACGAAGACACTATTGTTTTAGATGCCTATCTTGATGACAGACCAAAATCCATATCCCCATCAAGTGGTATCAGAGCATGTTTGAAGGAGGTCGAGGCTTGATGATCACCAACCAGTTGTATCAAAGTCTTCTCCTAGTTGCTGAAGTTCTGGGTTTTCTCCTGTGATGTTTTCTTAGCCTGACAAGCTTGAGGAAGTCTAGAGAAATCGGTTGGTGATTGATCCTTCGATGAGTGGACGTGTGTGCTTCATTGATTCAACACATAGGTTTGAAAGATGTTGGAGATGACCGGAGTTGGTCATGTTGTGGAAACATGGTTTGAAGCTCCTGGCTCATAGTAAAGTTTTTGATGCAAAGGGTGTGAGATGTGTTCATGGCTGAGTGGCAGCGAAGTGTGTTGTTCATACTGGGCATTTGTGTGAGAGGATCCCTGGTGATATGGACTTGCTTGTGTTGTTTATCAGCTATGGAGAGATGTTCTTTTGGTTGTGTTGCAGTGAAGTGTGGTGTTCATACTGGGTGTCTGTGTGAGAGGCTACCTGGTGGTATGGAGTCGCTTGTGTTGTTGTTCAACCATGAAGTTGTGTGCTTGTGCTGCATGTTTTTGACTTAGCACTGAAGGCAGTTTCTCTGGTGCTCTAATTGCATGGAGGCTATGAAGTGACCTTGGTGGTCTGCAACTTCTGGATAGCCTAAATCTCTCTTTTGCTTGTGCATGACTGTGGTGTTGGAACTAGTCTGAAATGGACCTATTTTTCTTGTGTGCATGTTTCTTGCACTCGCATGGTTCAGATTCATGTCTTTGGCTCTGAAGGTTTTGTGTAGATTTTCCTAAAAATTCTATGATGCATATTCATGTTTCTTTTCATTGTTTTGGTTAACTGTGATGGTTGTGTGCAGAATCTTGAGTCATCTAGATGAATAGTGAATATGGAGGTGCGTGGGTGTTTTGGAAACATTGTGGTTTTGTAGGTTTTGCACGGTCAAGGAAAACTTGTGTTTTGTGTGGAGCTATTGTCTGCTATTTTATAGATCCTAGCTTTTGGGGTGTGACTGGATGATATAGTTGTAGTTCAACATGACTTTGAGGAGGTGTGATGTCTTCTCTGCATGGGAGTGTTGGTATGAGTTTATTTTTCATCATTCTTGTGGTATGCTTTGATGGTTTCCTAGAATATGGTGCTTGAGTTGTGGACATGAATGGAAAATTAGATCTGTTGCTGATCTGGTGTTTGAGTCTTTCTTGTCTGCTTTGGTTGTTCTCTTTGATGATCTTAGTTTTGTAGTTTCCAGTGTGATGATAGATTTGCAGTGTTTACATTTGGTTGCATCCACAAGTTGTGCAATGTTGTGGGTTGTCCTTACCTACACGTTTGTTGTGAGAAACTCGGAATTGGACTATTTATATCCACGAGGTTGTAACTGTGTGGTGCAGATCTGTTAGTTGACCTTGTCTATGGTCACTTGTGCATTGGTGTGGTTGTTTTGAGATGAGAGGAGGAATGGCATTTGAGTACCTGAATAGTCAGTGATGGGGACCTGAAGCATGTGAATCACGGTGTCATGGAGAGCTGGATACACTAGCTAGTGTAAGATTTTGATAGTAATGATGTGGTCGGTCATGGTGCTTGGAAAGCTCAGTGTCACAGTTCAGTGGGAGCTTTAGCAGTGACTGTGGATTCATCACTTGGTGGTGAATGATCTTCTTTGGTGTTGTAGATGCTTCTTGAGGACTCTTAGATCCTATTGTTGCATAAAAGCTCTTTCACATCTACATGGTCACTATTTGAAGATGTGCAGCATCTTGGAGCCATGGAGGACTCTTATAGACTTTGGCTGAGATGCTGGTGGTGCTTGATAGGTGATGTTGGTTTAGAGTTTGTTTGTTTTATGTCATGTATACTCTTGCTTGTGCATTAGAGTTTTGGCATGTTTCTTTTCTCTTGAAGACCATGGATATTTCACTTGAAGCATGGTATCTCCTAATGGGGATGTATAGATCATGGTGTCATGATAAGTTTTTGAAGCTTTGATAATGGTCTGGGGTTTCTCTATGTTTTAAGAATATTGGTCATATGCTGGAGGACTTCATGATTGCTGCAGTATTGCAGATTGGAGTCAGCATGAGATGATAGGTTGATGATACTCATGGATGCATGGAGAATAAGGTGAGGCTGGAATACTTATGAGAATTTTGTTGTTACAGCTGAAATTCTGAGAAGCCTGCACCTTGGTTGAATGTGAATTAAACAGAGACCATGAAGGAGAATGCTCTTGGGTAAATCACGGTGGCTTGTATATCTTGGAGGAGCATCTTTTCTTTTCTTCTTGGTCTACTCGGTAGTGGTGTCACTTTGAAAGGTATTTGTCCATTATACTTTTCAGGTGTGTTATGCTTTATCTTTCATGGATATGAATCTTGGATTATTTTGAGATTCTGGAGGATTCATAATGGAAGGTTGATAGCATAGTGGATCTCCTTGTGCTTTTTAGGATTGGTAGGAGATAGTTATATGGGTGATTTTGATCTTCTTTGAGGAGCTTACATCCATGGTTTTGTTGGATGTTGTTAAGGTTTTCCATTTGGGATGTGAAGAACATCACTCTTGACACAGCTAGCATTTAGAAGTGTTTGTAAAAGGACATGTTTTGATTTGTTGTCTCTCTCTACTCTGGTCTTGTTCTTCCTAAATTTTCTTAACTTTAGATGTGGGATGTCTATGTGGAGCCATGTTGGTCACTTGTTTGTGATCATGTGTTGTCACTTGGGTGATGACATGAAGGTTATTGTGTTTCCTTCTTCAGTCTGATAAGGATCTTGGAAGAACTGTGGAAGACAGTTGAGAGAAAATTTTACTGTAGTAGGTGGTTATAGGTGGTACAGATCAGTGTGGATGTTCCTTGTAACTATATGGTTACAATTTTTTATGCAGGGTTTGGTGGACTTGGTATGCCTGGATCATGTGTGATGGTGCTTTGTTTGCATTCATCTAGATAGTACCCTTGCAGTGGGAGTACCTGGACATGTTTGGTCTATGACTGGTTGACACAGGGTGCTTGTTTGTTGTTGAGATGGGTGGTTTTATGATGGCGTGAATCTACTGCTGGTTGTCATATCTTTGAGGTATGGGTGGTTGGATGTTTCAGCATGAGTTGTGGGTGCTGGTTTTCAATCGCGTGGGTTTGATCAGTTGGATGAGGGCAGCCAGTTTTATGGTTGTTGTTCTAGCTGGTTGGTTTCTTGTTCTGGAGATGGTTTTTTTTTTGTACTCACGTTGGTGTCTTTTTGTTTGCTGCTTTGTTTCCTTTGTCGCCTGGAGGATCAATTGCTTTCGTTCCTGAGACTAGTGCATATAAACCTTGGCATGTTCCTATGTTTGGAGTTGGTGCCTGAGATGGTGGACATTTTTTGATGTCATTGTAGAGGTCTTAGTTGGAGCGTGGAAGCATGGTTTTGGTCCTTGTTCAGATGTTTGGAGGAAGCGTGGAGGAAGCGTGAATGTCTTCAGCAAGTGGGAGATTGTTGGGAATTTATGCCTCAACTTTCTAGCTTTCTTCCCCTTCGGACTTGGTGTTTTCCTTCATGTTTCTTTCCTTTATCGTGGCGGCTTTGATTGGTTTTGGTGGTTATCACCATACTGTAGGTGGTGGGTCAACTCACTATGGTAGCATAGTGAGACCACCAGTAGTGTCTTTGGCGGTTACCACCATACCGCAAGTGGTGGTTATCTCACCGCGGTAACACTGTGAGATCGCCTGTAGTGTTCTTGGCGGTTACCGCCACCGCCACGGTTGGTGAGTTCACTCACCGTGGTGGCTGTGGTAAGACCACTAGCAGCCTGGCTAGTGGTTAACACTGTACCACGGTCAGTCAAGTGACTGACCGCAGTGGCCGTGGTAAGACTGCCAGCGGCCTGGCTAGTGGTTACCGTTGTACCGGGGTCAGTCAAGTGATTGACCACGGTGGCCACGGTAAGACTGCCAACAATCTTCCAAGGTGGTTACCGCCATACTGCGAGGCATGTTGGTCAGGGCTTTGGTAGCATGGTAGGAGTTCGGATGAGCTCGGGGAAAATTTTGACCGAGTTGGACTCGGTGTCAAAGTGGCAGGCGAATGATAGGTTGGCACGTGGCAGGTTGATTGCATCTGGTTGGCCGAACACAATGAAAGGATAGAGCTCGGTGATGACTTGGGCTAGAGCTTGGATGGCTTACCGCCATGCCATGAGGTGAAATGGTTAGGGCAGTGGTAGTGTGGTAAATGGCGGAGTGAGCTCAAGCAAGCTCACCGCCATACCATGATAGGTATTTATGAGCTTGGCGGTAATGCGGTAGGAGCTCATATGAGCTCGAAACTCGATTGACCAAGTTAGACCAGTTTGATTGGCTATTAGAGGTGCGACTATAAATGAGATGGAAAAACATGGAAGATATTTATGATTTTTTTGCTCGTATGGTTATTTCCTAAGTGCGATTGGGCTGCATTATTGAATAGAGGTTGACGAACATGTTTGTGACCAGTTTTAATGCTGCGCAGCTCGATGCTTGTGGATTAAGTGGTGCACATTATCAGGGAATGGTCAAAACTTCCAAGTGGATAATTTATTATCTTGATGACCATTGTTGGCTTGACTGGCTGAACAGGGCACATAGTATATGTATTTTGGTGTGCAGGTCGATAAAGATGATGAGCGATAATAGAGAGAGGCTGAGAGTGTTCGAGCGGTTCAACCATGAACACTTAGACTCTCAGATCTGGTAAGATGTAAAACTGTGAGGCCAAGAGGTTGGGTTGGTCATGAGGCTGGCTATGACAGTCATTTGAGAGGAGTTGAAGGGAATCTACATAGTATGTCTTGAGTACATTGTAATTATGTGAGATTCTAGTTTGTGTAGCCTGTATATCTTTCTCCAGATGAACAAGATGTAATATCCTGAAGATCATATCTCTAGTTTTGTATTTTAACCATTTTAGTTATTGAATAATACAAGTGAGTTGAATGTTTTGGAGGTGGGGTTTTTTACCCGAAAGGGTTTTCCCCATGTATATCTATGTGTTCATAGTTTTGTCTTTCATGGTTATCTGTTTATGTTGAATCTGTTATTTGTTTGCATTCACTTCTCTCAGAGGATCAATGGGGGATCAACTATGCCTACTTCCACTTTATGGCATAGTTGGTTGTCTTTGTTGTGATTTTGAATTGAGATCACTAAGACACTACTGTCTTAGATGCCTATCTTGATGACAGACCGAAATCCGTATCCCCAACATCAAGTTGATTCAAATCAAGATCATCATCTTTGCAAATAACATGGAGGATTGTGGGGACTAGAATAATTAAAATATCCTTCCATTCCTCTAGGGTCTTCAACTCTCCATTATCTTCTAATAGGTGGGGCACAACCCTTATGTCAACATTTATGAAAGAGTTCATTTTTTCTTGCTTGTGTAGCTTCAATTATAGCTTCCAAATACCCTTTATGATTCCATGCAATCTTCACAATCTAAAAAGCAAGATAGATACCATATGGGGAATCAAAAGTGTGTTTATATCCCTTATACATACCTTCCAAAGATGAAAATATAGGAATCCATTGTTCAAATATACATTTGAGTCGGTCTTGGTGTTCACTTACTCTAGTAATGGCATTTCTCAAATTTAGATATGACACATGGGTATTTTCTAGCCTTCTTAAGATTTTAGATAGTCTATGCTCCATGATGCACATTGCAATGCATGTATTCTCTTTTTGATAATTCTTATAAGCATTCTTTAGCTACTCTTCCAACATTTAAATCTTTTTCTTTAAGCTCTACATTTTCAATCATCACATGAGTAGGGGGACTATAGAAGAGGGTCCTGCTTCCTGCACACTTTCAAGAAGGGATTTTTTTTTAGCACATAATACCTATAGTTGGTGGTAAGCTTCCATGAGATCATTATGTTCCTTGGTCACTGCATTAATTCTATCTTGCAACCTTCAAACACTAGCTTCATTAAACTTGGAAACATCTACCACTAGTGCAAAAATTTCAAGGGTAGAGGTTTCATACACCCTCTTTCCAATCAAGCTCCCTTTAATACCCTTACCCTTCTATAATTTAGTGATCAGAGGCTTGTTTTTGTTTGGGGCAAGGTCCTAGATTGTAAGGGCTTCCCAATGTTCATCGAACCTTGACCCTGACAATGCCATCTCTACTTCCTCTTCTATGGAGAAAACTTCTTCTTGTTTCCTAATAGTATCAAAGATAATTGTAGAAGCAATGTCCCATTCAAGGAGCAGTAGCAATCCACTATCTTCTACCATTCTTCTCCCTTCATTAGGTGTAATTTTTTTGCACTCAAAATTCATTTCTACCATTACCTTTGCATCTAATTCATCATACTTTTCTCTAGGCACATCTTCTTGTGCCAATTGAACTATTTTAAAGTACTCCTCCCTCTTTGATCTCAATAAAAACTCTTTAAACTCTTGGGATTTTATAAAATCATCATTAGACATGAATTATGTAGAGGCCAATTCCCTCACATCATTGAGGTTATCTCTCCCCATATCCACATCCATCCTGAACCTTTGCTGAAGAAGGATATTAATATTTGGTCTTGGGGGGATGGCATATATCACTAAATTTTATCCATAGTGATATGAACATATTCACTTTCATCTGGATTGATGGGAATGGGATTATCAACCAACAATGGTGGTTGCTCAACTTTCATCCTCTCATGTGGTTGCTCTCTTGGGGGAGAATCAGAATCCACACTGATTGTTTGATGGCCAGGGGAAGGAGAGGGAGTGACTTGTGGTGGGTCTGATTGCACATTTTCTCTAATAATAGGCCCTCGGGGCCTTCTAATAGAGAGTTCAAGTCTAGGTCACTTTACTAGTTTCTCTTCTAGGATAGAGGCCTTACTTACATCTTTGTCAAAATTATTCAATACCGCCTTAATCTTGACAATTAGGTAAATAATATCAGCAAATGCTCCACAATAATCCTTATCATTCTTTATCCTTGCTTCCTCTACCTTGTGGAATTAAATCTATTTCACCTTTCTATTTTTTATCTTAGATTCATCCTTGCAATTTCTTATGAAATATTCATCTATATCAACATGATGACAAAAATTAGACCTTCTAAGCCTTTTCCTGGCCTCCTATATGAAACCTTCAGGGTCAAAATTCCTGAAATTTAAATGAGATAACTTGTATTCCCCAAGCATTTCTTTCAACCTATCTAAGCCCTCTCTAATAAAAGTGAAATCTGAAAAGGCAGTAACATAAGGGAAAAAAAAGACCCTTTCTTTTGTTTTCCTAAATGATAGTGATCAGTCTCATTCAATTGCCACATAATTTCCATGAATGTCAACATGGGTGACACAAATATAGGTAGCACATTGGGTCCTTCAAGGTAGCCATATACTCTAATAACATTTGAGTTCTCATGGAGGTAATAATATCCCTAGTTATGTTATACTCCTAACTCCGGCCTCCACTCTTTGGGCCTAGGGAAATCTAAAATTTTCTTGTTCAATCTAATTCTAGGTTGACCAAACCTTTCCATGACTTATCTTAAAAAGAAAATATAAAAAAAAAAATAGAATTAGAATCACTACAATTTTTTTTCCAAATATGGGTCAAATATTGGACTAGGAGATCATTGCCCTCTTTATCTTTCATGTCCAATTGTCAAAAAACTACTAAAATTATCTTTCCCTTTGTACAAAATCATATTGAAAAGGAGAGAATACCACATGAAATTCACCTCTTGATCCTTACCACTTATCCTTCTTCTGAATGTCCACCAGTTGATTGTGAATAGCATCAACTAAAAAGTTGGCATAGTCAAAGTCACTATTGAAAAAAGGATGTACAATGAAAACCATATACATAAGAGGTGTTTCCATTTTTTAGCCTACATCTTGTCCTAACACCTGGCATAATTCTCAATATGTGCTTCTAAAATAGTCTTCAAAAGATGACATCAAAAGGCTCATGTTCGATATCGGGGATTCTCAATGACTTTCCATAGAATCTTTTATGTCTAAACCTAGGGAACCTTTTCACTCTAAAGCTATGTCTATCTTTCTTGTATTTTCTTTTGAAAGAAGCAAGGTCTATAACCTTTTTTGTGGCCACATTGAGTCTAAAAACCTTACAAATAACTCCTTGGTTATATCCATTATGACACTTCCATCTAATGCCCTAATTACTCTAATATTTTCATCATACCCAGAAGCACACCATCTGATGAGTTCCACATTTATAAAGACATTAGGAAAAACTAGCTTCCCCAAATCATAGGTCCATGCATTGGAGACAAGGGAATGATAGTTTCTTTTCCCATACCAGTGTAGGAAAAATTCCCACCCAGTGATTGTGTCATCCTCATACTTCAGCTCAACATTTCTATAATTTCTAGCTATGTCTACCATCCCCTCTACTGTATTAGGGTCTTGGTTACATTGATGTTGAGGCTTTTTTGAGTAACCCAACAACTGGGCCAAAATATTGTTCTCAAAGGGTCTTTTAGATGTAGAGCCAAAGGGTTGGGTGTTTGATTGACTCATAATTCTAGAATGATTTAAAAAAAAATTCTACAATATTTTGCATGAGAGTTTGCAGACCTGATTATGAGCTTCAAGAATAACAATGGTGAATTTTTCCAAGAAGGGCATACCTATTTTTTAGTTTAGCTCAAGTTGACATGAAACATGTGCACCTCTATATTTTTTTCTACTATATGCCAAACCAAACAAATGAACGAAAAGATTTATGAAGGTAATTATGAGCCATCATCCATCACATCTGGAATTACTTCTTATTTGTGTGAGTGCAGTTCATTCATCTACCCATTTATCGATTTTGAGTGTGGACCATCCATCTGAAAAGTAATGTACAAATATAAAATTTCAATGATGAGTAAAGCCTTGATTTTCTTGAAAAGGATGCAACCATCCTTTCTATCCAGCAAAATTCCCCCAAGTCCCACATACTAATATCATCACACAGTGTCCTTCCATGGTTCCATAATCAAGAAAAGGACATTACGCTATCAACCCATAGACTTACAAAATCCTTTATCTTCCACCATGTAAAAAACATAAAATAACAAAATTACAGAAAATGAAAGGTTTTGATTTTGATTTTATATCTGATATTAAAGGGGAACTTCCTAAAAAAAGGGCATGCGAGACTCATGACATTGATACGCATGTCATAACTTAAATACTAGTAAAAAAATGAACGATGCCAATCAAAAAACATAAGAATGCCAGCCCCAGGGTTTTAGGATAATAGGGTTTTAGAAAGCCCTAGGTTGCAAACCTAACAACCCTAATTTAAACAATTGAGGATTACCAAGAATTTTATGCCAGGGTTTTAGGATAATAGGGTTTGAGAAATCCCTAGGTTGCAGACTGAACAACCCTAATTTAACTAGTTGAGGATTACCAAGAATTTCATATTTCAAATTGTAGTTGATATTTTATATTTTATTTGATATTTGATACTTTATTCCTTGAAATTATGCATTAGATTAAATAAATTAACATATTATTAATAATTTCAGATTTTAATTTTTTTAAATATATTTACTCAGTGATTCATCACTCAACTCAATGCTTAATAACATATTAACAATAGTAGCATATACAACAATGAGCATCAACAATCGTTTAATGTGTATCTAATTGTTGAAATTGGATTTTTTCTTCAATTGATAAAATAAATAATATAGATATTGAACATCATCAGAGGACTAGATTTGAGTTTTAATTAAATAAATGGGTTTTGACCAAGGCAAACCCCTATTCCCTAACAAAACAACATTTTTCTCTTCTTTGGTGTGTGATTGCAAAATTTAGGTTGAAGAACTATTGGAGAGAAAAATTGCAAAAGTTGGCAATGTTGCTAAAAAAGTTGTCAAATCATGAAAACTGAGCCATAGTATTTATTTCCAACTTTCTGACAATGCTCGACTAGAATCTGGGAGTGTATACTGAGAGGAACAAAACCCAAATATTAATTTTCCATAACCCTAGCTAGGACCCATTCACCATAGGGAGAATGAGTCCTTAATGAGGTTTGAAAAGTACTTTTGGTGAAAATTACACAACATTTAACCCTCTTAAAACTTGATTTTTGACTGTTATATCAATTAGGCTTAATTTCCATTACTCATTTACACATCATAACACACATATTGAATGAAATTACAGTGAAATTAGGTTCATCATTTTGTTTCATTATGGTGAACCTCTTTTCCTTCTTTTCATTTTGGTGAACCCAATGTTTTGAGCATTGTAATTTTTTATTTATTTTGGAGTCCTTTTTCATCCTAAAATTAGGTCTTGTATTCATTTTCATAGAATTAGGTCTCATTTAGAGTGTCTAGTTTACATTCAACTTTGCATTGCATCTAGGGTTTTAGGATTGCATTGTTCGTATTCTTTAAATCTGAAAAAACACAAAAAAAAATCATCTTGCATATCATTTACATCATATTATCTTGCATTTGAAAATTGAAACCAAAATTTCATATAAAACTAGGTCTTTTAGGTCATCATTTTTTCATAATTTTCAATTGTATTCCACATTGAATTCACATAAAACTGAAACTAGAAATTTTTGTAACAAACCTAAATCTGAAAACCACTGGAAAACACCTAAAAAAAATTCATTTTTTTTTCAAAACCCTGATCTAGGACCCATTTTCCCTAGGGTGAATGAGTCCCTAATTAGGTCATAATCTAAAATTTTGAGCATTATAATATTTATTTTTTTGCTTATGTTTGTTGTCTTCATATTTCTATTACTGTTTACAAAATTTCAGTTTCATTAATTTCATCATATCTAGCTTAATTTGGTACATTTAGTGCATTGTGTGATTTTAAAATTACATTTACAAGACTTTATTTTCAGATTGTTGCATAGTGTAGTAAAAAATTACCTTGTTTAGAATTAAAAAAATTATAGTTAAAGATTACATTTTAGGTCATTGCATTGCATTTTAAGCCTCTTTCCATTTTGGGTTGGCATTGAGTTTGTGTAACTTGCATGAACTTTAAAACGTGGTGTCCTATTAGCAATACTATTATGAGACATATTTCAAGACTCATGTCATCCCGTGACACACCATTCGCCGTGGATCTTGATTTTTCTAACTCTCTTTCCAATAGTGTTGATAATCAACCCCTTATGGATCATAGCATGTATACCTCATTTCTCATGACTTCCTTACCTACAACCAATGTGCATGATGTTAACAACACCATCCCTACCATGAGTAGTTGTACTCAAGATTTTGGGTATTACCCAAAGCCAAGGTGGAACTTCAGTTACTCCTACAATTCCCATTTCCATTCCTACATACACTAGTACTCAAGTTACCACAACAATTCAACCTACTAGCAATTTCAACACTTTGTTTGGTATCTCCACAAGGAATCCTTCTAGCTTTGTGGATTCACATACCATATCTCCTCAACCATCCTTCCTCACAAATTTACAATTCACTTTCCCTTCACATACATACACCACTCCACCTTACTCCCCTCCACCTTACAATAACAACAATGATGCCATCATAAACACACTTTTGCAAAACATGTCAACCCTTTAGTAGAAAATCACAAGCATACATCAAAACAACAATGGTCAACCTTCATAATACATCAAAACTAACTCGTTATCTATGGAGATATTGAGAGCACAAATGCCACAAGGTATATAAGTTCTTAGATTTGAGAAATATGGTGGGAAAGGAGATCATGTTAGCTATGTTTCCACTTATACAACCCTATATAGTGACTTTATCTTTGAAGATAAGTTCTTGGCTAAACTATTCCCTATATCATTGAAGGATACTACTTTAGAGTGGTTTTGGTCCTTATCAAATAACTCAATCGGTTCATTTAATTTATTGATGCCTTTTACAACCACTTCCACATTCACATGGGTCCCAAGATGAACCTAGCTGATTTAATTACATTCAAGAAAAAGGATGATGACAAGGTTATTAATTTCATAGCATGCTATCAAATGCTTTATTCACAAATAAACATTAAGATTCCTAGTGTCAATCTTCAATGAATTTTTATTGCCAATTTACAAAGAAAAATCCAAACCAAACTTGAGATGTTAAAATTCCCATCCTTTACACAGTTATTTGCAACCCTTCATGATTATCAGAATTCAACTTATGGTCATGATGTGAAAAATCCTCCTAGTTGTCCTAAAAGGTCTGAATTCTCAACTCAAAATAGTTACCAACCATTTAAGAAACAAAATAGGGGATTTTTACAACTTAATTCCCCTTAACCAAATCAACAAGTTGATAACCAAGTGGATATTATAAAGATGAAAAATCCATGTGCCTTTATGGATAGGAATAGAAAATTTACCCAGGCTACCTAATACCCTTCATAATACCATGTTGCAACTTGTGGAAAAGAATATTCTTTCCTTACCTCCTATTAGAGCTCTTGATCCTAATAAACCATTACCCTCAAATTATAGACCAAATTATTATTGCCATTACCACCATAAAAATGGACATGATACAAAATATTGTAAGCATCTTAAACATCTCAATTGCAAGACCTCGTTGATTCTAATCATCTTATATTTTGAGGTGTGAATGATCAAAGTAATAAGTTTGTAGCTCCTCCTAACCAAAACTTACAAATCTTTACAAATCCCATGCCGAAACATACTATTTCATTCGTCAAAGCTAGTGAAACAAAGAATGATGTGATGAATGTTGACACGGATGATGAAAACATAATAGATGAAAATATGGATGAACCAATTAAAGTGATGTTGTTTATCGAAGCTAAAACTTGTAAGGGCACAACCAAAATGCCTCTTGATATTGATTTTTCATGAAATGACATAATCAAACATGCACCTGATGATCTCTTTACATAGCTGGAAGAATCAATGATAAACCTACTAATGGGATATTAATTGATCTCGTTTGTGTAGAGAATATGATCACTGAAGAATTCCTATTTGTGAATGAACTCTATCAAGATACATATGAGAAACCAAAAGAATGGATTAAAATGCATAATGATTTTGCTTGTCCTACGGTGGGCTCGATAAATATCCCTCTAAAAGTTGAACTAAAAAAATTAAGTGTCTCATTCACCATCATCCCATCATCATACCAATTTCATGTGAAGTTAGGCTATCCATGGCTTTTCTCCATGAATGTCATCTTGTCGGTTGTGCATAAATGTCTAAAGTTTCCCTTTGGCAATGAAATATTTATTGTACATCATAGTGGATTTAATATTTTGTCTTCCCAAGGGAAATTTTCATTGGACTTCTTTTGGCCCGATCCTATTGAACCTATTAGACCTCATGAGGACTACTTTTTCAAAGAATATCAAAATTTTAAGGAAAATCGCATAGAAAAATTATCCCTTAGAAACATGCCTCCACTTGTGATTGAGCCACCTATCCTTGACAAACCGATGATTGAACAAAAATTCCTTTAAAATATCCAAGAAAAACCTATGAAAAATCATCCTACCATTTCCTATAAGATACCACAAGAAAACCATATAATCTTGTTGTGCCTCCTAAAGTCAAACAATTTTACAAAGGGGTGATCCCACAATAGTGGGTTACACTTTTTGGGACATGTTTTTTTTCTGAAATCACATATTTTTTGAAAATATAATGATTTAAGCCTTGAAAATTTTCATTTAAAGGATTTTAATTGAAGAGGGTCTGATCAAACCACCTTAGCTCAAGCCCCCTTGGATAGAACCCCGCTAGTTTTAAACCATACCTATAACAGAGTCTCCTTTACACCTATCAAAATGTTGATAAAAACCATTTTTGATTTACCTTTTGAGGGATCAAATGAATTCTATTAAAATTTATCTTTTGTAAGTATTTAGTTCTTATTATAAGCTTCCCAAAAAGTATAATTTTAAATATATTTAATTTGATTATTATATTTATTTTTTATTTCTTGTGAATGTAGGTTTTTCACTAAAAATCCAGCTCTCTGTTCTACACACATGGAAAAATAGTAGATTACCGAAAAAAATAAAAAAATATCTATGCCCTTGATATTGATGTCCTTGATCCAACAAAAAAAATTGAATTTCGATACATACAAAAAATGTTGTGTTAGCAAGTAAACCTATGTCTAAATTGTATTTGGTTTGACTTCAAAACTTAATTAAGAAAAAAATATTCAATAAAACACTATGAAACAAAATTCATGCACTAGATATCGTAGTTACAAATCTAAATTCGAAAAAAAATAAAAAAAATATCCTTCATACAAAAATTTGTGTTAGCAAGAACACATCACTCTCTGAAAATGGTGTTTGTTGTTAAAAACTAGTTATTAGAGGAGATGGAAAAAGAATTTCAATTTGATTCCAATTTTTTTTTTAAATATATATATTTAGAATTTACAGAGAAAATTTCATAAATCACTAGTTTTCATCATCTTCAAATTCCTCATGGTTTAGTAGCTATAGGTGTTAGAAAGTGAAGAAAAAGTTAAAAATGTTCATTTCAATGTAGCAAAAAGTGTAAACCGCTATTGTGGGATCACCCAAAGCTAAATTTCAAGTGTTTGAAAAACCTTCTATGGTTCTTTTTGTTCCTCCCCAAAGGAAAGAAAAGAAACCTATGGTTGACAAACCCACTCTTACACAAAAAATGTTCATTTCAATGTCAAGTTTGGCCAAAAAGTGTAAACCGCTATTGTGGGATCACCCAAAGCTAAATTTCAAGTGTTTGAAAAACCTTCTATGGTTCTTTTTGTTCCTCCCCAAAGGAAAGAAAAGAAACCTATGGTTGACAAACCCACTCTTACACAATCACAAATTGAAAAAAAATTGCAAAGAAATTGAAATTCTAGAGAGTGTAGGCATAGATGTCATGCCATCGTTTGTATGTTATAAACTAAAGAATAAAATAGCAACACAAAAAATAAAAAATTGAAATTTCCCAAAGAAATGCATGATGACTCTATACCCTCATTGAAATGTAAACAAGAACCCTCCATGGACATTACCATTCAACCTCCTCATTGTGATTAATCAAGATGATGATATTGGCATTGCAAAAATTCATGAACAAGTGCATAATGAGTTGAATTCATTTTTCTCATCTTCTATGATCTTAAATGATAATTCTCCTAGTTTGGCACTTGTCGTTGTCCCTTTGGCTAGTTGTTTCCCTTCTGTATATATTGACCAAGATCGAGATGTTGGTGACTTGTTATAGGTTGACTCACATGTGCCTTACTACTATTTTACATTGTTTTATTTTGCATGTTTCTTTATGTGATTGCATGTGTATAATGTGATCCCTTGTAATGTTCTATTTTATGTATATCTCTCTCTTTTTGTGTATTCCTCTATGTGTATCTACATTTTTCTCTATGTCATAAACATTTTACCCTTTTCGCTTGTCTTGTGCTTTCCTTTTGGGGATGACGCAAGGCATTGAGACATTTAGGTCTCTTCCATGTTGACCCAAAGGATTTTTCTTTGTTTTCAATATTTATGTGTCATTCTTCCAGTTATATGAGTATTTTGGGAATGATGACATTTTTGAGCTCTATAAAAACTTTATAGCAAAGACATACTAACCCTGAACCCATAGATCCCTTATGTATTTTTGGGGGCAACCCCTCCCTCTTTTTCATGGCGTGGATTTATTTCGGAAACATATGACTTGGCATAGAGCTTTCCAAGGAATTTCTCATGTCTTAGGAGTAAAAATTGGCTACTTTAAAGAAATTACTCACAACAATTGTATTAGAAACCACTTTAAAGTGAGGTCATACATCAATAATATCTTTCAACATTTTCATGTTGCATGGTGCGATTTTATTTTTTCTTGTGATTTGCATCCTTTTCTTAGTGGTATCATTGGGTTTGATGTCCTCCAATAGTGCGATATTTATTAGTGTATGAATTTTATCTTAGTGATGATGTGACACACTACATTCCTTAAGTTGTGAATCATTTACTCTTTACGTGTCCTCTCTTGGAGACATTAGGCACAATGTTCCTAAGAAGAAGACCTTACACAAACGAAGTGAATTCCCCTTGAACAAAAACCCAAAGATAATGTTCATAATTATTTGTCATAACACAACTTGCTAACCTTGTGGAGATCGAAACCATAATTCAAGCACACCTAGAAAAACATGCCTTTCTAACCTATGGAGCCTTTCCTTGAATTGTTGTGCCTTATTGAAGTTGTCAGGAGGACAAATTTGATATGGTATGGGATCTTAATATGATTTTCTCATTTTCCAACCCCTTTTTCTTATTTCGTGTTGTGGTGCCTCATTGAAGTTATCAAAGGGATAGCTTTGGTATGGTTAGTATAATGAGAGCTGACACATAGGCATGAATTTCTCACTAAGCCACTTTATTGGAAGAATCACCTAGTAGAAAACCTAAAGTTTCGCTACCTTGGAGTGAGCACAAAATCGATAGCTTAGATGTGTTCCACATCGAGTTGGACAATATAGGCTTGATCTTCTTTGTCTTTGATGTTGTATGATTGTGTATCTTTGTCATTGTTGCATACATAAGTTTCTTGAATGTATACTTTAGTGTGAGTTTGAAATAGGGCCATACTCTCACTAAAGTGGGGGAAAATGTAGTAATGGAAAAAGTATCCCTTTTTCTTTAATTTCGGAATAATTAATATTAAAATGAGCCTAATTATGCCTTAATATAGTGTTGTAATGTGTTTTATACATTCAAATTAAGTTTAGGGCCCTTTTAAACTAAATGGACTTAATTGTGACTTATTTAGGGTGTTGTAAAGTTTATCTTTACACTTTCACACTAATCTAGGGCTTTATTAGTTAAATGAGGTTAATTTTCCTTAATTGGCCCCTTTATTTCAAATCCAAGCCTAATTAATTGCAAATTTTGAGGGATAAAACCTGACATTCATAAATTCCATTACACAACACTTAATTTTAGAAGGTATGTGTCTGAGGTAGGTGACCTAGGACCCTTTTGCCACATGGCGAATGGGTCCTCACTAGATCCTAGGACCCTATTTTCACATGAAATTTCACATTGTCTAATGTGTTTCCTAGGTAAGTGGCCTAGGACCAATTCACCACATGGCGAATGGGTCCTCACTTAGACCTAAGAACCCTCTTTAAAATATGTTTTTAGTGGTATTTTAATTATTTGAAATCTATAATTCAATTTCGGCTTGTGATATTTGAATTTTGGGAATTAAGGGTAAGATATGTATAAATATAAGGCTATTTCACCTAGTTTCATCTAAGAAACTTAATGAGAAAGTCCTAATAGAAATCTTATGAGATCAAGAGGAATTTCAAGGAATTCAAGGACATATTTGAAGAATATTATTGCAGCAATCAAGATCCATTTCATCACGTCAAATATTTACTGCATCATGCATGTTGTTTGAGATAATATGGTGATGTAGCATTCAAGATCAATCAAGTATTTCAAAGGATTTATCTCTAATAAAGTTTAAAGATCAATATAAGCATTCATTGAGGCCACTTTATGCTAGTTTGTAGATCTACAATCCAAGGTTTCAATTGAGGTTTGGTGAGTTGTTATATATTGTTGTTCATTCATCATTCCTTTATGCATTGTTTCATTTCAAGGTTTAATTACCAAAATAGGTTTTGACCAAGGAAAACCCCTATCCCTAACAAAACAACATTTTTCTCTTCTTTGATGTGTGATTGGAGGTTTTAGGTTGAAGATCTATTGGAGAGAAAAATTGCAAAATTTATCAAAGTTGCTAAGAAAGTTGTTGAATCATAGAAACTGAGCTATAGGATTTATTTTTGGATTTTTGATAGTTCCCAACTAGAATCTAGGAGTGCATACTAAGAGTATCAAAACCCATAAATTGATTTTCAAAAACCCTAGCCAAGACCCATTTGCCATAGGGCGAATGAGTCCTCAATGAGGTTTGAAAAGGAACTTTTGGTGAAAGGTACACAATATTTGACCCTCTTAAAACTTTCCTTTTGACTATTATATTAGTTAGGTTTAATTTATGTTACTCATTTACACATCATAGCACACATATTGAATGAAATTAGAGTGAAATTAGGTTCATCATTTTGTTTCATTATGGTGAACCTATTTTCATTCTTTTAAATTTATTAAAGATGAAATACAATGCCAACTATAGAAAATAAACTTATAATTAGACTATATTTACATTATTTCAAAGTTTTACTTAGAACTTTACACCCTATTTCCAAACCAATTACATAGATAGACCCTAAATTGGACCGTAGGCTCTAGCAACATCTTGAAACACATAAAGGACCAACCTAGAAGAAAACCAATAAATTGTAATTAATGGATAAGGATAGGCCAAGTTTGAACATGAAATCAACACTTAACACCATTTAGACCCCAGCTTAATGATTTTTTAGTGGCTAATATTCACTAGTTGGTTAATAGTTAAAATTTAGGAATCCAAATTTGGCTAATAGTTCAAGTCATAACACAACTTGAATTGCCATACTTTTACACAAATTATTTTAGTCTTATTTAAATTTCCAAATATTTTTTTTTTTGATAAAAAAATTAACTCAAAAATTCACCACAATATTCGATAAATGATTAGATTAGATTCACCTAGATTTTATAAGTTTTAGCAGAAATATAAATTATTCGCCAATAGTATATCATAATTATTAGTTTCTTTAGGGCCATATTTCTAGTATTTAGTTTCTTCCATTAGATTAAAATATAATCTAAAGACCCTCATTGTATTTTGTGAGGTAAAATGTACTTAAGATGCAATTCTCATGTGGTCAAAATTGCTTTTGGATCATTGATCTCAATGGGTCATTAGATTATATTTTGAATCAATGGGGACAACTAAATATTATAGTCTACCCCTTAAACCCATTGATCATTTCCACCTTGAGGCCCATACTTTTCCATAAGAATTATTTTGTTAAAATGGAAGGATTTGCCATAAAATTAATGAATTTTCCTATTATTTTCCACTATTCACCAATATTTTCTAAATAAAATAGTGATGTAAAAATTACTGATAAAATTAGTATTTTTTTTGAAAAAAAGGGAAATATTCGCCAATATAAATTTATATTTTTTCCTAAAAAATGAAAGATTCCCAAGATTTTATATCTTTTCTTGAGGGGGGTTTCTTAAAGTTATCATTGCCCCATCTTTATACCTATATGTGGGCATAAATAATGTTCTAAAACCATCTTTGAGTTTTCATTTTTGTCTTCTTGTTGGAAAAGTAAATATAATTTCCTTCCAGATAGTTTAATAAAGACTTAATGTGTAGATATTTGATATCATGTATTGTAGTAAACAATTTTAAATAAAGTACATGAATGCACTATTTTTAGCTCTTCTCTTAGATCAAAGTCATTGTGCCTAATTATTAATTTTAAAGTAGACATATCAAATTATTTTATGTGTGTAATTGAGACATTCCTTCAAATAATTGTTTTGCAATCCTTTGTCTACATATTTTTCTTGTAATTTTTCCAAACTATTGAAACCTTAATATTTGACAAAATTTATTTCTAAGGGTCCTTTTATGATTTTCTATGCATTTATCTAGGTTAATCATGTTCTCACTATCAACTTGTAATGTCCCCATTTTAGCCATATGCTCTTTTGTGTCTAGCAGCCTATTTTCAGAAGCCTATAGGCCAATCAAGAGCTAAAATTAAGGTTTCCACTTTTAGAGGAGGTTTTGAGGGCTTGCATGTGAGAGTTTCTGACACATGTCTAGTGGAGTTTTCTGGGTTTTTAGAAAGCATCGGGATGAGGTAAAATGCATGGTAAGATAATGACTTATATTTTTGGTTGATTCCTTGGTAGTTTTGGAGGCTTGCATGTTGGTGTTTTGCAGCTTGGATTCTGGATTCCTTTTGGGTTTTCAGAGAGCTTCGTGGTGATGTGACATGCAACTAAAATAGATGACTTTTCTGGACTTACTATTTTTAGTAAGACATGACAACTACCCAGTTTGTACTCAAAATGAATTTGGAACAACTTACTATTTTTAGTAGCATGCTATTTTTAGTAAGTACTATTGTTGGCAATGCTATTTTTAGTAGCAGTTCAGTGCAATGGCTATTTCTGGTAGGTTAGCTTGAGTAGTTGGTCATTCCAACATTCTTGGAGTTATTTTTGGTAGGTTAGAGCTTGAGATAGGTGCTCTCTTGGATGAGGTAAAATATTTTAATATAAAGTGATATTTTTTCTTAAGGCATGATGTATGCCTAGCTTGGTGGGATAAGTGATTTTAATTAAAAAGGTAATTTTATATGATATTTCACTTTATTATTATGGACGCCTTATTGAGGAGAAAAGTTATTTTATAAAGTGAAATAATATTGGACACCTTAAAGGAGGAATAAGTGATTTTTATTAATATATTCCACTTTATGCTTTGGATGCCTAACCTTGAAGATTATTTGGAATTTTAATAAAGTTATTTGTCTTCATGTGAGGGATGACTTGGGAAAGAGGTAAAATGAAATGCAATCTAGAGATCATTTAAAAGTAAAAGTGAATTTTATTCTGGCGTCCAAGTTGGAGGGAGTTTGAAATTTGAATCTAGAGACAGAGGGTTATAAATAAGAGTGTTGGGCTCTTTCTTTATCATCCATTATCTTTCATACTGAAATGTTGTTGAAATTGTTCCAGGCTTTGGCTTCGAGGAATGCATACCTCCTAGTTCCTTCCTTCCAATCTTCATGCTTGATAGATAGTACCTAGCTAGGTATGAGACTACTTCTCATTTAGAGATAGCATATTGAGCATTATTGATGAAGTTTGATGTTTTCCTCAGTTTTATAGGTTGTTGGTTTGAAGTGTTGAAAGTGATTTTCAATCATAGCTTCGTGCATGAGTTTTTGATGGTTCTAGGTATTGGCCCATTGTCTGAGTCTATCTAGGGCACCCCTTCTTGAAATTTTTTAGATTTTATTTTGGAGCCTATGATTTATCTTGTAGGTAACCCTCTTGAAGGTTGTATCTTGTCTGTCACTACATTGGAAATTGTGTTTAATTTGTGGTTGGGTGTTTGATGTAGTTTGTTCACTTAGACTTGGTCAACATCATCCTAGTTTTCATTTGTAGCTGATATCATGTTATTTGGTGAAATATTGAGTAAGTTAGGAGCATTTTGGTGAGGTTTCTAGTTGCTGGTTTTCATTTCCAGTTTGTTGGTTTTATATATCAATTTTTAGTAGTTGGAGTTTTTCATCATTAAGAGTCCTTTGGAGTTGGAGAGATATTCTATATCAATTGCAGCACTTTAGACATCTATAATAATTGGCTCTTGCAGATTTCATCTCATATTGTAATGTTATTTCAGTAGTACTAATCAACTCTTTATTATTTTTGCAATTCTTTATTCTATTCCCACTTTTAGTGGAAGAAGGTTGGCATTGCCGCCTTATTTACTTTCTTGTATAAGTTTTCATTCCCACCAGTGGTGGAAGAGACATGCCTCACCATCTTTACTTTTTGTACTACCCATTGAACTAGAGGAAGGGGTTGGCAAGCCACCCATTACTTTACTTTTCATGTACTTGCATTCTTCATCATACTAATCAGCTGAGCCGTCAATCTACTCCTATTGAATAAGTGGTCGAGTTGCATCCTTTGTATTTCCAACATTTATTTTTCAAGCTAACAATCCCCAATGCCATATTCTCACACCTTTCCCATCATTGGGATCCAAGTGTACATTCTTGGTGTAGGGTTACATTCTAGTGTTGGTTTATGATTTTTGGCTAATGTTGACAGGTGCCTTATTGAAGTGTTGTTACAAAAGTTTGAGAAAAATATAAGGGGGTCATTACAGTGGTATCGAAGCCAAGATCCTGCCATCCTGTGAAAAAAAGAGAGATAGAGTTCAATTGATAGATGAGTGATAGAGAAAGCATATTATACACGAGAGGTAATAGAGTTCAGTTTCAATTTCCAGAGATTGATACCATTTTAGAGTTTTTGAGAAATCGAGAAACTCTTTTTGCTCTAGCAGTAGTTCTTCTGAAGAAGAAAGATAATACCTTGCACATGTGTGTTGATTACCGTGCATTAAATCAACACATACTAAACTAGTGGGCAGATTTGAGCTTAGTTTAGAAGTTGGCAGTTCGGCATGGGTATTGATGAAGAGATGAATCTGGAAAAAACACTTTATATGGCTGGAAAAAGACTTGAAAAATAATTTTAGTCAAGGGAAGATGAAGAGAATAATCTTCATTTTTTGGAACAATGTTTGAGACAGGTGAAGCAATCACCTTCTGAGATAATGCAATTAGCATTATCACCTATAGTGACCTCTTTGAATCAACCTTATTGGTTGAGGCATCCTAATGAAGAAACCAAGTTGTTGGTTACTTCTTGATTCATGGAAGTGATAAGAATTGAGGTACCTCAGTTGCCCTATGAAGAAGAAACCATGAAGATAATTTAAAATGATAGTGGAGTGTTTTAAATATTTGGATGAAACTAAAAGTAATTTTTTTTCAAGAAGGGTTTCTGTATTAAATACATTTTCAGAAGTTAGAGCTTGTATCTTTTTGATAGAATTGGAGATGCAAATCAGATTTACCATTTGTTTTATTATCTCTTCACCTCGACTTGGAGTGAGCAAGAAGAGGGGGTGCTTACAACTATCATGAATTTTCTAATTCTTACAATCAAAGAAGCTGATAATCTCCCAGAAAGTGTCTAATCTCTTCTCATGGATTCTTATGAACATGAAGAAAAGGATTCTTCTATGGCTGCTATGTTGATCAAGGAATTGTTTAATCAATGTGAGGAGAAATTGAATCCTCTTTTGAAGAAGATAGAGAAATATGAATGAAATATTAGTGGTCTTGGAGATGAATCCAAAAATTTCATGCAAGGTCATGTTGAAGATTTGGTGATGGAGGGTTTTCCTTTTGTGGTTGTCTCAACTTCCCAATAAGTTCCACATGAAGAAATCAGTGACATACTTTCTCATGATGGATCCATAGAAGATAATGATGGTGAAACTTTCAAAATAGCAATCATTGAATATTCTTCACTTCATTTCGATGGTGGCATTGTTGGTCTTGGGTTTGATCAGCAAACCGAACCATTGGAAATGAATGTTTTATAAGATATTAGTTTAAGAGATTTGGGAGCTGACTTATTCAAAGAGTCAATACTTTAAGAGGATAACTATAATAATTTTCATGTTGATTATCACAGTCAACCCATTAGCATTTGGAATCTGGGAGTGTTGGTATTAAGATATGACAAAGAACCTTTGTGGGATAAGTTTCCCTTTGATCCTAATGAAGACCAAAATTTTGATTGCATTGCAAGCTATGAGGTGGCCATTGAAAGAGAAGTTTTTTTTATGAATAAGATTGCTTGAAAAATCTCCACAATGATCCATTTGAGTTGGTTGCAACCACTAACGAGGATTTTTTTGCTTCTAAAAGTTTTAGAACAACGTTCAATGATTCTTCATTCAAGTTGGGTGCTGCCATAGCCTTTGATCAAGGAGAAAGTGAGGAATAAGAAGAGCTTGAAGACCTTATGGCTCTTGAAGAGGAAAAATCTGAAGAGGTTTTCGAACACAAGTCTGATTTTCCCATTCAAGAAGTTGATTGCAAACATAGGTTTGAAGAAATTATGGAGTATGATCCTCTCCATGACATTGACAATTCTTTGCTAGTTGGTGTTGAAATACAAGAATATTGGATTAGCAATGAGGGCAAGAAAGGCAAAAAACCAAGTTTTGTTTTTTTCTTGCAACCTATCAGGAGTTCACCATATTAACAATCTTATGAGTGGGAAGGCCAATTAAGGGTGTTTGTTGAAGAAGAGGTACTAGCACTATCTATATTTGATCACACACATAGCTTGGTTGAAGAGATCTATTGGAAGGGTTAGCTAGTGTATACATCTAAAAATGGTCACATTAAATCAAGCCTATAATTAATTAAATATGAGGTATTTAATTAATCTTCTAAAGTCATCTACATATAAATAAATTTAATTAGTTATTTATATTGTTCACTTTCTAATTCTTCTAATTTAATTAAATAAATGAGTTTATTTAATTATTACCCTTTTCTTTTATTCCTCTTAATTAATTAAATAATTTTTATAATTTATTTATATTAATTATCATGTTACTTTAAGTTTGAATTTTTAAATTCAAATAAAAGATATTCTTCTAAATTCATCATTATTTCTAATTCTTCACTTCACATTTAATTAAATATTCTAAATATTTAATTAAACACCTTTTTCACTTCTCACACATAATTAAATATTTTAATTATGAAAGCTTCTAAATTCATGTCACATATAATTAAAAAATTTAATTATTTAATTATGGATTTATCCTCAACTACCAACTAACTCCTCAAAACTAAAATTTCCAAATGGCTACTTTCCTTCATTTTTGAATGGAAGATGTTGTGTAGGAGGAAACATTCCCCCTCTTTCTCTCTAGCTTCCACCTTTCTCTCCAACTTCTTGATCTTTCACCGTTCATCTTACCAAGCTTGATTTCAATCGTCGATCTTTGCCAACTAGGATTTTGCCTCCAAAAGTCTATAAATACAACCTCTTTGTGCTTTGAAAAGGATCTATAATCTAATCACAATCAAATATAGCATGAGAATTATAGTTGAATTATTGAGCATTTAGCATTCTTATTTACTAGATTTCTTGAGCATAGCATAACATTTTAGTTTCTCATTTTACAATCATGGTAGATTATCTTTCATAAATCCATTTTAGTTTCATATCTTAGTTTCATCATCTCATATCATTTAGGATAGAAATGCATGTTGCATATAATCTCATTCTCTAGGTTATCATTTTGTCAAGCTACTGCTTACACAATCTGAGAGAAAGCAGCTTAAAATGAATCCTTAGAGATAGAGGACAATGTGACATCTTTGAAGAATCTGATGTGTTTAGAGTTTTCTCATCTTTAACTTAGATTTATTTAATATAATGTCTCATTGATGTGTTTGTTTAACTCTTTAATTTATTCCACATATTCACACACACAACTGGAAGAGAGAGAAAGAGGAGTTAAAGATAAGGTTGCTCTTCCCAATTTGCAACTCATCAGAGACTCCTTCGAGACCTTGAAGTTTGATTACATACACTTGATTGAAAATTGATATCATGCCATTGGAATTGCAAAGAAGTCCATTTGTGCTTCCCAAGAAAAGGAGAGAAATGTTGATGAGCTCACTCTGGAACTCGAATCCACAAAGGACATGTTGGGTATTATAGAATATTTATAGAGGGATTTAGTAGAATTGTTGAGCCTTTGTTTACATTGCTTAAGAAAGATGTAGAATTTTTATGGAAAAATGATTGTCAACAATATTTTGAAACAATTAAACATGCCTTAACCACTTCTCCAATAATTAAAGGAATTGTTTGGGGAGTTCCATTTTATATCCATATTGATGTTTCTAACTTTTCTATTGGTGCATTTTTGGGACAAAAAGATGAAAAATGAAGCAATGCATGCTATCTACTATGTTAGAAAAGATCTAAATCCTGCAAGAAGAAACTATACAACTACTAAAAAAGAGTTTTTAGCTGTGATATATGCAATTAATAAGTTCAGGATTTATATTATAGGTTACAAAATATTCATTCACATAGACCATGCTGCTATTAGATATTTGATGAACAAGGTTGTGGTGGGTGGATGGATTATAAGATGGTTATTATTATTACAGGAATTTGATGTGACCATAATAGATAAGACTATCAAGGATAATGTTGTTGTTGATTTCCTTTCAAGAATTGTTTTCCAGGGTGATCAGGAGCCTATAGACGACACATTCTTAGATGAGAATTTATTTGCAATATCAATTCATCCTCCATGGTTTGTTGATCTTCCAAATTATCCTGTAATAGGGAAGTGTCACAATCATTTCAATCCTAAGTAGAAAAAGAGAGTAATTCATGAAAGTTACAGATTTCAATGGATTAATGGTCTTTTTTTAAGATGTGTCTTGATCATGTTCTTCATAGGTGTGTTGCTAAGATAGATGTTTTTGACATTGTACATGCTTGTCATCATGAGCTGAAAGGAGGAAATTTTTTGATGATCAAGACTATTCATAAGCTCTTAGGAGTTGGTTATTTTTGGCCGACTATGACAAATGATGTTTCATTTTTTGCTAAACATTGTGATCAGTGTCAGAGCATGGGAAGACCTACACCAACAATAGAGATTCCATTACAACCTCAGATAGCTGTGGAACCATTCGAGAAATGGGGAATCAATTTTGTGGGACCTATTGATCCACCTTTCAAAGGAAAACATTATATTTTGGTTTGTACAAACTATTTCAAAAAGTGGGCCAAAGTAAAAGCTTTTCCAATAGCAAGAGATGATAAAGTAGCTAATTTTTTGTATAAGCATATTCTTCAAAGATTCGGTGCACCAAAAGAGATAGTTTTAAATCAAGGACCGCATTTTGTGTCTACAATGATGGAATATTTTATGAAAAGATATGAGATGACACATGGAAAGTATGCCCCATATCATTTACATGCAAGTGGGAAAGTAGAAGTTACCAACCTAGAATTGGAAAATATTTTTGACAAAGATTGTTTCATTGTAGAAAATAGACTGGGAAGAGAAGTTAGCTGAAGTAGTTTGGGCTTATAATACAACTTGGAAGACTACTATAGGGTTCTCTCCATAAGAACTAGTGTATAGGAAAACTCCAGTCATGCCAATTGAGTTTGAATTACAGACATTGAAGATAACATTGGATGTTGGAATTGACTTGTTAGAAGAAAAAAAGAGTAGAGTTCTACAACTGAACCAGATAGATGAGATGAGAATGGAAGCTCTTCAACACATGGGAATGATTTAGAAATAGAGGAAAGAGTGACATAAAAAGCATATTGTAACCAAAAAATTCAAAAAGGGAGATTGGGCACTATTATTTAATTCAAGATTTCATGAGTTTAAAGGAAAGTTCCATACAATATGGTTGGGACCATATGAAATTGACCAAGTTCTTGAAAATGGAGTATTTTAGTTGGTACCAATAGATGGAGAAAGAAGAGTTATGCTATTTAATGGTCATAGGCTAAAAATATACCATAAACCTGCATCAAGAGATGAATTCTTATCAGATCTACAACACAAAAATGAACATTTTCTAATGGAAGATATTTCTTCCATGGGAGAATGTTCCTTTAAGTAAAATTTTGAAGAAAGGCATGAAAAGAAGGTAGATTGAAAACCAACAAATGGTTGTTTACCTTTTGAATAAAGGGGATAAATTGAAAACCAACAATGACAATTTATCTTCTAGAAAAAATAAAGAAAAAACAAAGGAATGGCTGAAAACCATAAATGGCGGTCTTCTTGGATCAACTTCAGCTTGCTCCTGATGGATCTTGACAACTCTTGATGATATCTAAATTTTTCAGCAATAACTTCTCGTTAATTTTGAGCTTCTTTTGATTGAATCATTGGAATTAATGTCAACTAAATTAAGTAACACACTCAAATTAACTTTGGCAATAAATAAAAGGTACGCATTTATTGTATGTATCATTTTTTAATATCCTTTTCTAACTTAGTAATTATGATTTGAAATAAAGTAAATGTTTATTATAGAACTCTCCACCAAAGTAGCTATTAATTTTGTAATAAATAACTATAATCATTTCAAATCTGGTAGAGAAATTGAGAAGTTATTTTGAAAAGATGTCTATAGTAATTTCAAGTGCTAATAAGATCGAAATCAATAAATTTCCTTATGTTAGCAGTGCCGCCAACTTTGCAAATCAGAAATACAAAGTACAAGGTGGTGGCATGTGAATCATCTAAAGGAATGAATGAAATTAATAATGACATGTGTTGATTGATGTGTGGTTTTTCAAAATTGTTGTGGCTGGAAAAAGATCACTCATTTTGAGTCTTACTTAATTGAGGCTGCCATTTTTCTGTCAAAGTTGCAGGAGTAAATGAGATGGGGCATAAGAAAAATTTAGAGTTGGAGAATTTTGTTCTAGACCCAGAAACGGAGAGGCTGCTTAGAGAAGCTAGGTGGTTGACTTCATACAAATGTATGAAGGATTTGAACTGGAATTGGTGGAATAATTTGTTAGAAACTTTCATGTGAATGTTACTAGAGTGAGAGGATAAGTGATAGAGGTCAGTCCTCCTATGATAAGTGAACTCTCTATAATTCCATTTTAAGGTGAAGCAGTGAATAAAGGGCACATAAGCTTTGAAGAATTGGTTGCTACATTTCATGAAGAACCCAAAAAATGGCCCAAGATTCAGTGGCACAAAGGAATCCAAATAGTGATTGCTCGAAATAGCCTAGATGAACTATCGAAGACAATAATAATGTGGTTGATGACTTTTTTCACTAGTGAGGGTCAATATGACATAGTTTTAGGGTTGGGAATGAGAATGTTATCATATTTGAGGTATGGTAACACTAGACCCTCTATGAAAATTAACCTACCTGCATTCTTATTTTCTCAAATATCTTCTATGGTATCTAGGGTAAAATCTAGAGGTGAATCATCTATTAGGTACCATAGTCTGATACATTTAACTATCAAGCATCATTTTATGAAGAAAGAATCTGGAAGGGAAGGGTGGCTATAGTTTCTATCAGCTCCTATTAAAAATAAATTTAAAAAGGGACTCATAGTAAAAAGATTGAAAGTTGAAAAAGGGGAATCATCTGAGAAAAGATAGAAAAAGGAGAAAAGGAAGCAACGGGAAATAATTGAGGTGACCCATAGCACTGTTAAGAGGAAAAAGAAAAAAATAGAAATATAAAAAGAAAAACCTAATGCTACTGATGCCCATGTCTCCAATCCTAAAGACTTACCTAAACAAACCCCTAAAAATCCTTAGGAAACTTTAGGCAACCATGGAGAAATACAGACCCTGGTGCATTCCCCTGAACAACCCGAACATCCTCATGAATCCCCAATACTATCTCTTGAGAAAACCCCTGTTACATTGTCTCATGGCTCACAATTACCTCATATGTCAAAAGAGGATAGCCCTATTGAAAGGTTTGATAAGAAAAAAGAAGAAAAAAAGCTTCTGGTGAAATTAGAGATGAACAAGATGGATCTTTTTCTCCACATATACTGGTTTTTAAGAGGAGGAAAATAAAAGAGCCAATAGATGAACTAGAGAAATCTCCACAAATACAGGAAGAAGAAGAATTAGAGGAAGAGGATGAGATAGTAAAGGCTATGGCAGTATCAAGAATACAATAAGAATTGGATGAAGAGAGAAGGAGAATACAATTTCTTGAGGAAAAGTTGAAAACAAAAGAAGAAGAATTGTAGAAATCTGTAAATAAAATAGAGAAACAAGAAAAAGAGATGGATGAAAAAGAAATTTCTCTATAGGTACAGTTGAGTGAAATAGAAAGGACCTGACAAGAGGTTAATGTACAATCATTAGCCTGAGTAGAAGAAAAAATAAGGTTTAGTGCTATGGAAATACGAAGACTGAAAGCGAAATTACAACAAAAAGAAGAGCAACTAAAACAACAATCAAATATATTGCATTCTCATGAGGATTCCACCTCATCTTCTCCAAGCAGATACCTCTCTCTAACAACATTAAAGCTCAAACATGAGAATAATCAATTGAGGAGTCAAAATGAGTAATTAGGGAACGAAAGGGATGGAATGAATGAGAGGTTTCAACAAGTGGTGGAGTTTTCATCTGCAATGTTTTCAATGAGGAAACCTTCAAGGTCATATGCACTCTTCTTGAGAGAGAGATTCCTCCACTAGAAAATTAACCAGTTGGTACTCAAAAGAAAAAATGATTATAATGATGATAGAGAATTTATTGAGGATTTCTTCCACAGTCATCCTACCATTCAAAATAAAATGTGTGATTACGTCTAGCATGGATTCCTTCTTGGTGATTTTCCAATCCTTTTTGAATGTTTTCATAGGAGAGTTGTAGATAAGGTATTTTGTGTCATTATTGCAAAAACAAGTGGAATGGTAAAATAGAGCAACTCGGTATAAGGAGGCACAAATAAAAATAGGATTTCCTATGAGGAATGAGATATCTTGGTTGAGACATTTTTGATCCCAATTCAAATACTTTGACATGTCAGAAAATGTAGTACCTACATATAAGAGAATTTATATGAGAGAATTCAAGTTTTTAAGAGAGTTCGAGATCATCTTCCTCATAGGGATCTAAGTGAAAAAAGGGATAGGTTCAGAAGTATTCCACCACCATTAAGAAGGAGGGAGCCTATTTCACCAAGGAACATCACTTGGAGTCTCACCAAGGTGAGGACTATGATATATGTTATTGAGGAGCAGCAAACCAACTGGATAGGAATGAGGTTCACACCTCCTTTGATCATAATGCCAACACCAAAATTGAATGCATCACCACAGTTCATAGGAGAAAATCTGAGAGAATGGATGAAAATAATTGATAAAATGAATGGTTATGCTTGTTCCAAGAAATTCTTAGAGTATATGCTACAGGATTTTGATCTAGCCAACTTAGTTGCTTCATTAGTAAAAAAGAACAAGGATCTACCATACCCTCAACCATGAGGACATGGTTAATATCATGAGGGTGAGAGATGATTAGTGTTTGGGAATGAAATTTTAATTAATCTTTTTATGATCTCAAAGACTCAATTTTACTATTAATTAACTATCATGGCAGTAGATTATATTTTTAAATGTTTGCTTGTTTCATCTCATACTTGACTAATTGGAAGATATATTAGAAGTGGTATTTTGCATTAAATGTGTTTCTTTTGTTGGGGATAAGGAGTTCGGTCTGTCATCAAGATAGGCATCTAAGACAATAGTGTCTTAGTGATTTCAATTCAAAATCACAACAAAGACACAACCAACCATGCCATAAAGCGGAAGCAGGCATAGTTGATCCCCCATTGATCCTCTAAGAGAAGTGAATGCAAAAAAATAACATATTCAACATAAATAGATAACCATGAAAGACAAAACTATGAACACATAGATATACATGGGGAAAACCCTTTCAGCTAAAAAACCCCACCTCCAAAACATTCAGCTCACTTGTATTATTCAGTAACTAAAATGGTTACAATACAAAACTAGAGCTATGCTCTTCAGGATATTACATCTTGTTCATCTGGAGAAAGATATATAGGCTACACAAACCAGAATCTCACACGGTTACAATGTACTCAAGACATACTATGTAGATTCCCTTCAACTCCTCCCAAATGATTGTCAAAGCCAGCCTCACGACCGGCCCAACCTCATGGCCTCATAGGTTCACATCTTACCAGATCCAAGAGTTTAAGTGTTCACGGTTGAACTACTCGAACACTCTCAGCCTCTCTTTATTATCGCTCATCTTTATTATTGACTTGCTCACCAGAATACATATACTGTGTGCCAACCTGTTTAGCCAGTCAAGCCATCAATGGTCATTAGGATAGTAAATTATCCACCTGCAAGCTTCGACCATTCCCTAATAACATGCACCGCTTAATCTGCAAGCATTGAGTCGTGCAGCATTAAAACTAGTCACAAACATGTTCGTCAACCTCCATTCAATAATGCAGCCCAATCGCACTCAAAAAATAACCATACGGCCAAACAGATCATAAAGATCTTCCATGTGTTGCCATCTCATTTGTAGTCACACCTCTGATAGTCAATCAAACCGGTCCAACGCGGTCAACCGATTTCCTAGCTCATCCGAACTCCTACCGCGTTACTGCTGAGCTCATAAATACTTGTTGTGGTATGGTGGTGAGCTCGCCCGAGCTCACTCCGCCATTTACCACACTACCGCTGCGCTAACCATTTTGCCTTACAGTATGGTGGTAAGCCATCCAAGCTCCTTCGAGCTTTGGCCCAAGTCGTCACCGAAATCTATCCTTTCATTGTATTCATCCAACCATATGCAGTCAACCTGCCATGTGCCAAAAATGCCATTTGACTGCCGCTCTAACACCAAGTCCAACCCGGTCAAACTTTGCCCTGAGCTCATCTGAGCTCCTACTGCACTAGCCCAGCCCTGACCAACATGCCTCGTGGTATGGCGGTAACCACCTTGGCACATTTCTTGCATTCTTATCACGGCCACCATGGTCAGTCACTTGACTGGCCATGGTACAATGGTAACCACTAGCCAGGCCGCTGGTGGTCTTACTGCAGTCAGTCACTTGACTGACCGCGGTACGGTGGTAACTTCCAGCCAGGTCTTTGGTGGTCTTACCGCAGCCACCATGGTGAGTGAACTCACTGACCATGGTGGTGGCGGTAACCACCAGGACCGCCATAGGTGGTCTCACCATGCTACCGTGGTGAGATGACCCACCGCCTGCGGTATGGCGGTAATCACCAAAGCCACCACTGGCGGTCTCACCGCACTACCGTGGTGAGTTGACCCACCGCCTGCAATATGGTGATAATCAGCAAAGCCACCATTGGTAGTCTCACCATGCTACCATGGTGAGTTGACCCACTACCTTCGATATGGCAGTAACTGCCAAAACCAATCAAAGTCACCACGGTAAAGGCAAGAAAAATGAAGGAAAATGCCAAGTCCAAAGGGGAAACAGGCCAGAACAATTGAGGCATAAGTTTCCCAACAATCTCCCACTTGTCAAAGGCATTCAGGCTTCCTCCAAACATCCGAACAAGGACCAAAAACATGCTTCCATGCTCCAACAAAGACCCCTGCAATGACATCAAAAAATGTCCACCATCTGAGGCTACAGCTCCAAACATCCAACATAGGAAAAAGAGCAAGCCAAGGCGTATATGCACCAGTCTCCGAAACACAAACATATGATCCTTCAGGAGACAAAGGAAACATAATAGCAACAACAAGGCACCACATGAACAAATAAAAAGAACCATTCTCCAAAACAAGAAACCAACCAGCTAGAACAACAACCACAAAATCGATTGCCCTTATCCAACTAATCAAACCCACATGACTAAAAACCAACACCCACAGCTCCTGCTGAAATATCCAACCACCCATACCTCAAAGGTATGACAACAAGTAGTAGACTCATGCCATCATAAAACCACCCATCTCAACATCAAACAAGCACCCTATGTCAACCAGTCGTAGACCAAAACACGTCCAGGTACTCACACTAAAAGGGTATTGTCCAGATGAATGCAAACAAATCACCATCACACATGATCTAAGCATACCAAGTCCACCAAACCCTACATAAATAAATGTAACGATGTAGTTACAAGGAACATCCACACTGACCTGCACCACTTGCAACCACCTGCTGTAAGAAAATTTTCTCTCAACTGTCTTCCACAGTTCTTCCAAGATCCATATCACACTGAAGAAGGAAACACAAGAACCTTCATGTCATCACCCAAGTGACAACACATGATCACAAAAAAGTGACCAACATGGCTCCACATAGACATCCCACATCTAAAGTCAAGAACATTCAGGAAGAACAAGACCAGATTAGAGAGAAACAAAAAATCAAAATATGTCCTTCTACAAACACTTCTAAATGCCAGCTGTGACAAGAGTGATCTTCTTCACATCCCAAAGGGAAAACCTTAACAACATCCAACAAAACCATGGATTTAAGAACCTCAAAGAAGATCAAACTCATCCATATAACTATCTCCTACCAGTCCTCAAAAGCACAAGGAGAACCACTATGCTATCAACCTTCCATTATGAATCCTCCAGAATCTCAAAACAACTCAAGATTCATATCCATGAAAAATAAAGCATAACACACCTGAAAATTATAATTGGAAAATACCTTTCAAAGTGACACCACTGCTGAGTAGACCAAGAAGAAAATAAAAGATGCTCCTCCAAGATATACAAGCCACCGTGATTTACCCAAGAACATTATCCTTCATGGTCTCTGTTGAATTCACATTCAACCAAGGTGCAGGATTCTTGAACTTTCAGCTGTAACAACAAAATTATCATAAGAATTCTAGCCTCACCTTATTCTCCATGCATCAATGAGCACCAACCAACCTGTCATCTCATGCTAACTCCAAACTGAATTACTACAATAAACATGAAGTCCTCTAGCATATGACCAATGTACTCAAAACAAAGAGAAACCCTAGACCATTGTCAAAGCTTCAAAACTTATCATGACACCATGATCTACACATCTCCATTAGGAGATACCATGCTTCAAGTGAAATGTCCATGGTCTTCAAGATCAAAGCAACATGCCAAAACTCTAATGCACAAGCAAGAGTATACATGACATAAAGCAAAAAAACTCTAAACCAACATCACTTATCAAGCACCACCAGCATCTCAACCAAAGACTACCAGAGTCTTCCATGGCTCCAAAATGCTATACATCTTCAAATAGTGAACATGCAGATGCAAAGGAAACACAACAATTGCAACACCAAAGAAGGACACCAATCATTGCTAAAGCTCCCACTGAACTGTGACATCGATCTTTCCAAACACCATGACCAACCACATGATCACTATCAAAAGCTTACACTAGCCAGTATATCCAGCTCTCCATGACACTGTGATTCACATGCTTTAGGTCCCCATCAATGACTATTCAGGTACTCAAATGCCATTCCTCCTCTCATCATAAAACAGCCATGCCAATGCACAAGTGACCATAGACAAGGTGATCTAATAGATCTGCACCACACAATTACAGCCTCGTGGATATAGATAGTCCACTTCTGAGTTGTCTCACAACAAACATGTAGGTAAGGACAACCCACAACATTGTACAACTCGTGGATGCAACCAAATGTAAACCTTGCAAATCTATCATCGCACTAGAAACTGCAAAATTAAGATCATCAAAGAGAATAGCCAAAGTAGAAAAGAAAGACTCAAACACCAGATCAGCAACAGATCTGATTTGCCAGTCACATCCACAACTCAAGCACCATAGTCTAGGAAACCATCAAAGCATACCAAAAGAATGTTGAAAAAGAAACTCATACCAACACTCCCACGCAGAGAAGACATCACACCTCAAAGACATGTTGAACTACAACTATATCATCCAGTCACACCCCAGAAGCCAAGATCTAGAAAATAGCATACAACAACTCCACACAAAACACAAGTTTTCCTTGACCGTGCAAAACTTGCAAAACCACAGTGTTTCCAAAACACCCATGCACCTCCATATTCACTACTCATCTGGATGAATCGGGAGTCTGCACACAACCATCATAGTTAACCAAAACAATGAAAAGAAACAAGAATATGCATCATAGACTTTTTAGGAAAATCTACACAAAACCTTCAGAGCCAAAGACATGAATCTAAAACCATGCAAGTGCAAAACATAGGCACATAGGAACAACAGGTCCATTTCAGACCAGTTCCAAGACCATAGTCATGCACAAGCAAAAGAGAACTAGGCTATCCAGAATTTGCAGACCACCAAGGTCACTTCATAGTGTCCATGCAATTAGAGCACCAAACTACCTTCAATGCTAAGTCAAAAAACACCCAGCACAAGCACAACTCTCCATAGCTAATCGAAAACACAAGCAAGTCCATACCGCCAAGGAGCTTCTCACATAGACACCCATTATGAGACCACGCTTTGCTGTAACACAACCAAAAGCACATCTCACACCATTTGCATCAGGAACTTTGTTACCAACTAGGAGCTACAAACCATGTTGCCACAACATGACCAAATCCAATCATCTCCAGTATCTTTCAAACCTATGTGTTGAATCAATGAAGCACACACTTCGACTCATCGAAGGATCAATCACCAACTGATTTCTCTAGACTTCCTCAAGCTTGTCAAACTAAGAAATCATCACAGGAGAAAACCCAGAATATTAGCAACCAGGAGAAGACTTTGATACCACTGGTTGGTATCATCAAGCCTCGACCTCCTTCAAAAATGCTCTGATACCACTTGTTGGTATCACAAGCAATAAGCTACTAGATCTGATACCACTTGTTGGGGATAAGGAGTTCGATCTGTCATCAAGATAGGCATCTAAGACAACAGTGTCTTAGTGATTTCAATTCAAAATCACAATAAAGACACAACCAACCATGCCATAAAGCGGAAGTAGGCATAGTTGATCCCCCATTGATCCTCTAAGAGAAGTGAATGCAAAAAAATAACAGATTCAACATAAACAAATAACCATGAAAAACAAAACTATGAACACATAGATATATGTGGGGAAAACCCTTTCGGGTAAAAAATCCCACCTCCAAAAAATTCAGCTCACTTGTATTATTCAGTAACTAAAATGGTTACAATACAAAACCAAAGCTATTCTTTTCAGGATATTACATCTTGTTCATCTGGAGAAACATATACAGGCTACACAAACCAGAATCTCACATAGTTATAATGTACTCAAGACATACTGTGTAGATTCCCTTCAGCTCCTCTCAAATGACTGTCATAGCTAGCCTCACGACTAGCCCAACCTCATGGCCTCACAAGTTCACATCTTACCAGATCCGAGAGTCTAAGTGCTCATGGTTGAACTGCTCGAACACTCTCAGCCTCTCTATGTTATCACTCATCTTTATTATCAACCTGCACACCATAATACATATACTGTGTGCCAACCTATTTAACCAGTCAAGCCATCAACAGTCATCAGGATAATAAATTATCCACCTGCAAGCTTTGACCATTCCCTGATAATGTGCACCGCTTAATCTACAAGCATCAAGCCACGCAACATTAAAACTGGTCATAGACATGTCCGTCAACCTCTATTCAATAATGCAGCCCAATCGCACTCAGGAAATAACCATACGGCCAAACATATCATAAAGATCTTCCACGTGTTGCCATCTCATTTGTAGTTGCACCTCTGATAGTTAGTCAAATTGATCCAACTTAGCCAACTGAGTTCCGAGCTCATCTGAGATCCTACCGCATTACCACCAAGCTCATAAATACCTACCGCGGTATGGCAGTGAGCTCGCCCAAGCTCACTCCATCATTTACCGCACTACTGCTGCCCTGACCATTTCACCTCGCGGTATGGCGGTAAGCCATCCAAGCTCCTTCGAGCTCTGGCCCAAGTCATCACCGAGCTCTATCCTTTCATTGCCTTCAGCCAACCAGATGCAGTCAACCTACCACATGCCAGAAATGTCATTCGCTTGCCACTCTGACATCGAGTCCAACCCAGTCAAACTCTTCCTCAAGCTCATCTGAGCTCCTACTGTGCTACCGCAGCCCTAACCAACATGCCTCACGGTATGGCGGTAACCGCCTTGGCAGATCGCTAGCGCTCTTATCGCGGCCACCACAGCCAGTCACTTGACTAACTGCAATATAGCCATAACTGCCATCTAGGTCATTGGCGGTCTTACCACGGCCACTGTGGTCAGTCACTTGACTGACCGCAGTACAGCGGTAACCGCTAGCTAGGCCACTAGTGGTCTTACCGCAGCCACCGCGATGAGTGAACTCACCGACCGCGGTGGTGGCAGTAACCGCCAAGACCACCACAGGCGGTCTCACAGTGCTACCGCAGTGAGATGACCCATCACCTACGGTATGACGGTAACCACCAAAGCCACCACTGGCGGTCTCACCACGCTACCGTAGTGAGTTGACTCACTGCTTGCAATATGGCAGTAACCGCCAAAACCACCACTGGCAGTCTCACCACGCTACCGTGGTGAGTTGACCCACCACCTGCAGTATGGTGATAACCACCAAAACCAGTCAAAGCCGTGGTGGTAAAGGCAAGAAACATGAAGGAAAATTCCAATTCCGATGGGGAAACAAGCTAGAACGATTGAGGTATAAATTTACGAACATCTTTTAGTGATATTAATGATGAAATGACTATGCAATCAAAAATATCTGATGTCATATTTGCAATCTATTATTGAGGATTCCGTGTAGGTACTTAAATGCTTACTGTTGAGATGGATCTGTTAAAATTTTTTTTAACAACATGGCGTTAATTACACCCTTGATTCCAGATGGATACTGGTTTGCTATAATTTTGAATTGGCTCCCTTTTTCGACTTGGAAACCACTACTCCAACTGTGATGAAGTGAGATTATCTTGGATATTTTTAGTTAGACTCTAGTTTATATAGGCACTCTGTAATTTGGTGGTTAGCACCATGAATTTGAATTCAAAATAAGAGATATTGTTATAAATATTTTTCCTTAGGTTTAGTTTAAACTTAGTTAATCTTTTTCTGAATATTGTAATTTCTGGTACTATGACTGTTTTTCTACTCACCTATTTTGTCCAATTGGAATGCAAATAAGATGTTGATCTGAATCTTGGTGTTAGAGGTTCCACTAGAGGAAGAGCAAGGCCTGCTCAACCGAAGGAGGTGACCTTGTGTTATGTTATTTGATTCAGTTAAATTCTGTTTGATTTATATTGGTTTAAAGTTAAGTATTTTTATTCTTGTTGATCAATGTTCAGTAACTGCGTTCACTCAGATTAGTTTACTGTAATTCAAATTAGTTAATATTGTTTGTTGTAGATCAGAATTCATTTATTTATTGTAGATTCAATTTTTTTTTGTAGAAATTAGATTAAGTACTTATTTTCAAATGCATGTAGTTTTAATGAGATTGATAATAACGACTGATATAAAGATCAAACTGAGGCTTAATTGGAGTTTGTTCATGGGAATTAGTATTGTTTCTTTCTAGTTTAATGTTTATTATCTTGCAAGCATAAATAGATTCATTGGTTTCTAGATTAATATTCATTATCTACAAGTGTAAACTGATTTCCTTTTTCAAAGCAAATTTTAATTTTGCATTTTAGACTTAGAGTTAATTTGAGTTATTTCATAGATCTTTCCATGAACCAATTACAGTCAAGTGAGGTAAAGTATGAACTAAGCCATTGGGATCAAAATAGGTCTAGATAAGCAATAGTTAGTTGATATGATAGAGTTATCCTTTAGAAATTATTTATTGTGTTCCACTCCTAAGATCTCCTAAAGGCTCTCAAAGGAGACTAGCCAAAATCAAAGTCATTGTTTACAGTGAAAAACCCCCCAATTTTTAGAGTCATCCTTATTGCATATAGCTTTGAGACACACCCGGTTCAATAAATGAGAGATTAAATGATGCAAGTGGTGAAACCAATGAGCTTTCCTATCATGGGTGTTGAGGGAGGTTATGGTAATCCTCTCTTTGTGTTGGATAATGTGATTTCAAACCATGAGGCAAGCTCTTTTGACACTAATGTCAAAGGGGAAATTTCTAGCACTTCTTCCAGTAGTGGAATGACGATACATGAGTTGCATAATGAAGACTTTACTACTATTCCTAGTTTATCCTCCCTTCAAGAGATGGAGAATCAAGAATCAAGGAGGAATAGAGTCACTAATCTTGACTGGCAACAAAGAGTTGATTGGCACTCCGATGAAGAGTTTATTCATTATTTGATGCAGATGCTTGTTAGATTCATATCGGACTTCATGCTTGCACCACTTTCATTAAGAGTAACTAATTTCATAATGGAGTTTGATGAAGGAGACATTGAACATTTCTAGCAAATCTTATCTCATGAATTAGAATTCAACTTTCTTAATGAATTCAGATTTGTTGAATACTTTTTGGAGTTTCAAGAGGTGATGATTCAAATAGATCATCATATTGGTCAAAGTGTTCTAGTCAAAGTAATTCTCCATCTATGGAATGGTTCTACTTTACTTATGATTTTGGATCCTGACATCAACTTGCATTTGATATGTGACAAGAAGGTATGTTGGATTGATAAGCCTCAAATTTTCAAATTTTTGAGTGTTGTTACCTTCTTTATCAGTCATTTGATGATAATTTCTGATCTTCAATTGGATTTTTGGAGAGAAAAGTTGAGAAAAGAATGGTTCTTTTTTGAGATGAAATCTTTAGTGAGGTCATTTTTAGGTTAGGATATGAGTAGGAATGATATTTTCTATGTTGATTTTTAATTTTTCAGTAGTTGTTTATCTCCTTGGATGTTGATTTTCCTTAAATCAGATCTCAAGTTGACCACTTCAATCCTATTTCGAAGTTGGTGCATTCAATTTTAGACTTTCCAATCTCTTTCTAGAGATGGTTTTATGGCTTCAAATGAGAGAAATAGTGGTTCAGATAGTGCATAATCAACTTTTGGATAAACATCCTTCTCATTCTAGTGGCTATCTTTGTACATTCTCTTGTACAAATGTTTGGGGCAGTGAACCATTGCTCGATTGGGCTTGGCATTTCGAGACTCTTACTATTGAGATCCTATTTGATGCTTTGAGAAGTTATGTTGATGTTTTTGAATTGATTAGATTATTCTTCTTTGTGTTTAGAATGGTGACATTTATTGATATTGCAGATGTTAACTCCTTAGAGTTTATTGAGCTTGAGATTCTAGATTTTGATTTCAATCCATCCTTGTTTCCTAGTTTGAACTTTAGGCATGTTAACTCCTTGAGGTTGTAGGGAAGTTTAGTGTAGTTCTGGTTCAATGGCTTCATTATTTTAATTAGAGTGGAGCAAATTCAACAAGGTGGGTCTTTTCAAAGATGGACATGGGACCCTAGGATTAGTTGGAGTGTTGTACAATTGCTTAGGACAAGCAATTTTGGGAAGGGAAAACTTTAATGTCCCCATTTTAGCCATACACTCTTTTGTGTCTGATAGCCTATTTTTGGAAGCTCGTAGGTTAGCCAAGAGATGAAATTAGGGTTTCCACTTTTAGAGGAGGTTTTGAGGGCTTGTGTGCGAGAGTTTCTAACATATGTCTAGTGGAGCTTTCTAGGTTTTTGGAAAGCTTGAGGATGAGGTAACATGTATGACAAGATATTGACTTGCATTTTTGGTTGATTCCTTGGCAGTTTTGAAAGTTTGCATGTTGGTGTTTTGCAGCTTGGATTTTGGATTCCTCCTAGGTTTTCAAAGAGCTTCATGGTGATGTGACATGTATCTAAAACATAGGACATTTCTAGACTTACTATTTTTAGTCAGTCACGATGACTACCCATTTTGTGCTTAAAATGAGTTTGGAACAACTTACTATTTTTAGTAGCATGATATTTTTAGTAACTACTATTGTTGGCAGTGATATTTTTAGCAGAAGTTCAATAGTTCAGTGCAATGGCTATTTCTAGTAGGTCAGCTTGAGCAGTTGGTCATTCCAGCATTCTTGGCATTTTTTTTGGCAGGCTAGAGCTTGAGATAGCCACTCCCTTAGATGAGGTAAAGTATTTTAATAAAGTGAATTTTTTGCAAAGGCATGATGGATGCCTAGCTTGGTGGGATAAAGGATTTTAATTAAAAAGGAAATTTATATGATATTTCACTTTATTATTCTAGACGCCTTATTGAGGAGAAAAGTTATTTTATAAAGTGAAATAATATTGGACACCTTAAAGGAGGAATAAGTGATTTTTTATTAATAAATTCCACTTTATGCTTTGGATGCCTAACCTTGAAGATTATTTAGAATTTAATAAAAAAATTTGTCTTAATGTGAGGGACGACTTGGGAAAGAGGTGAAAGGAAATGAAATTTGGAGATTATTTAAAAGTAAAATTAAATTTGAGTTTTGTGTCCAAGTTGGAGGGGGTTTGAAATTTGAATCTAGAGATAAAGGGCTATAAATAAGAGTCTTGGGATTTTTTTTATCATCCATTATCTTTCATAATAAAATGTTGTTGAAATTGTTTCAGGCTTTGGCTTCAAGGAATGCATACGAGTAAAGGTTTTAAATTAATTATGTTGATTAAGTTACCTTTATTCCCTTCTTAAGATTTCACATTAGTTTGCATAAAGTGACATTTAATAATTATATTAATTATTAAATGTTATCCTATTAGGGCTTCTATTAGGGTTTTATTAGGGTTTGCATGATCTCCTTTTTATAAGGATTGAACCCATTGTATTTCATATCAATTCATTCTCTCATTTTCTCTGATATATACATTTTCAGTTTTCAGAGAACCCTTGCTTGTTTGTCTCCATCTCTTCTTTTGTGATAGGTTATTTGCATGCAGGTGATCTTTGGGGTTTGTGGTGTTGTATTTTCTCAACTCCTACATGGTATCAGAGCTCCACACCTGCTGCTTCCTGTTCTTGTTGTGAAGATTCTTGGAGCTTCAAGGGTTTGGGGCTTGTTTTCTTGATCTAGGGAATACCTGCAATTTTGAAGCATTTTCAGCTCAAACGGACATTGCCATTGCGTCCGCAGCAGTCCAAAACCCCTAAATCGACTATCCATTCATCCATTTTGGACAAAGTCAAAATTTGAGGCAAATTTTTTTTACCTGGGCGGCCGTACGGCCCACCCAGGGCCGGGTACGATTTTGCAGAATAAAAAATTATTTATTTTTTATGTTCTGCATATTATATTCTTTTCGGGCTATTTGCAAATAATTATTGTTTGGGTGGATAATACATTTGGGGTTTATTTCCATTTTCTACAGAGGTCTTTTTGCAAGGGCCATACTCTGCCTTGTCGGCCCCATCCGGTCGCATGTCCCTTCTCTGGTCCCACCTACCTCTTGTCGGCATATCTCCTTCCATCGGCATTTGTTCACCGGCTAGCCCCTGTTCCCGTCGACTGTTCCCACCAACTCATCCCATCGGGCCCTTGCGCCTTCCGCCATCCGAGCCCGAGGTCCTATCGTAGCCCGTAGGTTCTTCTGCAGGGGGCTTCGCCCTAGGGCCGACGCCGCCACCTCTTGCCACCTCCACCCAGCCCGCCCGCCACCCATTTGGTGGCGGGTTTCTTTTTTGCATTTGAGCCGCCCGCGGTCATATGGCCGACCGAGAGCTAGCACCCAGGGGCTCCACTTTTGCGCCCGGTTAGCGTTTGATGTACCCCACAATGCCCTAATCGAGCTATTTTTTTTTTCTTTTTGCCATAACTTTCCGCCACGGTGTCGAAAATTGGCAAACAAGATATCGCTGGAAAGCTGGCGATCCCAATTTTCTGATGGAGCAGTTATTTTTTAGTGATTTTTCTATTGGTGCATTCTATAGCCAGTTGAAGACAAAGGTGCTTCTTTCAGTCTCAAGCTCATAACTTTTGATCAGTTTCTCCATTTTTCGCAATCTCAGCGGCGTTGGAACCGTATTTCAGAGCTCTTCAATTTCATCCATGCCATTTTTCCAGATTTCACTCCAGGTATCTTTTATTCAATTATTTGTGTTTTTACACTCTGGTGGATTACCTGGACATATTTGCTCTTGGAAACTTTTTGTCCACATGGGATGCTTTGTTCTTGGCTATTTTTCATGTATTTCCAGCATTTTGTCCTTTAAGGACATTTTGAGCATCATTTGTAAGCTATCTTTTATGTAAACGCACTGAGATAAAGTGTCACACTATTGTACATGCATCTTTTGGAGATTTTGCACATAAGGTTGTGCCATATTTTGTACTCGCACTGATATTATAAAGTGCCATGAGGGGTTGTGTAGTTTGCCTTTGTTTTGCCATCACATCCTTGTCCGGTGAGTGTCCCTCCACGACGACAGTGGATCATATGATTCCAGCCTCATGCATGTGTGCTTTGTTTTGCACACCACTTTTTCAGTTGCAGGTGCTTTCTTGTGCACTTTCAGATGTTGTATCTTTTTTCTTCATGCACTACAGGGTGTTGCACACCATTTCAGTTGATCTGTCAGGCTCCCAGTTCACCATTATGGGGGGGTATTATACTGTTCGTGCTAATGCTTCCTTGGTTTCGCCTTGGAAGGAATCTTCCATTCTCAGTTGATCAGTGTTTCAGACTATTGGTTCTTGTGCCATCTGTATCTTCGTTCCAGGTGTTTGCCTTTGTTTGCCATCTGATTCGAGTAGTGTCGTATGGGCACTTATGCAGATTATTGTCTTCTTGTTCCTGATCATCCTATCTTCAACGGAGGTTCTTCAGCACCATAGCAGTCATCTTTCGACAGTTGTTTGCAGCTTCTTCTGCTTCAGTGATGTCTCTTCTTGGTTTTCTTCTTCTCTTTTTGGAGTAGAGCTTTTTCCCATGAGGTTTTCTCTATTTCTCCATTTTACAGAGATTTGGTTGTATTTGGGTACCTGATTCTGGCCTAGTTGTTGGGACCCATGTTGCCTTCTTGCATTGTAGTTACCTTTGCTTTTCTGCATTTGTTTGTAGCTGCACTGTTGCTCATCTTAAGGGGGGGTGTTAGAGTAAAGGTTTTAACTTAATTATGTTGATTAAGTTACCTTTATTCCCTTCTTAAGATTTCACGTTAGTTTGCATAAAGTGACATTTAATAATTATATTAATTATTAAATGTTATCCTATTAGGGCTTCTATTAGGGTTTTATTAGGGTTTGCATGATTTCCTTTTTATAAGGATTGATCCCATTGTATTTCATATAAATTCATTCTCTCATTCTCTCTGATATATACATTTTCAGTTTTTAGAGAACCCTTGCTTGTTTGTCTCCATCTCTTCTTTTGTGACAGGTTATTTGCATGCAGGTGATCTTCAGAGTTTGTGGTGTTGTATTTTCTCAACTCCTACACATACCTCCTAGTTCATTCCTTCTACTCTTCATGCTTGAGAGATAGTACCTAGCTAGGTATAAGACTACTTCTCATTTAGAGATAGAAAATTGAGTATTATTGTTGAAGTTTGATATTTTTCTTTGTTTTACAAGTTGTTTGTTTGAAGTGCTGAAAGTGATTTTTGATCATAGATCCGTGCACAAATTTTTGATGGTTCTAGGTATTGTCCCATTGTCTGAGTCTATCTAGGGAACCCATTCTTGCAAAGTTTTGGATTTTATTTTGGAGGCTCTGATTCTATCTTGTAGTTCACCCTCTTGAAAGTTGTATCTTACTTGTCACTGCATTGGAAATTGTGTTTAATTTGTGGTTGGGTGTTTGATGTAGTTTGTTCACTTAGACTTGGTCACCATCATCCTAGTTTTCATTTGTAGCTAATTTCATGTTGTTAGGAGAATTTTGGTGAGGTTTCTAGTTGTTGGTTTGCATTTTCAGTTTGGTGGTTTTATATATCAGATTTTTGTAGTTAGAGTTTTTGGGCTTATTTTTCATGGTTGAGAGTCCTTTGGAGTTGGAGAGATATTCTATATTAATTGCAACAATTTGGACATCTACTGAAGGGGTCGGCAAGCCACCCATTACTTTAATTTTCATGTACTTGCATTCTTCATCATGTTGATCGGTTGAGCCATCAATCTACTCCCACTGAATAAGTAGTCGAGTTGCATCCTTTATATTTATAGCATTCAATTTTCAAGCTAACGATCCTTGATGCCATATTCTCACACCTTTCCCATCATTGGGATCCTGGTGTACATTCTTGGTGTAGGGTTACATTCTAGTGTTGGTTTATGATTTTTGGCTAGCATTGGCGGGTGCCTTGTTGAAGTGTTGCAAAAGTGAAAAATTATAAGGGGGTCATTACACAAATAATATCTTTAAACCCTCTAGATTATTTTTTTGTTTGAAAAATATCTTTGCAATGAAAAATAAAAAACCTCTAGCCTAACCATTCACTTAGTAGCATACAAAGTATTTGTCTTTTCCTCCAACATAAATTATCATTTTTATCACCATACATCTCCATAAATATTTCAACCCAGTTATTTTTATGTCATTTACATCATGTAAAATTTTATAGCCCACAAAATTTTCTTCACTTGACCTAGCATCTATTTGAGATATTTCATCAATAGTTTTTGCATGTATCCTTTACCTCTACACTTAGTATACATGCTTACTTAACAAACCATCAATATTTTATTATAATGAACAAATATTACTCATATATTCTAGACTAATCAACGAGATATTTTTTATTTAAAATGGATTTGATCTCATCTGTCAACATATGTGATATTTCATCAAATAATTTGTATTTGAAACCTTTTCCTCTATAATTTTCTATAGTATTGTATGCCAAGGATTTAAATCTACTATCTCATTTTAAAAATTAGGTTCCCTAAAATTAACACATACTCCTTGCAATTTTAAACTAATTATTATGCTCAATACCGTTGGCATTGTAGTTAGGGAAAATCAGATATAAAACTAAAACAACAAGATATGAAAACCCTAACAAGCACAATAGAGCACACACTAGCATGAAAATCAAAACAAGAAAGCAAAGCAAACCGATCTCCAAGCTAGATTTGATTTATCTCCATTGCTCTTCTCCACCTGCATGAGAATGCATGAATTTGAAGGTTTGAATGATTTGATATGTTGATTGCTCATTTTTGTAGCATAATGATAAGATGAATATGATAGAAGAAAAATAGATAGATAGATAGATAAGAAGAAATTTTGGCAGAGTAAGGATGCTGAAAGAGGATCTCCTAATGGCTTCTAAAAGGCTTGATTTATAGGAGAAGGTTGATTTGATTCAATGGCCAAGATTAAAAGTCAAATTTGTGATATGTATGGCTAGGATTAAAAGTTTATTTTAGTGCCTATAACGCACATTAAGTGGGTTATGACATGAGGCTAAAATTAAGATGTGAGGAAATAAGTGGGATTCTTTTGTTTATTTTAGAAGAAAAGATGCTTATGACGCACAATGAATGGGGATAAAAATAGGATGTGAGTGAGAATCTCATAATTTAAATAATAAAATTATTTAAATTATTTATGCATGTGAAGAGTTGTAGTCATGTGACACATGTTGCAATGTGACAATAAGTGAGGGATTAATTCAAATATTTAATTTGAATTATTTTGAGACATGTGAAGGGGGGAATTAATTAAATAAATGTGATTTATTTAATTAATTGGGAAGGCACAATTAAGTGGAATAAATGGAATAAGTGGGATAATGTAATGACCTAGGGTAAAATATTACAAGATGTTTTACAAGGTCATGTATCGACTAGGTAATATTATGACATGGACAATTTTGGGTGTCTACATTTTTCCCCTCTTTGAGATGATGTTCGAGATGGTGAAATTTATGTCGAGTAACATCATTTCAAAGAAGCTAAGGTATGGATAGATGAAAAAAAAATGATGCCCCAACCACTTGAAGAAGTGAGGAGTATGATGAATGAAGGAAAGGGATGATAGAAGAATATGATGATGCAAAAGATATGAAGAAATGGGATGATGATATAGGATATGATAATGATGATGATGCCCCCTCGAGAGGATAGGTGGGTTACATAAACATGGATATTCTCTCGAAATGAATGAAATGATAAAGGAGGGATAAGATGAATGATACAAGATAAGAAGTAGATGAAAAAGAAAAATGACATGCTATGTTGCAATAAAGTGAGCAATCATATGTTTGATATAGCACTAGAAATTATGCACCAAGGTATAAAGGACCAAGGTGACGATGTGTCTCGTGCCCCAACATAATACAACCTTGTCCAGATACAAGATATGAATATTAGCTGGGAGTGATTCAGATTTGATGCAAATGCAAATTGAAATGATAAAACACACAAGCAAGCATGCACAAATGATACAAAAACAAACAAGGTATTGCCCCTGTCAAGCTATAAACCAATGATTAATTGATTGATTGATGATGATGATAGTGTTGTCATTGCAAGGAACAATATATACCTAGATCAACACAAGGATGATTGATTCATTGATTGATGATGATGATAGTGTTGTCATTGCGGAGAATGATATATCCCTAGATCAACACAAGGATGATTGACTGATTGATTGGGTTTACGACAAGATTAGGATCAAGACCAAAGGATGTGATTGGATAATTTGGAAAGATTGATTAGCTTCATTGGTATGGATTAAGGATTGACTTGCATTTGGATTATTGTTTGGAAGGATTGAAGATGCTTGATTTGAAGATTTGGATGATGATTGTTGAATTAAATTGAGGAATAATTTACTTGGAATGATTTTGATTGATTGGATTGATGAAGAAATGATTTGATTTGATGATAATGATTAGATTGATTAGAAGAATGGGTTTGATTAGAAGAAGTGATGTGATTGATTAGAAGAATGGATTTGATTAGAAGAAGTGATGTGATTAGATAATTTGATGAAAAAATTGATTTGAAGAAGTTGAATTGATGCGTTGAAGTGATTTGGTTTGATTTTATTGCTTGGATTCTTGAAATGTTTTGATTTTTTGGATTTTTGAAATGTCTTGATTTATTTTTAGATTTTTTCGAAATGTTTTGATTTTTTTGGATTTTTGGAATATTTGATTTTTTTGGATTTTCGAAATGTTTTGATTTTTTTGGATTTTTGGAATATATATATATATATTTTTTTTATTTTTGGCCTATGTGATTTTTTTGGATTTTTGAAATGTTTTGAGATGTCAATGGATGACAATTTGGGTAGCCTTTGTGCTAGATACCAATGACAAGGGAAAACCGAGTCTAGGTACAAGGATATAGATGTGATTGATGGATGAAAGGGTGGGTGATAGGATAAGGGACAAAAAGGCTCATGATATATGGATGGATAAAAAATGACAGGATGTATGCATGATAAGAGGGCAGGGATGTGATCTCCAAAGACTATGTCGCATAGGAATAACATGCCCCATTCTAGGTACAATACTTAGGATTATTCATGACAAAGCTTATGACACTAGGATAATGATAGGCTTGTTTGGAAGGATGGGGTATATCAAAAGATATCCAAAGCATGTTTCAACATTTTGCCCCATATTTTTATCAAGATCAAAAAGAGGAAGAGAGGATGAATGGACTCAATATGATAAGTATATGGGTATGATAGATAAATATGGTAGGTAGGATGGACATGATATGATAAGAAATGACATGATAGGATAGATAGTGCAGATGAGACAAAGTGCCCCCAAGTGTAAGTGACATAGAAGATAAACCTACACATGACGCCCGTTTACCAGGTTTTCATCATGGTACTTATCCAGGGCGCCTTTTTACCAGGTTTTCACCATTGGATGAAGGGATTTCTCTTTACTCTTTTTTTTTTGACTTTTTGACTTTTTTTTACTTTTTGGATTTTTGGATAAGAGAAGGGGAATATGGATAGGAGGGACTCAAGTTTCTAGTTCCATGAAAGATGATAGTCCCACTAGAGATGGATGTCATCACATGGACCATGTCAAATGTCATTATGCTCATAGATGTTGGTAAGGGATGACATGAAAGGAGATGGAGTAGGTAGATGATGGATTATGATGTGGATTATGGAGGGATTGGTGGATTATGATGTGGATTATCTAGGGAAGAGGGATGGGAGGCTTAGCCAAAAGCATGGACCATATGAATGTGATGGGGGAGATATGTAGGATAATGAGTGAAGGGTGAGGATATGGAGGTATGTGGAATCGTTGTGAAATGGAAGGGAACCATGACCAATGGTTGCACACATTGTGATAAACGTTGAAGCTTTTGATGTGGAGGGGGTGTAGGAAGCAATGGAGATGGTTGCTTAGGAGATGGGTGATGAAGTGCTTTAGGTACCCACATAGATTTAGTATTTTTATGACTTTTATTTTTCTTGTGGGATGGAATATGAGATTCTTGAATAGAGTGGGAATGTGAGGTGGAAGTGGATGGTTAGAATTTTTGAGATGTAGATGCGTCATTTGACTTGTTTTCCTTTTTCTTAGGTACCCAAACCATTTTGTTTTTAGATTTTTCTTTTGAAAGTATGATCTTATATTGCTTTTTGGATGGATTTTTCTTTGGTTCTTTGCTTTTGTATTCTAGGCCATGGGGACCCTTCATATTTTTTGATTTATAGATAGAGGCATCAAAATGTTTGCTTTTGAATCCCATGGGTATGGTGGAATGAGTGAAAGCTTCATGTTTAGACAATGTGTGCATTGATTGGTCATGATTAGGATTTTTAGAGGATTTATGGATAGGTGGATAAGAGGATTGGATATGGGGATATTAGGTGTTGGTAGTAGTGGAGGTAGATTAGATGGATGGATATTAGGAGTTGGAAGCAATGGTGGCAAAGTTGATGGTGGAAGGTGTACGGTCACATGCTTTTGACATTTGTAGGATGATGGATGAGGGATGGCAACATATGTTTTTGGCATATGATAGGATTTATGGTGGAAAGAGAACTTATGATGGATGGAGGAAGTACCAACATCTTTAGATTGGTGTCCTTGGGGTGTATATCCAAGGTCATAAGAGTGTGGAGGGACCTTGACATGGATTGGATCCAAAATACCTTGTTCATAAAGGCCTAAACCTTTACCTTGGTAGTTCATGTTTTGAAGCATACGATGGACAATGGGACTAGGTGTGTTTTGGACACTAGACTTGAGTTCATTATTAGATGAAGAAGGTGAAGTGGATAAAGGTTTTTGTTGTTCTAAGGAGGAAAATTCATGAATAAAGATGGATAGACCAATAGGACATGTTGGTGGATTTGAAATGGGGTTTATAGTGGATGTGGAAGGATCATTAGGATCTTGATTATGTTCATTTAGATCCACACTATTGGTTTGATCTTCTATATTTACTTGGGAGGCATGTGTCTCATCATGACAAGTGGATAATGCGGGATCATGGATAGGACTAGGTAGGGGGTCTATAGGAGAAATGGAGGTTTCTTTCTCATGGATAGGTGAAGTGATAGGCTCTTGAGCATGGAATGCATAGAGTTGGCTAAGAGGGTCATCATGGCCTTCTTGATCGTAGGTAGGATATATATCATAGAGGGAAGCTTCATCATGAATATGAACAAATCTGTTATGAGTGGGATCATTCGAAGGGCCTAGATCTTGATTAGAATGATAGGTTAATGTTTCCTCATGCTTAGGATAATGCTCTTGGCATAGCTCTTGGATTTGAGTGGAAATGGAAGTGGAAGGATCTAGAAGAGTCTTGGTATGATTTTTATGATCAATAGGTTGTGGACCACATGATGGAGTTGGAAGAATAGGCATGACATTCAAAGGTTCGTTAGTAAGCTCATTAATGGGTGCTTGACATGGGGATGGTCTTTTTTGTGCTAGTAGTCTTTGGAGAAAATCATTAAAGGATTCTTTGGTTGATGGATTATTGCTTGAGAAGCTGGATGGTGGTGTTGGTGTAGGACTAGTATGCTTTGAAATAGGCATTTTATTAAATGGTGATGGAGGAATAGTAGATGGAATGGTGTATGATTCCAAACTTATGGTGGTATTTCCCTTGTCAAAAGTATCATTAAGGTGACCTAAGATTTCTACAAACTCTTCATCATCACTAAGATCTACAAAATTCTCATCATCACTAGGAGAAAAGTTTGACCCACCTTGGAGGATATATGGTTTTGGATAATCTTCATGATTAGGTGAAGGGGCTCCTCGAAGTATGACCTTGGGCTTGTGACTAGAATTGTTAAGGATTAGGACCATTTTAGCAAGTGTTTGACTAGGATTGGGGTGATGATGATGATGAAATGATTAGATTGAATGACTTGGATTGATTAGGATGAAATTGATTTGAATGTGATTAGAAAAAAGGATGATTAGGATGATTAGAATGATATGTTTATGTATAGGTGTTTATAGCTTGATATGGAAATTTTGAAACAAATGATTACACATGTACACACATGAATCACACACGCAAGACACATAATCAAGTTTGAATTTGAAATTATGAATGTGATGATTAAGCACACACTTGAAGAAGACACATCAACAAGTCCTAGAACTAGTCAAGTGGGTATGGCCAATTAGGTCTTAAGCTAGGATGCATGAGGTTGACTAGGGATAATTTGAAAGAAAAATCCTGCCACACAGCCAGGAGAAAGGGGTAACCCACCCTTCACCTTCACTTCCCAAAGGTATAAAGTTCTTTGGGGCTTAGCCAAGAGTGACAAGATTTTAACTCCCAAAGAAGCGTGTTTTTCGATTCACACTTTGATTGAGGTTGTCCCTAGGGGTGATGAAATCCCCTAGCAAGCCTCCTATGAAGGATTTGAAAAAAGCAAACCAAGTGAGGTTTTTTTTATCACACACACATTTGATTCACACTAGCAATTGTTAATTTTCCTTTAGAAAATTGAAATGTGTGTAAAACAATTCAAGAATTTGTTTTTTTAAGCCCAAAGCCAAAATGTGTGATGACAGACAATGATTCTTTTTAAGCCCAATTTCAAAGTGTGATTGCAAACAAGATGTTCATTTTAAAGCTCCAAATTCAAGTGTTTTGCAAACAAAATTGATTGATTAAATGAGAGATAAAGATAATAGAATGAGTGTACCCAAAATTTTTTGCTTTTCAATCTGATGTGTATGACTGATATTGCTGCTACTAAAGCTCCTTATGATCACCTACAAAATAAAAAAGATGATATTATAATGCAGCCATAAAAGAAAGCAAGCTCATCAGATAATTTCAATTTTAGATACATGTTTTTATCATAACCAAATTAGATTCGATTATTTGAAGATGTTATTGATCTTAAAAACTCAAAGAAGGAACCTCTGCTAATTTTCTGAGAGCTTTCCAGAAATGTAAAGAAGTTAGAAAAATTCTCTATTTTGTACTCAAAAACGCGGATTTGTGAAAAACATACAAAAACTAGAATTCGGCTTATTTAGAACTTCATTCAACATCAAAATCAAATATGTAAAAAACAAACCCCTATTAAAATTGCAAGAGATTTCTAAAAATATAAATGTTTTTGAAAAATTCGTTCATTTGCATTGAGAAAGACAATTTTATGAAAAAATATAAAATCATGATAACTCCTGCAAAAATCGTGATAAACCCTCGATTTTTTTATTGTATCCACTTAAGATGATTTATAAGCTTCTTTCAAAATATTGTATAAAAATGTATAGCCATTTGGAAGATATGTCAAAATTTGTAAAACTTGAGGTTTTGTCTAAAAACTGGCAGATCTGCAATAAAAAGTTAATAAAATCTGCAAAAAAGAAAGTTAGATCCAAGGATTCACGTCGGGTTCACCAAATGTAAGTTAGAAAAAATCAGATATAAAACTAGAATAACAAGATATGAAAACCCTAACAATCACAATATAGCACACACTGGCATGAAAATCAAAACAAGAAAGCAAAGCAAACCGATCTCCAAGCTAGATTTGATTTATCTCCATTGCTCTTCTCCACCTACATGAGAATGCATGATTTTGAAGGTTTGAATGATTTGATATGTTGATTGCTCATTTTCACAGCATAATGATAAGATGAATATGATAGAAGAAAAATAGATAGATAGATAGATAAGAAGAAATTTTGGTAGAGTAAGGATGCTGAAAGAGGATCTCCTAATGGCTTCTGAAAGACTTGATTTATAGGAGAAGGCTGATTCGATTCAATGTCCAAGATTAAAAGTCAAATTTGTGATATGTATGGCTAGGATTAAAAGTTTATTTTAGTGCCTATGATGCACATTAAGTGGGTTATGACATGAGGCTAAAATTAAGATGTGAGAAAATAAGTGGGATTCTTTTGTTTATTTTGGAAGAAAAGATGTTTATGACGCACAATGAATGGGGGTAAAAATAGGATGTGAGTGGGAATCTCATAATTTAAATAATGAAATTATTTAAATTATTTATGCATGTGAAGAGTTGTAGTCATGTGACACATGTTGCAATGTGACAATAAGTGAGGGATTAATTCAAATATTTAATTTGAATTATTTTGAGACATGTGAAGGGGGGAATTAATTAAATAAATGTAATTTATTTAATTAATTGGGAAGGCACGATTAAGTGGAATAAATGGAATAGTGGGATAATGTAATGACCTAGGGTAAAATATTACAAGATGTTTTACAAGGTCATGTATCAACTAGGTAATATTATGACATGGACAATTTTGGGTGTCTACAGGCATATTTATTGTAAGTGTTGTCATTGATGGAAACCTAAGTCATGCATCTGGTCTATAGTCTAGTTTTGGCTTACACCGACAAAACAAATTGAAGAATGGGACATCCGATTAAAGGCATAAATGTCAATATGAATACCCTCACCGGACTATTATTTTGGGTTTTGGATCTTGAAGAAAGGTTTGTTGATGTTTGTAATATGTTATTCATGAATTATATTGATGCACATTAATTGGTGAATGATCTAGGAGATCTGGTGCATTAATCTATTGGTTATCTGTGCTAGAAGGTCGACCTAACAAATATAGTAATTGCGGATGTATAAGGGATTATTAATCAATTTTTTTATGTTCAAAATATGTTTATTTGGGTCCTCTCTATGTCTTAACCAACTTTGGAGGATACGCATAAACAATTAGTGGTGGATCTAGCTGACAGTGGTAAAGAACTTAATATTTTCTAAAGCTGACATATGAATGTTCAAATCCTTAATAGTGGGTATATATATGAGATCGGTTTTATCATTTTTTATAGAGTGGTGAATAGCGAATGCAAAGTATATCAGTGTGTGGTGTAAGATAGGGAAAATCAAATAGATTTAGATAAAGTGATAGCCAACACTTCTAAACTATTATCCCGATCTAAACAAGAGAATACAAACAAAGAGAGCAATCAAAATGAAAACAAATGAAATAAAACACTCCCCTTTGAAGTTGATTATTTCTCTTGTCTCTCCTATTTCTTCTTATGCCAATATTGCCCTCAGATTTGTTGATGAAGTTGCGCAAATACCTGCAAATAGTAAGCAAGAAAGTTGGAGATAATGACTGTTAAATTGAAAATGGAGGGGAAGGGTTTCTTTTATAGACAACCATTCGAATGGACGGACGAGATTGATCTTCCAGAAAGATTCTAAGATCAACGGATGAGGATTCATGAGAGGGAAGTTACGAAATGGATGGCCAAGATCGAGTTTCTAGAAAGATGCCAAGATCTACGGTTGAGAATTGATGCAACCAGAATATGCCATGCATGGAAAAGATATGACGCCGACGGCTATGACGCCTGACGGCTATGACAGACATGCAGGACATGCAGACTATGACATGAAATAATGACAGGGGATCTTTGACCAAAATAGAGGGATAAATAATTTATTTTAAATTATTTATTCGAAAATGGAAGAGGATGACAAGTGGCAAATAAATAATTTATTTTAAATTATTTATTCGAAAATGGAGGAGAAGGACAAGTGGCAAATAAATAATTTATTTTAAATCATTTATTTGGAGGAAATGAAAAAGGAGATTTAATTAAATTCATAAATTTAATTAAAGGAGGAGATATAAATTAAATATGGATAATTGATTAGGATCAATTATTTAAAGGAGAAGAATGACACATAATTAAATAATTTCGTTAATTATTTAATTATAGAAAAATAAAAGGTCAAATAATTATTATTATCTGACTATAGACATGTGATAAAAGATAAATAATTAAATAAATAATAATTTATTTAATTATTGAAGAAAGGGGTATTAGTGATGCAATTAAATAATTTTAATTGATCAAGATAGAAATGAGAAGGTGAATCGATTAAATAATTTAAAAACTATTTAATTAATAAAGGAATATGATCGAACATAATAGAATAATTAAAATTATTCAATTATTGAAAGATGATGACTAGGAAAAATGATGCTCATTGACTTAGGACATTTTTCAGTGTCTACATTTTGCCCCTCTTTGACATAATGTAGTTCATCGCATTGTGTCAAAGAAATTTAATTCTGAAATATGCCCCAGTGTAAAGAAAAAGGGGAAGGATGACCAAGAGGGTTGTGGTATGCCCCCTCGAGAGGACATGCGGGTTCAAAGAACATGAATGTGCTCTTGAAATGGAAGATAATACTAAAGGATGAAGGATAGAAGAAATGTTAGCATGAAAAGGGGAAAGAAGATAGACAAGAAATGATAATAGAACCAACTTCCATGCTTACATTTATATTTATCATCATTGGGCATCGAAAATGTCACAAATGGACCACAAACACCATGGTATGATATAGACCAAAGTGTGCAAGGTGACCATTTGGGAGAGACAAATCTTCAAAAAGATAAGGAATGCCCCAGCTCATACTTAGGACCCAATTGTCCCAGTCCTTTTGCCAAGACAAACCACAAGCAACAAACAGAGAAAAGAGGCCATGATCCATCATCGTCCCTCTAAATCCATTGATAGGACATCCTCGAGGAGACTAGTAACATGACCCAAAACCAATCAAAAAGATAAGAAAATCCATACCAACAAAGTGTTTGCCAAGAGAGTGTTTTCTAGTGATAATGATGATTGTTTGGTTGGTTGATTAGGTTGACCAAGATGACCGAGTTGATTGATAGGTTGAGAAGGATTGATAAAGTGATTTAATTGACCATGCCTAGCCTCAGGAAGGACACATCCTGATGAAGGCAAGATTGATTGACCAAGCTGATAAGATTGAGTGGTGTGACAAAGTTGATTGATAATGATAATGCCCGATTCCAGGAAGGACACATCCTGATTAAGGAAAGATTGATTGACAAAGTTGACAAGATTGTTTGATTGTTTGACAAATATTGATGAGTATGACCAAGTGATGTGACAATACCCAACAAATACATCCACTCTTTGGTTGTTACCATTTTAAGATGCCAAAAGAAAACATTTTCAATATGATTGTGTGGATATTAAATATATCCCATGCTCCCTTCGGGTTGCTTTGTTGTTTTGCTTCGCTTCTGACCATGCCTGATGTTTTTGAAGTCCTCTGACCATCCTTTCAATAGGCTCAGCCCAATGCTTGGATGTGTCATCCAATCGCTCATCGAAGGGGAACTTCCCTTACTTCCTCTTTCGGGCCTTGACCATACGCAACGTCACCTCCTCCCATGCACACTATTAAGTGGGCCCCATAGTGGTGCTAACATGTTGAAGGCACCTCCACGTGTCCTAACTAACTTTATGGGACTATGACACGCTTTCTCGGGATTTAGTATTTTCAAATGTTGGGACCACCACCATAATTCAAAGGGGATGCATCTGGCTTATGGGTGACTGTGTTCATGCTTCACACTCTTTTCTATTGCAATGGTCATGATGAGTCATTGTTGTGGGCATCATTGCTCATGATCGAGAATCTTTTCTGTTACAGGTTTTCAGGTGGTGGAAGCCTTTGGCTATATATACTACTTCTTTCAACCAAAATCTAGTTAGGAATACCTGTAGAATAATTAGGAAGACACTAAGCCTCTTATTTTTTTAAATAATTATAAAGTCTCACAGATTGTGCCCTTGTAATTTAGCCTCTCTATTTCTTAACTACTTCAAAACATTATACTATGTTGTTATTGAATAGCTTGTTTGCAAATTCAATGATTTAAATAGAATGTTGATTTAAGACCATGTCTTCGACTCTTTCTTTTTATTAAATCTCTATGCAAGTTATTTTATGTTATGAAATGAATTATTCAAGTCTTTCTCTTTGATGATTGTTATTTCAAGACATAGCAGATTGTTGAAACGACCCTTAAATCACATCCAAAAGATAGATTTATCATGCCTTACATCTAAATCTTGGTGCATCGCCCTAGTTAGATATTTTATTTTTGTATCTACTTCCTTCTCCCATTCAAAAACCAAGTTATAGAAGAAGCCAACTTCTTTAAAAATTTGGAGGTCACTCAGTTTAGCACAATAGGTCCCCCCTTTAACTGAGTTTCCCATAAGGTTATTACCTTGTCAATTTTTGGCATCAACAGTTTCTTTTTCTGGCACACCTGATGGGACTACTTAAATGTACCTGAATCAAAAGAGGGTGTATGATCCATCGACTTGTCACAAGATCCCAAACAGAAAATAACCTCAATTTGTTGGTACCACCACTAGGAACTGTACCAACTAGAACCCATCGCATGAATGTTCTGACCCCTCCACCAACCATGTTGCCAATTGCTAATCAAAATTATGTGGCATGGGATGCCAAAAGTCCTCTCAGAGCACCAGAATGGGATGCCAAATGGTGTTGGTACCCACTCCATTATAGAATGCCAACCTAAGCTTGAGTAGAGAGCTAACCGTAGGGAAAAACAATTTAGTCAATGATACCAACCCTTGGTGTTTCCCTTGTGGCGATTCACATATGCTGCAAAAATTCTCACGTGACAATCTACAATAGAAGGTGGCAGAGCAGTGCAACCAAGGCACAACGTCAGACCATGGGAGTTATGTATATGCCTCTCTGCAAATGGAAAATATGGTACTCACTACTCAAATTCAAGGGATGTCTGTAGAGCAAGAAAATTGCATAGCTCCCAACCATGCCCTTTTCTCATGGTGGAAGGAGAAGAAGTGGTGTTCACATTCGAGGCATCCACTTTAGAAACCCCACAAGTGCAGTCTGATTACAATACTCACTCCAAAAGTAGATTCATGAGTGAATCATTCATCCTACAATTAGTCAGTGTGCAACCTAAAAGTGATTTTGACCAGAACCCCAGTTTCTCCACAGTGGTGCCAAAATATCCGTCGTGAAGGGAAATTGTTATAACCAGAGCTAAGGAGCAGAAGCCTCCAAATCTGCAACTGTTCAATGTGGTGGAAAAATTGAGAAAATAATCCGCTAATGTATCCCTGTGGGATATATTAGATATTCTAGAGAAAAATACATTGCTATAGAGGGCTCTTTGGGAGGATCTAATAATTAAACCAAAGGAGCAATCGCTCAAAGGGAAGGTTGTTGATCAATCACCTCTGGTAAAATTTCTCGCAAATTTTGCAAGGAGACCTCTACTGACAACAAAGAGGAGGAATCCTCAGTCAAAGTCGGTAAGGATAAACCAAAACCAAAGCCATTTTTCTTGACCCTTCTCATAGGTAAGAAATTGTTGCATAACTCCATGATTGACTCTAGTTCTAGCAACATGGTCATGCCCAAGCAAATAGTTGAAGCCTTAGGACTTAGCTATGAAACTTTGAATAAAGGGGTTATGCAATTAGATGGGAATATGGTTAATACTATAGGAATAATTAAGGAACTTCCATTATCTTTTTTTTCCTTCCCTATTATCATGGTCAAGAAAGATATTGTGATCATTGATGTTCCTCCCATGTTCGGTCTATGCTTTTCTAGGGAATTCACTTCTAAATTGGGTGGATACCTTTCTTTAGATTGGTCACACCTAATTATAAGGACCAAGCATGGAGCCAAAATGAAGTTGGTCTTTGAACCTTTACATTCAGAACATGTTGTAGATGAGGCTAAGATAGTCTTTGAACCTACTCACACCTCCATCACCAAGGAGGAGATGTATTGCACTGAGCTTCTAGAAGATGAGGAATCACCGGAGATTGGACCGATCAAGAGGAGGTTCTCTTGAGTGAGTTCATTGATAAAGATCCCTTTGGTAATCATCATTCCATTGGACTAGGGACTTATGCCATTTATGAAAAAGACCAAGCCATCCCAAAGGTGATAAAAGAGCCCAAAGGTGTAATGGCCATAGAGCTATGGAAACTGTACTTTGATGGTGCTAAATGAAAGGTCGAGACAAGAGCAAGGATATGCCTAACATCTCTAAGCAACGAAAATACAATAAAATCTTTCTGATTCTATTTTTCATGTTCCAATAATGAAGCAGAATATGAGGGCCTCATACAAGGTTTAAGCCTAGTGGAACGAATGGTCATCAAGCAAATAATGGTGTTCGAAGATTCTAAACTAATCATCAATCAAGTTCGAGGTATCAGTGCAACAAAGAATGTTTGTATGAGATCCTATAGACACAAAATCTAGGACCTAATTGAGAGATTTGAGGCTTTCAATATCCAAACTATTCCTCGAGAACAAAATGCGACTGTTGATCGCATGGCTACAATCAGAGCTCAATTTTTCCCTATTTTTGATCTAGTGGATAATGTGAATTCTGTACAGGTGATTGTCTAACTAGAAATCCCATATAATGAGAAAATTTGGAAAGTATTTGAAAGCAATAAACACATTTCCTTGTTCATCCAACACTTCGAGGAGTTTGTCGGTCAGCTATAACCAAAGATTGTATAAGCCTATGATGGGAAAATCATTCAACTAAGGTCCAATAAGCTTCTTAAGGGTCTGGTCACTCTCAAAAACCTTTTTGATTCTAATGATGTAAGAAATGATAAAGGAATTATGTAGCAGATAAAGACGATTATGCAGACCTTCAAATCGGAGACAAAAGAAATCTCAAAGCACCATGATAAAGAAAGGCTCATTGGCTTTTGTAAAAAATATGAAGGAGTGGTGGCTTGGTCATATGATGACCTCAAGGGATATGATCCTAAAATAATCCAACATACAATAGAGTTGACAGAAGGGGCCAAACCAGTTTGCAAAAAATAGAGGCTAGTGAATCCCAAGATTGAAGCGCTAATGGCTCAAGAGTTAACAAAGCTAATCCAGTCACAAATTGTCTTCTCAATCAAGCATAAAACATGGGTGTCTAACCTTGTTCCATTCCAAAAGAAGAATGGAGATATTTTCCTATGTGTCAACTTTCGTGACCTAAACTAGGCATCGCTAAAGGATCATTACCCACTTCCCTCCATGGAATCAATCTTGCAAAATGTAGCAGGTTCGAAGATGTTTTCTCTGTTAGATGGATTTTTGGGCTACAATGAGATCCAGGTTAAAGAAGAAGATCAACACAAGACCATATTTACCCGCAAGTGGGGAATGTTTGCATATGCTAAAAAATAAATTGGCCTCTCAAATGTAGGAGCCACTTTTCAATGGGTAATGGATATCGCTTTAAGCGAATTGATTAACAAGATTATCTTGATCTATTTGGATGATTTGAATTTTTTCTCCAAAAGTATGGATGATCATTTCGATCACCTTGAGATGGTTTTTATAAAATTCTAGGAGTTTAGGGTCTCCCTGAACCCAAAAAAATGTGTCCTCGGAGTGATGCAAGGCAAGCTATTGGGACACATAGTGTCCAAATATGGAATTTCAATTGATCCTGAGTGGGTGAAAGCAATCAAAGAGCTTCCCCTTCTGGTCAACAAGAAAAGCGTCAAGTCTTTCTTAGGAAAGGTCAAATTTGTAAGTAAATTTATTTTTGATTTTGTAGGAATAATTAGTCCAATCACCCTGATGCTAAAAAAGGACTAGACATTCAAATGGACTAAAGAAGCCAGAGAATCCTTTGAGAAAGTTAAGGATGCTATTTTCTCAGCTCCTGTACTGGTTAATCTAGACTTATCAAGGGACTTCATAATGTATGTATTTAGTAGTAGTTCAAGCATTTCCATTGTCTTAACTCAGAAAGATGATGAAGGAAAGGGAGAACATCTTATAGCATTTCATTTCCAAACCTTGAAGGAATATGAGATGAACTACAACTTCATCGAGAGACAAGATTTCACAATAGTTAAGGGACTCAAGAAGTTTTGAAACCTAATCTCTTGCAACAAGGTGGTTGTTTATGTCACACATTCTAGTGTATGTGAATACATCATGGAAGGAGAAATCACCGAAAAATTGACAAATTGGATCACCAAGATCCTTAAATATGACATTGAGGTCAAGCCTACAAGACCATCTAAGGAAGAGGATTGTGCAAATATCTACCACACGATGATGAGATCACAACCAAAGAAGAACAACCAAAACTGGTTCTAATGAATGAGTCAGGAGCAGAAGGATACTAGTTAGCGGATAGAGTAAGATTCATGCACACAGGAAAATATTCGCCCAACCTTCCTTGTCAAAAGAGAAGATTCTATTGATTGTAGAACAATGGATATGTGATCATCGAAGGGATCATGTTCAAGAGAAACCTCAATGGTGTTTTTTTGTGGTGTGTCACCACAAAACAAGCCAAAAGAATCCTTGACACTTTTCACAGTAGTACAATAGGAAGACACTTCTCTGCTAAGACCATCACCATGAAAATCATGTGCATCATGTATTTTTGGCTGACATTTTTCAATGAATCCTATTCATTGGTTAAATCTTACAAAGAATTCCAATTCTTTGCTAGAAGAACAAAGAATTTTGCAATGCCCCTCAACCCGATAGTGGGTGATGAACTATTTGCGTAGTGGGGCCTTGAATTCATTGGAATGATCAATCCTATCTCTAGTGTCAGACATAAGTGGATTCTAACAGCGACAGACTACTTCACAAGGTGGAACGAATCCATGCCCCTGAAGAATGCAACAAAGGTGGAGATAGTAAGTTTTCTCAAAGAGATCGTGGCAATACTTGGCCCTCCTAAAACCATCATCTTCGATAATTCCAGAGCTTTCCTAGGCTCTAAGGTATGTCAATTCACTCTTTCGCATGGTATTTTCCTAAAAAATTCTTCAAACTACTACCTGCAGGGTAATGCCCTGGCAGAGTCAACTAACAAAAAATTAGTTCAGCTTATCAAAAGAATTGGGTTAGATAATCAAAGGGAGTGGAATAAAATTCTTCATGTAGCACTTTGGGTGGATCGCATAACTCTAAAATAGGATCTCAAGACCTCCTTGTATGAATTGGTGTACGATAAAGAAGCATTATTGCCTATCTCCATAGAGATCTCAACACTGCAATTGCTTAAAACTCTAGAGATTGAGGAAAATGGGGCTATGAAGGTTTGGTTGGCTAAATTAATGGAAGTGAAAGAGAAAAGAAAAAAGGCCCTATTGGACATAAACAATTGCAAAACCATGGTAAAAAGGTGGTTTAACAAGAACACTTCAGACCAAGGTCTGAAATGCGGGGACTTAGTGTTAAAATTTAATGAGCAGGTTGCAAAACCTAGTCAACATGGAAAATTTGATAGCCTATGGGAGGGTCCATTCATGATAATTCAGTGCAAGCAACATAACACATTTGAATTGGAAAAGAAGGAAAAAGAAGCACTAGGGGTTCATGTTAACCTAATCTACCTTAAATTGTTCCATTGAGCTTAATTAAACATTTCTACCATGTAAACAGGTAATTATTGTAGTTATTTTCCTTTGTGTTCTTTTTTGTTCGGTTGGTCTTCTTAATCCATGATGCAACAAAAATCAATATTATGATGTAGTGATAATCCATATGCCAGAAAGGATAGGACATATTCAACGAAGCAAAAAATGAGCCATAACAGATGATCGCAAAAAATAAAAGAGACAAAATAATATAAAAGGTTGTATTCATTTCAAAAGTATGATATGCTTCAATTTTACAAAGTTCAAAAGGGTTTTGAGACCATATTTTAAAGTATATCTATATATGTGCAGCTATATACGAAGAAAGCCTTTTTCCAGGCTTATATACAAAAAATCAAAAAGGAAGGAGGTGGTATTTCAATTGGGATCAACGGTAGGAACATCTTCATCCATGGTTGTAGGAGAAGGAACAACAGTAGAGGAAACATCTTCATTCACAGGAGCTGGGTCACCAACATCAACCATAAGAGGTGGTGGGAATATCAAATTCCTGAAATCAGTGTACCATTCTACATCATAGAATAGTACGACATTGTAAACACGCAGCAAGAAATGGCATTTATAACGATGCTCAGCCTACATCTGGAGGTGGAAACCATTGATAAACGACACCCATGGCACCACTATGTCTTCCTCGATATGCTTTTGGAGGTCACTTGCAGTGGGTAACCCAGGCCATAGAACGCGTTCATTACAATTTATCCAAGACCCACGAGGTATCACTTCGGGAAGATCTCCAGTGTCAAGCGAAAAATCATCTTCTTTGGAACCTGGATATCAAGTAAAGAGGCCACAAAATGTGAGCATATGTTAGTATTCACTCTATATTTATCCTCATAGTCCATGCAATCCCCACCCAAGACCCATTTTATCACTATAATTTCCAGAGAATGCTTGTTCTTCGTCATTCTCTTCAAAATCCTATTTGATACCTCACCCAAGAAGGTAGTTTGTGCTTTAGTGTTGGTAATCCTAAGAGGATTATTCATGCTGCCTATTGATACTTTGCTATGCTACTACTAATGCTACCCAGATGATACTGCAAATAACTACCCAATTGCTATTACTAATGCTAGCGCTACCAATTTCTAAGTGTGATTCTATGACTGTCTAAGGGCCTATTTATAGAAAATGTCTAAGCTACATGTGTGCTAAGCATGAGACCAATCTAGTGCTAACTCAAAAATCACATCCAAGAGCCAACTAGAAAAGCCTACCCATTTTTGTATGCTGCGTATGGCTCATTGTGTGCAAAATTAAGGAGAGCTAATTAATTAGCTCAAGTTGGTGGCAACTCTAAGCAAGTGTCTATACGGCCGAGTGTTGAGGTGTCACATTGCATGTGTATTGAGAATCCCAAGGCCAAGTTCATATCTTTTCAAAAACTTATTGCATCAAGGCCTAATCATTATTTTTAAGATATTAAATGCTATGGTTGTGAGAGGTTTACCTACCCTCAAGCCAATCTAGCTCAATTTCCAAGGAAAATCACACCATGGGTTGTAAGTACTTGAGGTAATTATGAATTCTTGTCTTTTCGAAAGAGGAAGTAATTCATTTCACATGGGCAAGAAAGATGGTGGTACATACCTATTTTAATGTAGGAAAAGAAACCATCGTCTGCCACTTGAAAGAAGAAAAATCTAAGTATTGCATGTAGTTGTTAAAATAGAGAAGAAATCTCTTGAATACATAGTCAGTGTAGAGAATTTTTGAAGTGTAAAATCGCTAAGGAACGTGTAAGAAATTGTAAGAGTTTGGATGAAAATGGAATCTGCTACCCCTGAAGTAGCTCTGAACCCGTAGATGGATAAATCGGGTGAGACATCTCGAAGCTTGGCTAATGCAATGCTCACAATGCCCATGGTTAATATTTTCCAGGATGAGTCTTATGTTATGCCTAGAATTCTAGAAAATTTGACTTGGGATTGCACGTGGCCAGCTCAGAAGGGGACTCAAAGAGATACACGTTAGATAAAAGAAGAGTGGGATAACATTTATGACACCGTCCTCAGAACCAGCCTTGAGGGCTTAAGAGAAGCAACTTGTGCTAGAATGAAGAAATCCTTCAAGCATCAACTACCATTCAAGCAATGGCTCTATGGACTTCTGAAATATATGGTACCTTATGTGCACCACTATCTAGAGATAGCCTATGAGAGAATTTGATGCTTCAATCTGGTAACTGGCGACATTGAGGGAAGAAATCTGAGAGATATAATATCTACGGATACTCTTAGAGACATACTGTGTATTCCAAGGAATAGCAGTAGGATGCTACCAATGGAGCCATTCAACCAAAAAAAGGGCTTGCGGTTCTAGAAAGGGAGAAGGAATGCCCTTGAATTTTATAATACAAAGACTAGAAGACCCCAAGATTGCCAACAACTGATAAGGGATCCAAATCATCACGTTGACTTCAAACAGGCAGACCTACAAGATGCCTTCTCCATGATGGATTTTTTGTTCAGATTGGATGATGACGTGATCGTGCACAAATCTCAGTTGGGTATAGGTTTTCAGCTAAGGAAGCAACATGACCCTTTGTAGTATGATTTCACACACATGATTGTCAAGGATATGCTGAAGCAGATTGTAGAGTTTGAGATTGTCGATAAGCTCAGATATCCTTCTCTCCTTGCCTATATGTTTCTGCATTAGAACCTTGATTTCGTTAGGGAGAAAATAGAATTATCAATTTTTGATGAGAAGAATCATTAGAAGCCAATTCAGTGTGGACTCACATTATCTCTTCCACCTATGACTATTATGCATTTTTAGATAATTTCTTGATTTTGATTTTGCGCGACTTGAGCGAGGATGGTGACCACTATCGCTTTTCGTCCAATCAAACTGGCTGGATGCAAGCCCTATTCCCCAAGTGTGACTGGTTCCTCAAGGAGGATTTCACATTCATTTGAGTGCATGTCTTTTTGAAAGAACCAATCTAACTCCCTACATGCGTCATCGATCAGGTATTGACTATTGAAGTGTTCCGACAAATGGCCAGTATTGATTGGACCATTTGCTCTGATTCGAAAAAGAAAAAGAGAGGATTTTTTGAATGCCCATTGAGCTACAAAACAATGGTCATGGTAAAGAAGAAATTGGTTGAGCTGCTAGAGGCAAAGCTAGCTCACCTTGGGTTGGTTTTCATTTGTGATAAGTGGGACTACAACCCCAAGGATGATTTAGGCGACACATTTATTAAGGTAAAACACAACCCTCAGCCTTACTAGGAAGCACGGTGGAACCCTTTGGAGGATTTGAGCAAGCTATGGGTGGACTTGGCTCAGATGCCGATAGATAATCAAAGGCCATCATGGCTTAGATTTTTATCATCCTAAGGGGAAGGTCAATGAAAATTTCCACATGAGTGCTACCCTCCGCAATAGTTTGATGAGGGAATACGGCTAGAAAATGGAAAAGATTAATGATTTCTAGATTTATCGCCAAGAGATTAGGTGCCCCCTCACCCCATTCCAAGACCCATTAGTCTTCAACACCAATGATCGGTTTAATAGTCTCTGGAATGGGGAGCATGTTCATTTTTATGTGAGTGGTGAAAAAGAGGCTGACCCTAAAGAAGTCACACAATGTTCTGACAAGGGAAATAGAAAGGAAAAGGAACCAAGAGAGGATCTGGTGAAACAAGTTAAGAAAATGGGAACATAGCCTAGCATAGCTATTAGGAGGCTACAAATAAATATTTCATGATCATGGTCTTCGCACTCTTGAGCTTGGGCCATAGGAAAACCTAGAGGAACAGAGCAATCGATGGAAGTAGTAGATGTGGAGAACTCTCCACCAAGAAAAAGACAGCGCACTGATGCAACTTCTGGAGAAGATTCATAGGAGGCTATGGTGAGATAGAGATCAGATACAAAATCCACCACTCAAGTATCTTTCTCTCCCTCTCTTCTTGGCTCCTAGTCTCTTGTTTCTTCCACTATCTCTGTGTCACCCATCGCTCCAAGTGTTAGCCTAGATTTCTTTGTCCCTACTACAATGGCTATGAGAGGTTTCTCCCAGTTTTCTCATATCAGATAGATGGCTTTCACTTCCCCTAGAGTTACTTCATCTTTTTTTGGATCCCCATCATCATCCATGTTTGCTACCCTATCTAAATCTATGGCTACCACCCCCTTGGCATCTGAAACTGCTGCCCCTTTTGTCTCCACTAAGTCAACTCTGACCTAGGATTTTTCAGTAGATGGAACCTATCACATCTACATTGCCACCACCATTTCCTATGATTCCTCCTGCACCTTCATCATTGGGAGTTTGGAATATTCCTCCCTTCTCTTTGCTCACGGTTTCCCTTCCAAAGAAGAAAACATATGAGGTCAGCCACCTCTCATTCCCTTTCATTTTCCCTCTCAACATACCCTTTATAGGCGAATGCATCAGATCACCAACTCAATTCTTGTCACAGGACAGTACAACAAAGAAAGCTCGAGCTCTCTGACTCTAGAAGTAGAGGGAAAAGGATGCTAAGAGGCCAATAGAGTCCAAGGTCCAAACAATTTATAATGAGGCTCAAAAATCATTTCATTTCACAACCATGCATACAAATGTCACCAAACTATAGGGGGGAATGCAACCAAAGGAATATGATGTCTACGCCATCAGACTTGACTTGGCCATTGCTCGATCGCAAGATAAAGTTGAGCTCATGGAGAAAATGTAGCGGGTAGTGACCACTGACTTTCTCAAGTGTGGTCACAACCTGAAGAAGGTAGAGGATGAGCTCAAAGTTGTCAATGAAATAATCAAAGTCCTGTTGTCAAAGGACAAGGCATGGGAGGCAGACTTTGTGTGCTTAGCACAAAGCGTGCAAGAAAAATGGGCTAGCCTACAAAAAGATCTCAAGAATTCCTAATCCCAAGATTCCAACCAAGTGGTTGAGCTACAACTATGGAATCAAGAGTTACAAGACTAGTTGGCCCAATCAGAGAGGGAGGTTCATCAAAAGAACAAAGAGTTACAAATACTGCATGCTCAGTTGGAGAAAGTAGTACAATTGAAGGAGACAAATCTAGTGAGCCAATAGTCTCAGTTTGAAAAGGACCTCCAGGAGATCAAGCTTTCCCTAGAAGAAGAGCCTGTGACCCAAATTTGGGCTGAGGAAAAATGACTTGTCGCATAGAAGTCCTTGCAGGAGCAACTCTCCAGTGTCACAAAACAAATTACAAGGTTAATGCAAGAGTTGGGATGAAGGATGCGGAGATTAATATCTTGAAGAAGGTTGCTCAAACTCCTACTCCAAGGTTGGACCTCTGCTTAGTTTCCCAACAACTATATTCTTCCTACTGGGAAAGGGTCAAGGCTTTATGTCTGACTCTTCAACCCACACTTCAGTTTATGGCAGAGGTGACAAATTTAAGTAGGGAGGTTTGTAGCACAATTGAACAATTCCCATAATTCATAATGGAAAATTTTCCTGAAGCAGAGAAGCTATTAGACAGGATATACACTGTGCCAAATGAGGATCTAATGCACGCATGTATTGAAAATCAGAGGTCAGACGCTAAGATCACAATGAAGTTTATCCACTACCATGAATCCACCCTCCATGCTCAACACTGATTAGTCACATTAGGACAAACTATGGATAGAATGTGGGCAAGGTTTTCCCAACTGACTTAGATGGGCTTGCCCTCTCCATTTATTTTTGATGACTCAATGTCCACCGTGGAGAAAATTGTAGCCAAAATTGAGGAGAAGAAGTAGGATTTATCTGATCTCCAGAGCTTCATCCAACTTCCTACCGCTGAGGATATTGAAGGTGTCACTCATTAGATTGCATGACTACTCTTTTAGCTTGAGTCTGGGTCCAAGATATCTATGGTGTTTCCCTTTAAGGATGTAATCGTTCTTCATGAGGAACACAAGAATCTGTGCACCATATCAATGCCTTCTAAGGCCGACTGGTTGCCCCTGCAAATAGCTCTTTCTAGACTCTTACTCTGGTGCTCAATGAATAAGGCTTTGGTCATAGAACCATAAATTTTTAGGTTCGTTGTTCCATAGGAGAAACGCCCCTAATAGTCACCAAAATTTGTGGATATTAAATATATCTCATGCTCCCTTTGGGTTGCTTTTTTGTTTTGCTTTGCTTCTGACTGGGCCCAATGTTTTTGAAGTCCTCTAGCCATCCTTTCAATGGAATTGGCCTCATGCTTCCATTTTTCATCCAATCGCTCATCGAAGGGGAGCTTCCCTTACTTTCTCTTTTGGGACCCGACCGCACGCCACATCGCCTCCTCCCATGCACATTTTTAAGTGGGCCCCAAAGTGATGTCGATATGTTGAAGGCTCCTCCACGTGTCCTCAAATTATAAATTTCATTCATGAAAAAGATGGAATGAAGTTCAGGCCCTGATATCTTGCCACATGTCCTAACTAACTATATGGGACTGCAACATGTGCTTACTCGAGCTTTAACTGTTTCAAACATTGGGACCGCCACCATCATTCAAATGGGATGCATCTGGCTCGCGAGTGAATGTGTTCATGCTTTAGAATCTTTTTTGTTGCAATGAGCATGATGAGTCATTGTTGTGGGAATCATTTCTCATGATCAAGAATCTGTTCTATTACAGGTTTTTCAGGCGATGGAAGCCTTTGGCTATATATACGGCTTCTTTCAACCAAAATCTAGTTTAGAATACTTGCAGAAGAATTAGGAAGACACTAAGCCTCTTGTTTTGTTAGATAATTGTAAAGAATCACAGACTGTGCCCTTGTAATTTGGCTTCTTTGTTTCTTAACTATTTGAAAACATTATATTGTGTTGTTATTGAATAGCTTATTTGCAACTTCAATTATTTGAATATAATGTTGATTTAAGACCATGTCTCCGACTCTTTATTTTTAGTAAATTTCTATGTAAGTTATTTTATGTTATGAAATGAATTATTCAGGTCTTTCTCTTTGATGATTGTTATTTTGGGACATAGCAAATTGTTGAATGGGCCCTTAAATCGCATCCAAAAGATAGATTTATCATGCCTTACATCTAAATATTTGTGCATAGCCCTAGTTAGATCTTTTATTTTTATATTTTCTTTCTTTTCCCATTTGAAAACACAATTATAGAAGAATCCAACTTCTTTAAAAATCTAGAGGTCACTCAGTTTAGTACAATAGGTCCCCCCTTTAACTGTGTTTCCCATAAGACTGTTACCTTGTCAATTTTTGGCATCAACAGATTGCATTCTTAATATTATATATTTTTGCTTCTACAATACAATTTTAATGAAAATATAGCACAATAATGAGGTGCCTCCTTGTAAGAAAAATAGTATGAAGAGACCCACAAAATCATGATTCACTAAAGCATGATTCACTAAAGCATGATTCACAAAAGCATGATTCTCAAACATACCAAAAGACACTATAATACAAACAAAACAAATCAATGCCTGCCCTCTCCACTTCTCTAAAAGAAATATACAACTTTCAATGAAAATAGCCCAATAATATATGGTTTCTAACCTTAAGAATTTCCCTCTCATAAATTTTATGTATTATGCCCACAATGGGATTTCCCATGCTTCACAACATTATGCTTATTTTTAATAAAAATAAAATCTTTCCTTTCTACTCCATTGTGACAAAAAAAATCTCAATTTATCAAATATTAGAATATCAAGAAAGCTTCCCTTGGAATATTAAAATACTAAAATGGATATCAAAAGGCTTCCTCAACTCAATCACTCAATTTTAGTATATAGGGGAGTGAAACTAAAACAAGAGAGAGCATTTATTGATAGCACTAAGGTGGGTGATCCAATAAACTGACTTCATGTGGTTTTATTTTTAAACATTAATTTATTAATTTATTTGGTGCCAAAATGACAAGTACCGCTAACATATGAATCCTTCCTTCATGCATATGTCTTTTCTAATAGGTAATATGTTCACAGTGAAAAGTATAGCCTTTCAAATAAAAAGGAACTTTTTCCTACATGGTGTCTCCTCTTCTATTTTTTAGTTCTACAGGTTACTATTACAATCGTTCGGTATGCATTTGATATGTTGTGATGGTCAATCACATTCTATAATTTAAACATATTTCTTTGTATTTCTATAATTTGAGTTTAAGAAAACATTTTTTATATTTAAAAATTGGCATTTATCTCTTTTTCTATTGGTAAGAGTAGTTCTATAATTCCTTTTTCTTTAAGTAAATTAGGAATATGGGATGATATAGATCAATAAAAGATTTAAATGGATATTTTGACATTAAATACAAATTTTAAGAGGTTTGTTGGGGGCATGGGGTATGAAATCACTGAATGCATAATTAATGCATTAAATGCCACTGGGTTTGAGGAGAAGTCATTGGAAGCATGGATGGCTACATGTGCTCATTGTCACTAGGTTCGAGGAGAAGCCGCTAGAAGCATGGATGGCTACACATTCTCATTATGAAATTTTTACCAGAAAGGTGAAGGATTTGAAGTTGTAGGTAAACTATTACTTAATATCCATGGCTTCTAGTTTAGTGGCATTGTTAGATTGAGACATGTTTGTAGCGAATGTTTTCTTATTCCAAGTTCACTGCTATAGCTTTATTAGGGTCATGTCATTTGTTGTGTAAGATGAGAGGTAGTCGTAGGGTCAATTTGAATACTTGAGCATTATGTATTCTTTCAGAGATAGTTGTACTATAGTTTTCACTCTTAACAGTGTTGTTAACTTAAAAAATAGATCTTGATGGATTATTTTGATATATTGATAGCTTATGGTGTGCAGCTGCAAGTAAATCAATTGTAGTTGTGTACTATTTTTTTGTAGATTGATGTTCATCCAAGGGACACGAAAAATGGCTATGGAGAATACAAAATGCACTATACTGTGGTTGTACACTATTCATAATTGTCAAACTTTGAAAAAATCAATTTTACTATCAATGGTTTGTCAGAAATTTATGATATTTTATATTTATTAATTGCCTCTTAATTTTTCCTCTATAGAGAACTTATTTATGGCACCATAACAAATCAAGCCATATTATTTTAATGACGTGGATATTACTTCACATCATTTTAGAATATTTTAACTTATTGGTAAAGTAGGTTGTTTGAATATTACATTATTTTATATTAGATTCTTGGTTTTTTCAATTTGATATCTAATTTTTACTTTACATTTTTTTTTTTTTTGAATTTATACTTTTATAAAAATTAGATATCAAAAATATAGTGTGGCATTAAATTTATTTGTTAGGACTTAGTTTTGTTAGTCTAGGGAGCGTTTCTAGACCAACTTCAATAATCGATGGTTCCTAGCTTGCCAACTCGCAGCCTCCATACCATGATGGTGGTAGTTGAACCATTTAAGGGAAGATCGGCTAGCAAGATAGAGCTAAATATTTTGAATAATACATCATCAAATATGCACTTGACTAGAGACACAATTCACCAATGCTTCTTCCAAATGTCCTTACTCTTTTTAACTAACAAGCCATGCACTCAACTTCCACAGAATACTTATTTAAGAATGATAGAAGGGGGTTATCAAACACTACCAATGAATTTTTATTTACATAACAACCAGCAAATTAATTTACTGAGTCTTTATGAATTGATTTACTTAATTTGAATTTTGATGTCTTGATTGGAACTTCATAAATTAATATGTATTTATTTTAATTATTTATTTATATTTATTATTTTAGAACAAAAAATACTATTTCACAAATATCAATCTTATTTAAAATTAGAATTTAAAGATAAAAATATCAACATCCACCCTTACATAGAATCAATAACTTAACTCACTCAATATTTTCATTAGATATTATTGTTAATAGCTTAGAGGAAAATCATATGTTTGACTTAAATTTCATATGATACTAGTGCAGACACGGTAGGAGGGTCCTTAAGGAGAACTATCTAGACCCTGCAACAAGAGTAACACAACAAAAGCAACATAGAATATGGAGGAAAATACAAATAAAAACTTTATTATTATCATAAATCTCAATTACAGATAGTCTACTACATCCGGGCTACAAATTCGGCTCACATGCCTACTTATAACATGTTCAAAATAAAGTGCTCTTACATGTAAGCAAAAATCCTATAGATCAAACTCCATATACAACCTAATCTATCTAATATTTATTCGTTTCTCTTCTAATGATTCATTACAAGATTTATATCACATCTGTGGGTCAAGAAACTTCCACATCGACCAAAGATCATTACAATCTCCAATGAGGAAAATGTAACGTGTGCAAGAACAGGTCGGCCTCAAATCTGAAATTCTTCTATGGTAACTACATATGATGAAGTGTGGACCTAAAGACAAGGTCGGGGACACTCCAAGGAACAAATCTAAACACACCGTGAGGATCCTCAAGTGCCGGCAAGATCTGCAATCGATCCAACTAGTCGTAAGGGTTGAAATTATTCTGAGGCCAGTTCCAAAAACTATCACTCAATCCGAAAGTGATAACTTGTCAAAAAAAGATCCAATCGAGATGAAAAATTGGAATAAGGCAATTGAACATGTCGACAATGTAACCTCAGGTATGCAAGATTTGGTGAGAAAACATGAAGAAACATCAGATCTACCAACTTGAACTCAAAAATTAAAAAAAATGAATAAAAATATTTTTGGTTGATGCAAGATTGTCAAGAACCAAGGATGCTCCTACATAAGACATCTGGGGTTAATGAAAGTGAGTCCCTCACTTTTTTAGGGCTAAAGGGAAACCAAGATATTCTACCTCAACCTGAGAAATCCAAGAAGAATCCTCCACTGGTCTACCCTTCCATTTTATAAGATATTCTTTGTATTGTTTTCCACAAGTCTTTTTTCCATCCCTGACATCCAAAATCTCTTCTATCCCATCTTATTGTTGTTTAGGAATTTGTTCTTCCAACTTTTCTCCATTGTCTTCACTGAATTCTGCTTCATGGTACTGATGAAGATCTACAATATTGAATATGGGTGAAATACCCACATCATCCGGTAACTCCACTTCATATGCATTTCCTGAATCAAATTTCCTCAAAATCCTGCATGGTCCAAACTTCCTCATCCTGAGCTTACTGTATGTGCCAACTGGAAATATTTCCTTCCTTAGATACACCATCACTTCCTCTCCAACTTCAAATTCCTTATGTCTCCTCTTTTCATCGGCCTTCTCCTTATACTTTTGGTTCATATCTTCCAAATGTTTCTTTACTTCAATATGCACTCTCTTCATGTATTTTGCAAATTCCTCTGCTTCTATACTCCTTTTATCTTCCTTACCGATATTTTGTAATTCTGATATACCTCTAGGATGAACTCCAGTAACAATCTCAAAAGGTGTTTTCCTAGTACTCCTATTCACTAAATTATTGTAGGCAAACTCTGCTTGTGCAAGGGCTAAATCCCAACTTCCTGTCTTTTCTCCAACCAAACATCTCAGCAAGTTTCCTAAGCTCCTATTTTCTACCTTTGTCTATCCATTTGTCTGTGGGTGAAAAGTAGAACTGAACTTCAAATCCATCATCAACTTCTTCCAAAGTGTCCTCCAAAAGTAACCAACAAATTTTTATCCCTGTCTGAAATAATAATCCTAGGTAATCCATGCAATCTGACCACTTCTCTAAAAAACAAATCTGCTACATGTACTACATCGGTTGTCTTCTTACAAGGTATGAAATGTGCCATCTTTGAAAATCTGTCAACCACCACAAATACTGAATCATTACCTCTCTATATTTTTGGCAAACCAAGTATGAAATCCATGTTGATATCCTCCCAACGTCTGTTCGGTACGGTCAAAGGCTTATACAATCCAACATTTTGACTACCTCCCTTTGCAACTTGGCAAACTCTACAACTCTGCACAAACTTCTTAACATCCTTATGAATCTATGGCCAAAAGTAATTCTCACTCACCAATGCTATTGTCTTATCAATTCCAAAGTGTCTTTCCAATCCCCCACTATGTTTTTATTTCATCAAGTTATCCCTCATTGAACTCCAGGGTATACACAAATGGTTCCCTCTGAACAACATATCCTCTTGAATAAAATAATCCAACCACTGACTCCTATCCTCCAAGACTAGTTCTCTACATGCTTTCCAAGGTTCTGCAAAATCCAGGTCTTCTTCATACAAGTTCTTCAACTCTTCAAAACCTAATACTTTCACTCTCATCTGTGCTAACAAATTTCTTCTTCTACTCAAATCATCAACAACTCTATTTTAATTTCCACTCCTATGCTTCAAAACAAAAGTATAACTTTGCAAGAACTCTACCCATCTCATGTGTTTCTAATTCAACTTACCTTGACTATTCAAATACTACAAAGCTTGATGATTTGTATACAACACAAACTCCTTAGATAACAAATAATGTCTCCACTTATTCAAATATTGAACTATGGAATAGAACTCTTGATCATACACTGAATATCTTCTCCTAGCATCATTCAACTTCTCACTAAAATAAGCTATTGGTCTTCCTTCTAGACTCAATACTGCTCCAATTGCATTTCCACTTGCATCACAATCTACTTGAAATACTTTGTTGAAATTTGGTAAACCCAACACAGGTTATTTAGTCACCTTCTACTTCAATAACTCAAAGCTTATGTCTACTCTAGATGTCCATCTAAGATCCTTCCTATCTCCTCTCATTGTTTATGTCATAGAGCTGCAAATAGAACTAAAATTCCTAATGAACTTTTGGTAGAAACTAGCCAATCCATGAAATGATCTTACCTCTCTAATGCTTCCATGTGTAGGCCATTAGACAATAGCTCTTACCTTCTCATGATCCATATTCAATCCATCCACTGATATCACAAATCCCAGATATGGGTAAAAGCAAAAAATTGTGTTACACTTTTAGCCAACTTATCAGCACAACTGAATTTAATTATTTCTATCTAAAAATCAATTTTGGTCAAACATATGATCTAGTACGATTAATTCTAGCTAAGTTAGATACTTCCACAAATTTTTCAACTAAAATTGTTGGCTAAAAATATATGGAGCACCACTTTGAATCCAATTTACCAAAAAAATAAAATTATTTGAAAAACTTGAAGTTTTAATAACTCCTGCTAATGTAAATAACATTTTTTTAAAAATATTAAAATACCCTTTTGTAGATCCATAAGTGTAGTTTTCAAAAATATATTTATCTTAATAGTTTAATTATTATTTATATTTTATTTTTATTTATACTAAAAGTAGGTTATTAGCACAAAATATTAGGTTGATTACCATGCCAAGTAAAAATACTAAAACTTAATGAAAAAAAATGAAAAAAATGTGATGCACTAGATAAAAGAATCTATTTCAATATGGTATATTTTTTTTTCCATTTTAGATAAATATTTAATATGAAAGTTGACTTTCGATGGAAACAACTATTTTTTGATTCACACACATTCTACTATTTATTTAAAAATATATATTCATCAAAATTGGAAAAAAATATATCCATGCACTAAAGTTTCAAGTTATAAATACACAAAAAAATTTGAAAGAAAAAAAAAATTACTCTAAAAAGTTTGACGTCCCATGCAACCTCATTTTTCAGCATTTTATCAGTAACTAAATTATAGTGTTAATTTATTAAAAACTAGTATAAAATTAATTTTTAATTTTTTTTTTTAAATACAAACATAAAATATACTAAAAAATACATATTTTACTAGTTTACATCATTTCAAAATTTAAAACATATATGCCACTTTTTAGTGATTCAAGTTTAAAAGTTCGAACAACGTTGGTTGTTTGCTTTAGAAATTGTGACACAACTTTGTGCTTTTACCCATATACCAACTCTTCCTTCATGAAACTACACTTATTAATGTTTGTCAACAATTGTTCTTCTCTCAACCTTTGCAAAAATTGTCTTAGGTGCAACAAATGTTCTTCTCTAGTTTTACTAAAAATCAAGATGTCATCCAAATAGACAATCACAAACTTATCCAATAATTTCTTCAATACCTCATTCATCAATATCATGAAATTAATTGGTGAATTTTTCAGTCCAAAAGGCATTACCAACCATTCATACAATCCTTTATTTGTCTTGAATGTTGTTTTCTACTCATCTCCTTCTCTGATTCTGATCTAGTGATATCCACTTTTCAAGTCTATCTTCGTAAAGTATTTAGCTCCACTCAAACAATCCATAATGTCATCCATCTGAGGCAAAGGAAATCTATACTTCACTCTGATCTTGTTTATGGCTCTAGATTCTATACACATCCTCCATTCTTCATCATTCTTAGGTGCCAATACAATAGGTACTGCACAAGGACTTAAGCTTTCTCTAATCAAAAGTTTTCTCAAAAACTCTTGCACTTGTCTATTCAATTCTTCATTCTCAGCCCATGTCACCCGATGTACTTCTTTGTTGGGAAAACTAGCTCCAGGAATCAGATCCATGCAATGACTAATACTCCTCATAGGTGGCAATCAATCAGGTACATTGTTTGAAATGATAGCTTCATATTATGTCAGTAACTCTTTTATCTCCTCAGGTTGTTCTTCTATATGCTTCAAATCTTCAACCCTCTTAAGAAATAGGGCATAGCATAGGTTCCCATGTCACAGTCCATCCAAAAATATCCTCCCATCAACCAAAAAAATTCTAGCACTCGTACAAACCTCAGTTCTAGGAACATCTTCCAAGGGCAATAAAACCTATTTCCTCTTGTTAATAACAATAGTATATATGTTCTTCTTTCCATCATGAATAGCTTGTCTGTCATACTGCCAAGGTCTTCCCAACAAAATATGGCATACATCCATAGGCATAATATCACACAAAACTCCATCATGGTATTTTCCTATCTTCAATTTCACCAAACATTGTTCACTTATCAAAATCTTGTGCTCATCTTGAATCCATGCTATCGAGTAGGGATCTGGGTGTTTCAATCTTTCCAACTTCAACTTGGTAACCATCTCTTTATAAGCCAAGTTCTTTGAAATTCCACTGTCTATGATCACTTTGCAACATTTACCAGCTACTTTGCATCTAGTTTGAAACAAATTCTTTCTCTACAATGGTTTCTAATCCATCTCACTTTGACATAATACCCTTTTGTTCACCAACACTTCTCCTTCTTCCGGTTTGTTAGGTGATCCATCATGATCTTCTTTAGAAAAGGCTAATCTCCTACTATTCTTTGTTCTTTTTCTTATTTCCCCTTGATTACATTCAAATGCTCTATGTCCTTCTCCACCACACTTATAACAAGTTCCTCTGAATGCTCTTTTCTCTTGTCCTCTGTAACATTTTCTATATCCTTCATTCTTGTAACCACCATATCCTCCTCTTATGAAATATTTACCATCATCTCTATGGTATGGACTATCATTCTTATTGACCTACTTATCTTTATTCTGATCTGAAAAAGGTCCTCTTCCTACTCCAGTAAATATTCTTCCTCTCTGAAATCTTCCACCTCTTCCTCTTTGTCTTTGCTCATGTCTTTTATTCAACTTCTCTTCTACTTTTAGGGCACACTGATATGCCTCTTCCACACTCAAAAACTTAATCAAATAGATCTCATCTTGTATAGACAACCTCAAACCATTCATATATCTAGATACTTGTTCGGTCTCATCTTCTGAATGTCTAGATATGATATTCAACTTGTAGAACTCCTCAATATACTCTATCAAACATGATTCCCTTTGTTTCAGATTCTACAATTTTCAGAACAAACTGATCTGATAGTCTACATGCATGAACTTTGTCTTCAACTTATTCACCATCTGATCCCATGATCTTATCTTCTCCTTTCCCTTTCTTTTCCTATCTGTCTGCAAATTTTCCCACCAAAGGGATGCATGTCCTTTCAACTTTGTGCAAGAAAACTTTACCTTCTAGTATTTTGTGGTTCCTTCAAAATCAAAGTAATTTTCCATCTCTATTTTCGAATCAAGCAATTCATCTGAATCTAACTTACTAGTATAATCTGGTGGATTGAAATGTGGTTTAGTGTTCACTCTGGTTAGGGCTCTTATGAACCTTTCTTCTCCTTGATCAAGACCAGGTTTCTCTTCTCTTGAAACTTATTCTTTTTCTTCCACTTCTTCATCACTCACATCTTCAACTGGTCGACCTCTTCTCTAGGCCATTTCAACTACTTATAATCTGGCAACACTTCCTCTCAACATTTCCATCACTATTGGGTCTGCATTTCCATGTGCTCCATTTCCTCTACCATTTCTTCTTCCTGCCATATTTACACAAATCATTTGTAGTTGTGGGTTAGATCCTCAATCTACCACCCCACAATAAATCTTCAACAGGACTGCACAAACTTGAACAATCTCACAAGGAATGAATCTCACTCTAATACCAATCTGGTGCAGACACGGTAGGAGGGTCCTCAAGGAGAGCTATCTGGATAGTGCAACAAGAGTAACACAATGGAAGAAACATAGAATATGGAGGAAAATGCAGATACAAACTTTATTATTATCAGAAATCTCAATTACAAATAGTCTGCCACATCCAGGTTACAAATTCGGCTCATAGGCCTGCTTATAACATGTTCAAAATACAATGCTCTTACATGCAAGCGAAAATCCTATAGATCAAACTCCATATACAACCTAATCTATCTGATCTTTATTCATTGCTCTTCTAATGATTCAATACAAGATTTATATCACATCTGTAGGTCAAGAAACTTCCACGTTGGCCAAAGATCATTACAATCTCCAATGAGGAAAATGTAACGTGTGCAAGAAGAGGTCAGCCTCAAATCTGAAATTCTTCCATGTTAAATGCATATGATGAAGTGTGAAACTAAAGAAAAGGTCGGGGACACTCCAAGGAACAAATATAATAATAGCATGAGGATTCACAAGCACCGACGAGATCCGCGAATGATCCAACTAGCCACAAGGGTTGAAATTATTTTGGGGCCAGTTCCAAAAATTGTCACTCAATCCAAAAGTGATAAATTGTCAGAAAAAGGTGCAATCGAGCTGAAACCTTGGAATAAGGAAATTTAACATTTCCACAATGTAACCTCAGGTACGCAAGATTTGGCAAGCAAACATGAAGAAACACTAGATCTACCAACTTGAACTGAAAAATAATTGAACAAGAACAAAACTGAATGAAAATATTTTTGGTTGATGCAAGATTGCCAAGAACCAAGGATGCTCCTGCATCAAATACCTAGATTTAAAATAAAGGATTAATAAAATATAAAAAGGTTAAATCATAGAACCTCTAAATCAAGGCTAGATGATTCTTAGCTATAAAATCAATTGAAACATTGTTATTGATACAACCGATAAGAATATTCACTTTTTTTTGTAGTGGAGTTATATTTTGATAGAGTATCTCAAGGTATATAATTATTGTTCTCTAATATTAAAATGTTTTATTTTCTAGAAGTTATTATGGTCCCATTTGTTATTACTTGGAATCACACTTTTCCTTTTAAAGTTTAGAGCATAGAATTATGACCAAAATAATTATCACCAGTAAAACTTGATTCATATATAAACTCTAAATAGATTGCTTTCTTAGAGAAAACTAACATTTTAATTCATATATATATATATATATATATATATAAGTTTTTACCCAACAAAATTTAGTGCATTTGTTTTCTTTACAATCTATCTATCTGTACAATTTATCATTACTTAAGAATTATACCCAAGATATGAATAAAGTATTTGTATCTATTGAACAAAAAGGACAAGTCCTAACACATGATAGGAATATGGATATTAATGTTGGGGATGTATTTCTCTATTGGGAATTTCATGACATCGTAGAAAATTAGTCCATGGAAAAATCACAAGAACTTATGTTGTGGAAAAAGAAAACACACACAATTGTTTAAGTAGAAGAGAATTCTCTTAGTTGGACATTCTAAAAAGAGGTGCCACAAATGCCTAGATGAGAACATGTAAGAAAGGTAATGCATGATCAACTGAAGATCCAACTTGACTTTTTTGTTAACCATCATTGATTATTTTGAATTTTAATGCAAAGAAAATTTATCTAATTCACCAACTTGAACATAGTTCATGTGCTACATATCATAGTATTTTTTAACTTTAGTGCAACCCAATTGTTGACCTAAAACACATATCCATAAATAATAAAACAAGTGACCAAAGTATCCACACTAAAAATCCCAAGGATTTCATGACCTCGTTTCTCTCTATGGATGATTCATGATCCAATCTTCCCAATGTTAATCCCACCTCTATTGTGGCTCCCTTGAAAAAAATAAATTCCTCTCAAATTTATGTTTTTATAACCCAAGAGCATCTCCTCTAGCAACCCTTTTATTGATTCCACCTACATTATTTCTATAAAGGATCCTTCAACTATCTTATAGGATAAACCAAAGGAAAGAAGTTACCCTCCATTTTCTAGTTCTCTTACACATCTATTTCCATTTCTCTTGGATAATAAGAATCACTTTCCTACATCAAGAAATTCAACTTTAATTTTTATTTTTGTTTTTAAACTTCTATCATTCCCTCATATTTTGGCAACCACAACACTCTTAGGTTCACACTTTCATCAATCAAAACACTTAAATTCAAATTCTATCATGATCCTCATAAGGTTGTCTTATAGAGGAATAACAAAACTTAAACAAGCCAACCCCTTCCCTTAACTTAGGCATAAAGTTTTAAATAAGAATAAACCTTGTGTCTCATCCTTACTAATTAAAGAGTGACACTTGTCCATTACAATATCAACAAAATCCAAGATCAATAATGTCAACTCAAAATATAATTTGTTACAAAATAAAAAGAATCACAAAACTTACAACATAATTCAATTTTTTTGAAATCATATCAATAATCCTCCAAAATATTCAATATTTACAAAATATCAAATATCTATGGAAATTATGGATTAGCCTCTACAAGAATTAAATGCTTATCTCTTCATCAATATATCATATAAAATATCTAATGGCCACCTCATGTAGATGATATTTCTACCTAGGGCTATCTAGAAGCTTAAATAAAATTCCATCATTTTTCAAATATAAATTGAATATAAAATCCATACTTAAAATAAATAAGGAAAGCCAAAAATTTTAATTTAAATTATTCAAAATTATACATTACACACATAGACTAAACACTTTCCAAAGAACTTAGAACCACAATTGAACATTACAACTTAAAAATACATGCCATAAAAGATAATATTGGGCTGCCCAAGTTATGGGATAATGGGTTTGCACAACATGAGATGGGGAAATAAAATGGACAATCATTATACAAATTCCATGTGTATCTCATTGGCTTATCCATGTGTCATGTATTCTCAATGCACTACCCAAAGCATAAATAAAATTATGCCAAGGAGTACATTGTAAGCACATGAAAAATGAATTACATCTCTATTGATGTCAAATACTACATGTAGTTCATCTCAATTTAGAATATCTCATATAAATCACACCAAATAATGGATTCTCAAATCAATAATATAATCAAGACACGTACAAAAGTGACAATCATCCATATCAACACCATGTTCAACAACAAACTTACAATGAGCATCATAAGGATAATTTAATATAATCATAAGAAATGAATAGATCCAATGCTCATTTAGATCATGACAAGATGCATTAGTTAAGATGTGTATAAGAATTGGATTAGTCAATCACTAATATAGATCACTTAAATATAATATCAAAACCATGTGGAATAATAATATCCAACACATTATACCACATCATATATATATATCCAAGCATCATATAGGAAGCAATTATTTTATAATAATCTATAATCATCATATAAGAGTCAAAATTTGAGCAATAACATACATAAAAAAGTGTCACATATTATCACCACCTCAACATCATCTAAATATAGTGAGTACAAAAAGGGCCTCAAAAAAGGGTCTTACACCCATTCATAAGGAGATTAAAGACATGTGGATATGTGTTAAATGAATTTGAACCCCTTTAATGTTTTACAATAATAGTAGGATGTATAACCACTCAAAATTGTCAATCCTCACTAGCCTTTTTGACCATATTTCAATATTCATAACTATAATTCAAAACCTTATGCATTCCAAATCTCTTATCCTACCTCTCCACTCCAAAATACTACTAAAACCTCATGAGTCATAAATTAAATTTTAAAAAACTAGTACAAAATCTTGTTTCTTCTTCCAAGGTGAAAATTGTTATAATAATCAAGGTAGATTAGTTCTCAGACACCATTGAATACACTCAATCATCCTAGGTAAACTCATTATATATTTTCATGTTGATGGTATTATTATGTTTTTTCCTTGTCAATAGATTCAAATGTGTGCATGAGCATCCTTTCATGTAATGCCTAAACCTTACATGTGTGACATCTAAAATTAATTGCGCCTTCAACCTAGTATGCACACAAGTGGAAAACTTGTGTGGAGATAAAATAGTATGCACAAATATTATAATTCACTACAAAATAAACACTCCTAGGTACAAAAAACATCATTTGAGATCCTTTTTTAGAAGATTACAACACGTGCACGAAAGTAAAATTTGCACACAAACACATAAAAAAAATTGGGTGATGCAAGATTGCAAGACTCCTAATATTCTATTGCATTAGGAATGATGGGAAATTATAACAAAATATACATCATACAAAGAGTTAGAGGAAGCAATCACAATATAAATTTCATGAATAATCTATATACCAAAGGATGCACCAAGAAAAACATTATCAAGAGATGTTATTATGCTAAGAAGTGTTCTTACAACAACAACACAAATCGATGTAAAGAAAACTCCTAAAGTAAAAATTAGCTTGTAGGTGACAGTTGAAATCATGGAAGTTGAAATGGTCTTTTGATAGTAGTGGAAGAGTGGTATTCATTTTCCAAATGAGCAACTAAGAAAGTGTTATAAATAATAAACAAAAAGGCATGGGAAGAAACAATGATACTAGTGTGAGAATGTAGCACATTGAAATGGAAGAGTTGCATAGTGTCTTTAAGAGAGTAGAAGAGGCAACAACATTTTTCATTCCAACACCAGCAGGTGTGTGGTTCATTATTGACTATAGACATATATTACCAAGTAATTAATTATTTTCTTTCATAATGGCTTAGTTTTAGGCATTCAAAACACTGTGTGGAGTTTAGGAAATTGAGTGACATCATATAGTTATTTTATCTTAGTTTCTTTGGTAATTGTTTTTTGGTGGTATTTGGCCTATTTTACAAATCTAGATATAAAAAAATAGTGTAACTTGATTCTTGTAACTCCTACTACACTCTACTTAGCAAGATCTCAATTTTAATGGAAGATTTGATGATATTTGTTTGGAAAGAATATTTTATTTAATTATAGAGGGAAGAAAGTGGAGGAAAATCGATTTAAGGAATTTACCAAAGAATTAATTCCATCATTGTGAGGCCATCTTGGTTGTGAAAAATAACAGTTCAATTTTGTGTCTAGCAAGGAACTCAGAGATATTTCAAATTAACATTATTTTTACTTGAAAAACATTGCAAACTAACATCCATGCCCCTAGGTCTTATTTTTTTTACCATTTCCTTTCAAGGATGCTCTTTAAAATTTGGGAATTTATTTTTAGTGAACCATAAAACCTTCCTAATCTGAATTGATAATCATTATCATTCCTCTCTAGCACCACGATCCTTTTGTTTGTTCATTTTTCTTGTCGTATAATCTGGAACCACCATTCATCAACTATTAATTTTCATTAGTGTGAAATATATCATGATGATACTATTTAATTGTAGCTTTTTCCTTTCCCAAGTTTCTTTTATTTCTCGACAATCAAAATTCATAGATGATTGGAATTCGGGCTCTAGGTATGCCAATTGAGGAAAGTGCATAGGGGTTGTTTAAATTTTCTTATGGTATTAGAATATATAGTAATTTTGAAGACCATTTGGAATATGCAAAAGAGAGAAAATAAGATAGGAAAAAATATCATGTTTATATTGTATATGTTTTTAGCTAGTAGACTTTACATGCCACATATAGTGTGTTCAATTGAATTGTCAAGATTTATGAAATCACTTTGTTTACATTGCAATCTATTTTCTTAAGTTTGATGATGATGATGATGAAGATGGAGTTGACGGTCTTCCAAAAAGGATTGTTCCATTCTTTCAAATATTAAGGACTCCTAGATTTATTATTCTTCTTGTTTTATAATTGCAATGGATTACCTTGTATCCCAATTCAAAAATAGGTTGCTAACATTAAATACATGAAAAAAGCGCAGTTGAAGAAGATTGTAAAGAAATCAAATTTCAATGAAAATGGAATTATCTTTCCCCTTATTTTTTTCCTCTTGTTGATATTTTGTAGTTTTATTGGTGGGACAAGGTGGAAAACAACACTCTAGTAGAGGTAGTCAACATATAATTACATATCTTAGACATAGCTTCACTATAAAATGTGCAAAATTGTATATATTTTTTATGATCCCTAATTTATGGTAGTAATATGTTTTGACTTAAGGACTAATTTATGAATAAATCTCCCAGGATAGATGTAGTTTTACAATTGGAGGAACTTTAATATGTTTTCTAATACAAAAAAATTATATGCGATCTTTTATTTTCATATGTGCATGACATGGCTAAATTCCTATGCTCCAAAGAGATTATATTTTGACATGTAATATAAATCAAGTATGTCTTGCAACATGGATAACACAAAACTTGAAAATAAAATTTGGTTTGTAATGTTATTTCCTTTTTTTCTTCTAATGTACTCTAGTATTTATGGTTTTTGGTTCTTACATACATTTTTGTATGCTTATCTTTCCACATGATTTTTTAATTTTGGCCTTGTCTCCACGCACTTTGAAATCTAAGCATGTTTATAAGGTATTTTATTTATTTTTCATCTTTTTTGTTTTTGTCTATTTGTTGACACTATTGGGTGATAGTACCTTGTGTCGTCAAGCAAAGGATGATGACTTATTTTAAGTCATATATAAAAATACTCAATATACTTAGAAAGTTTGTGAAGATCATTTAGAAAATTGCATTAGAGAACATCTCAAAGAAGCATGCTCATTGTTACGTATTTTATTTAATAATAACATATGTTAAAATTTTAATTATTGAGGGCTCAACAATATTTTCACGGGACCATTTAAAGTGGATTGTCAATAGTTCGTAGACATACCATAGTTCATGCCTTCTGATTTAGTGGAGTCCCTTGGTTTTCACATATAATCATAAGCGTACCTTTTAGAAATAGATTTCTCCAATGCCATAGGACCCCAACATATAACCAAAAAAATATACTTTCTAATATATGTTGATAATATATTAGATGAATAAAATAATGTTTGATATTTATGAATTAAATTTGGTTTAGCTAGGAGTAGGAAGAGATTGTGAGAAGCATGCCGCTCCTCCTCTTTCTCTATGAGGAATGAGGAATGAGGAATGGGTGATGTCTCTAAACACATAAATCATTATAACATTCCATTCATTCACATGTGGAAGATGCATTATTTTTCAAACTTTATTTTCTACTATGAAACAAATGCATGATATTTGGAAATTTTTTATGCCAAGAAATGATTCATGTTTTTCATGTCCTAGATTATCATAAGCTTTGTAAATTTTAGTTAATAAAATATATTGTATTAGTAGCAATGTAAATGTTATTAGTTTTGTAAGTGAAGTGAATCAATTAACTTGTCACTATGAAATTCCTTTGTTCAACTTTTTGTTTCTTTATTTGATTTTGTATTTTCTTTTTATTACATGTTATTACTAAAGTTGTAAATCTCATGGATTTTCATAATTGATTTACTCCCTAACTTTGTAAATCTCATTGTTACTAAAATACATTTTTACATCTAGATTACCCTTACATATCATGTATGCATGTCTACCAAGGCTATGGTATACAAAGGTTTTATTAACTCATGTGAGTTGATGATGTTCTTAATTGTATACAAAGGTTTCATTTTGGATGTAGATAAGGTACTTAGTATGGAAACTACTTGTTAGTAAATAAAAAAAAATTGATAGGCCTAGTGATAAATCAATGAGAAAGGAACTTTAACTTAATATAATAATAGAATATAATAGAATAATGTAATATAATACTCTATAATATAATAATAAAAATAATATTATGATAATAATATAATATTAATAATATTATAATCTTATATTATGTTATATTATATTATTATATTATAATCTAATATAATAATAAAACATAATATTATTAATAATATATAATATTATAATATATTAAAATAATATTATGAAAAATAATATAATATTATATTAAATATAATGTTATAATATATTATAATATAACATGATAATAGGGGTGGGGGACCTAGCTCGATTGGCTAAAGCATCATGTTGCAGGCAAGAGGTCACAAGGTCTAGTCTCCCCCCAAACTTGTGGTATCAAAGGGTGTGCGCACCAGTGCCACTAGTCACGTAAAAAATTTACCAGCACACTACAATTTATAGGGGGTGAATACCCAACAAATTCTTGTAGTCTAAAAAAAATTATAATATATTATAAATTTAAAATTTTAATAATAGAGAAAAAGATTAAAAAATATTATTTAAACTTGATGAAATTTAGTATGTAATTGTTGTTTTTTATGAAATATGAAACTTGTACATAAAAAATGTTAACCTTTTATCTACCATTGTTGAATTTGAAATTAAGTATTTCTCTTTTATTTTAATATGAATATTGATTTCTTATCTAGATGTAAATGTTGCCATATGGATTTACTCATCTAAAAATATCAAAATTCAATACATTGGTAGCACATACCCCAACATTGATAAATGTATTAGAAATAATTCAAGTAGAAATACAATTCTAGCCTATAAAAATTGATTTACCAACATTTAGTGATGGTAGACAGTTTGAATACAATGCCACATTTTCAAAATAAGAAAACAATAATGTTAATATTACATGCCTATCCTTTTCTAAATTCAATTTTGAAAGGATTTTATAAATGCCATAGTAATAATGCTTATTGTAAGACTTAGTGTTAGTGTTAGGGTTGTAGTTCAATTAGGGTTAGGTCTCAATTATAGTTAGGGTGTAATTAGGATTAGGTTTCAATTATAAATATAGTTTGATTGTGTTATGGTTAGAGTTCAATTAGGGCAAGGTTCAGGGTTAAGGTTCAATTAGGGTTAGTGTTAGTGTTAGTGTTAGGGAAGGGTTCAATTAGAGGTATTTAGTTAGGATTACGGTTCAATTACAACCAGGTTGTAATTAGGTTTATGATTGTAATTTTATTATATTATAATAATATTATAATTATAACCCTAACCTTAATTCATATCTAATTCTAATCCTAACCCTAACCCTGTCCTCAACCCTAACTCTAATTATAACCCTAACTTTAACCTTAACCTTAACCCTATTTTTTTCTCCAACTCTAACTCTAATCTTATCTTTGACCCTAACTTTAACCCTAATCATAATTATAACCCTAACTATAACCATAAACCTAACCCTAGCCCTAATTCTATCTCTAATTTTATCTCTAATTCTAACCCTAACCCTAACCCTAACCCTAATTCCATATTTAACCCTAATGCTTACCCTGACCATATCCCCAACCCTAACTTTAATTCTAATCCTATTCCTAACCATAATTATATCTCTAATAGTAACCCTAACCCTAATTCTAACCCAAACATTAACCTTAACCCTAACCCTAATTTTATCTCTAATCGTAACCCTAACTCTACCCTAATCTTGACCTTCACCCTAATCATAATCTTAACCATATCCCTTATTCAATCTCTAATCACAATCCTAAATTTAATCTTAACCCTAATTCTATCTCTAACCCTAATCCTAACCATAGCCATATCCCTAACTCTAACCCTTTCCCTAATACTAACCCTAACCCTAACTACAACCATACCCCTAAACCTAACTCTAATTCAATCTATAATTATAACCCTAACTTTAACCCTATTCCTAACCCTAACCTTATCCCCAATCCTAACTCTAATTTTGACTCTAACCCTAAGGTCCTAACCCTAACTTTATCTATTACCCTAACCCTAACTCTAACATTAACCCTAAATCCATTCCCAATCCTAACTCTAATTCTCACCTAGCTCTAACCCTAATTATATATCTAATTGTAACCCTAACTCTAACCATAGCCCTAACCCTAATTCTATTTGTAATCCTAGCCCTATCCATAACTATAACCCTTACCCTAATACTAACCTTAACCCTAATTGTAACCCTATGCCTATCCCTAACACTATTTCTATCTATAAATGTTGATGAGCCATAATAATGTCCTATTTCCTTGTTGTAGTTACATACTTTTATCTTATTTTTTTCTAAAATCTGAAAGACATTACCAGACCTTTTTATATACTTCAAGCATTTTAAAGCATTCGAAGTTTATATATGTTATATATTAATAAGTGTGTATGAACTATGAATATTTTTGTTTACTAGAATTTCATGTTTAATTATAGTTGTTAGTGATGAAAATGCCTTAAAGAAATAAGGAATAACCCTTGTAGCAAGGAACCCATCAACCCACAACAAAAGGCTTCTCAAACCATAATAGAAGGATGATAATTCAATGTAAAGAAATAGTTAATATGCTACAACATGACCACTTTCATAAGAAGATGGAGGTGGTCATTTAAGGACAAGATCATGGATGACCAAGTGTCTCTCCTATCTTTTAATGCCATGAAGGAAAATGAACTTTTTACCAATATGGAATAAGAGTTATAATAGGAACTGCTCTATTTGGACACATTTTCAGTTATAATGGTTAATCTTTATTAAGTGCAGATCCCTTATTCAACTTCTATACTTTTTTTTTGTTAATTATTAATTTATGTTTTAAAAACCTAGTTCTCTTCCTATTCCTTTAGGAGAGTTGATATTTTATTTTAAGTTTGTTTATAGTTCACAAAAAAATGGAATCTTGTGAACCCTATATAGTAGGGTACCCTATCAAGAAGTACATCTAGATTTTATATGCATTATACTGGATAAGATTTCCTGTTAGATTCTATTCAACATTTTCATGTATGATTGGAATGCAATAAAGAGGAGATATTTCAGTAGCATGTTTTCCTAAGTGAGTAATTGAAGAAGATTTGTGGATGTAGAAACTCAAGAAAGGTCCACTTGAGGTACTATGGAACCACACTAGTTTAGTTGATAAATTATATTTTGCATTGCAAGTTTAATTTGTAGTTTTCAGTTTATGCTATTATGAATGACGTTTTTTAATTTATGAATCGAAAATCTTTAGTTGATATTATGTTCAATACTCTGGAGGTTAGTTGGATTAGGAAATGCTGAAACATAATAGTTATTGAGCTAAAATCATAAGCATAACAGTTATTGAGTAATAGTCATAAGCATTAAGCACCACAATTAAGTAGTTATTTTTATCTACTTACTCTATTTTTTAGATAGAATTCAATTTTGGTTAAAATATTTTAATACATTTATTTGTGTTCAATTTACCTATACTCATTCGATGTATGATATTTAGAATTTTTGAATGCATGTATGTTTCTAGCATCATCTAAATTCTATGACTCCTTGATTAATAATTCAATGAAGCCCTCTCTTGAATTATGAATTGTTTAGTTTAGGGATCTACATGACCATTAATTCATGTGCATGATCATTTTCACTAGTTGATTAGACATTAGGGGAGGCTCTAAACTTTTAGCATCATTTCCAGAGATGGTGCTCAGTTCATAATTCTTATTTATGTTAAAATTATTTTAAAATCTTTCATAGATTAGTATGTTTTTGTTTTAGCATTAGGGCCAATAGATATTTAAGAATCAAAAAAGAAATATTCACTAATAGTGTGCAAGGACCGTCACTTAATGATCAAAGAACCATTGTATGTGGAGGTAGAGAGATTATCTAGGAAGACTTCTCCCCTCATTTCATGAAGAATTTTAAGGCATTGGTGCAAAAAAACAACATATTGGGAGAATTAACTAAGTAGAATCACCCCTCAAATCAGTAGCTACTCCAAACATAAAGGAGACTTTCAGAAGGAATTTTAACACCATGGATAAGGAAGTGGTGGGAAAATCTAGTAGAACATGTGACATTTGAGTTTTCAATAACAAACCAAGAAAGGTTTATTGCTCTTAAGAACATACCCCCTTCAACATTACCCATTTTCTATGGATTGGTCATTAAACACCCAAACCCATTCATGTTTGAATTTGATGTGTTGTTTTGGAGTTATCATTACACTACAGATGCTCATAGGCTCAAACTCTTTCTAGCCACATTAAATTATGTTTCTCTACAATGGTTTATGGGGTTGGGAAGAAATATCATACCCAATTGGGAAATAATGAAGGAAAATTATTGAAGAAATGTGAAGATTATTATCGAGGGACAAACAATAAGAGAGGAAAAATATTTAGGATGTCACAGAGAGAATATGAACCACTTGAGGATTAAATGGAAAGATTTCAATTCCATCTGAAGAAATTTCATCAGAACGAGCTCTTTCTTGTGTCATTAAAATATGTATTTTTGTGGGGAGTACATGAAGATTGTATGGATACTTTAAGACTCATAGGGATAGGAGATATCTCTCAACTTCCTTTTGAGTAAACTTACAAGGTATGTAGAAACTACTCCATATCATCCATAAAAAACCAGGGTTGATCAAACCTCTTCTTTCAATAAAATTTGCATTGGGGTCTCAAGGGTGGAACTCAATAACCTCCTATCCAACATGAAGGTGGACATAATCAGCCACTTGGGTGCCCAATTAGACACCTTACATATCAAGAAGAAGCATAAGAAAACCTAATTAAAGACTATCCACATTGCCACCAAAAGAGGATAAACACCAAATGCAAGAAGTTGGCTAGCATTTTTGAAGAAAAGTAAGGGAAGTCTAAGTTTCAAGCCGTAGAGGATAAAGAAGGTCAACTATTTTACATTTCTTAGTGAAAACCTTTGGCTACAAAGATAGGGTTTGCCTCAAGATCCATTATCTTACAATATGTCATTCTTAGGTGGTAATTCAAACTTCTCATATTGGAACACTCAAACTTGGAATAATACACAAAATCAATCATGGACAATGGCATAAGCACCCAATCGGGCTCAATAATAGGGTATATGGCCACCACAACCTTACCAAGACCAAAATTACAATTCACAGTGGCAACCCTAGCAAAACCAATGGAAATCACAATGGTGTGGGAGCCAATAGTGGAAAAACCAAAATATAAACTACCCACAACCACAATAACCTTTGCAACCACAACCTACTATATTTCCAAATCCAACCATGGTCACAAAATCACATCTAAGAGCACCTCAGCTACCAACCCAACCTACAACTAACCCTCACAAAAAGAATATTTTGTAGGCTTATACTAATGGAACCATCCTATACCCAACCTATAGGGTTGAGGTGAGTTTTGTCCACCTCCATTTAGGAAATATTCTTGTTGGGTTTGCATCTCCTCACATTACAAAGTTTATTGATTAGGATCCCCCTATAGAAATTGTTCACAAATAACCAAAGGAACTTGAACAAAGTAGGACTCAACAAAACATCACAAGTCCAAAACCACCATTCCCTAAAATACTAACCACACAAAAAATGATTCTGAAACTAAATTTGACCTATTGGTCCAACTTAGAAATGTTTTCATAAAAATGCCCCTAATTCAAGAAATTAAGGAAGTACCATTATATACAAAATTTGTGAGAGATTTTTCCCTTAAAAATCTAGGAAGAAAATGAAAGGACACTAGATTGTTTTCTTAGGACAACTTGTTGACATCATGTTAGGAAATATAATTGTTATGAAATATGCAGACCTTGGGAGCCCTATAGTAGATTGTTGGAGGGGGGGGGGGTGAATCAGTGTTTATAACTTCTTTAACAAATTTAATTGAAACTGAAAAGAACCATACATATGTTCTCATTTATCAATGATAGAATCATTCATGTATTCGAATGCAATCATATAAACTGAAATGAGTAGTGTAACATTGCATTTTAAAGCAGTAAAGCATTGAAGCAAATGAATCACAAAGACACAAATAGACACAAATAGACACAAGATATGCTGAGTGGAAAACCCTCCTAGGGTAGAAAAAACACTCCTGAACCTGCTGCCTTTTTCAAGTTTTCATTTCAATAATTATTTTGACAATGCCTCAATGGTTGATTTCTAAGCACTAACTCAAGGAGCACCAACCCCTCTATTTAGAGACACCAATTTCAAGGAGCACCAACCCCTTTTCTTTTTTTCAATAAAATGTACAATTATACAAAGGATCTCTTTGTTTCACTTATTTCTGTCAAGTGCCTCTTGACAGACAATGCATAGAGTTTTCAAGAGTCAAGAATGACTCTTCAGAATTCCATACATTATCAAGTCTTGATACAGCTTGAGGAAAATAATTTAGTTACAGTGTCAATACAAATTCTCATCAAAATTGCATTACATTGGTATTACCTTTCTTTCTTTTCTCACAGTCAGATATTCAACCTTTTTTCATACAAAAAACTACAAAACTGACTACACACTATGTTTTCTAATTTTTCAGCATCAAAAAACAGAATGCACTTTCACATCTCTTAATAGTACTGCACTTGTTTCATTTTTGGTTTTATGTCATGATAGAGCCCTAATCTCTCTTTTTTTGTCTTTTTATAGAATTCATCATTACATATAGGAAGTATTACCAATGTTGTTCGTTTTCCACTTTCAAGGAATTATTCAAAGTTAATTTTCAGGTTACAATGCTACTGTAAAGCAATAGTTCCAAATGTTACCCAAGATCATGAGGGATAGACTTTTCTTTTTGAAAACAATATAAATGCAGATTTCAAAAATGGAGGTGTAACTAATCTTCTTTTCTTCACAGGTGGCCTGCACATGCAATGTTTTCTCAAAACAGTAAAAACACAACTTTTAAATTAACGAACACTATCCATTTTACCATGACTATAACAAAAATATAACTGAAATAAAATAATCATCCATTTAGTAATAGTTACCAATGACTCATGGAAGGAACTGAGAAGATTCTTAAGGTTTCATAAATACCCACTATCGAAAAAAATGAATCAAAAAACTTATATGATGACCTTCAAAAAATGCAGCGAAGAAATGTTATAAATGAACCCAAGTGATAAACTGATCTGGTTCGAGAGTATTATGATTTCCCATAACCATAAATTATAAACCCTTTAAAATTGTCATGATAATCTCTAAAAGATTGCAGTCACATTTTAAAGCAATCATTTCAGACTTTCCATTGAAAAGAATATATATTTTTCATTTTCCTATTTACATAAGAGAGATAGCTTAGCTTGAAATAACCTTGACTATAAAGTAACGGATCTGGAAAGCATTCTAAAGATGAATACCTGAAAAATGAAGTTGCTGTCAAGAAACGAGATTGCCAGATTTGTAGACAACCGTAATGGCCAAGACAACTTCCAGATGTGGGCCTTCACCCAGTGGTAGAATGAAGACACATGGAATGACCATTGTAATGGTCTTCTCATCTCCCTCACACGCTGTTAAAGTGTAGTATCCCTACAAATATCTCAGTGAAATGGCTAAGACACAAACTCAAGTATGGCGGCCAAAATAGGGTTCCAAACCCATCGTGCAAGAGAAACAAAAAAATGACCTAAACTGCCAAGAGAAACAACTCGCGTTTTCCTTTGCAAAAAGTGATAATTGCTTGGAGTCTGAAAGGACAGTCATATTAATCCAAAAGAACTCATAATGAGGGTTGAAATCTGTGGCCAAACCAAAGATAAACATGTTGACTAAAGAAAAAAACATGAATTATTTACTAATTTCCAAGTAAACTGCCACCACAATAATGCCAAGAATTATTCCAAGTGAAGTGTCAAATTCATAAGACATGATGTTCCCAAGAAGTCAAAGCAAAGTCACTTCCAATGTGACATAAACAAAATCAATACCTTTACCTGTTGTCGGCCTTAAGGCCCAAAATAAATGTCAAACATTAGACCTGGTGCAAATGTTGATTATATCATTCCTTGTATTATTGTTTCCAAATGACAAAGCTTCATCCACTTTAAGGCCTAAAACATGTGCATAGAAAATTATCAATTTGATTGCCTTTGACAAAAAACAAATTGCCATCACATTGAAATCCAATGCAATAATATGATCAATGGTATCCAAAAAACATGAAGACTGATTTCATGTAAAATCCACAAAGCCATAAACACAATACTGAACAACCCTTGTAATATGCCAAAAACTGAATATTGAGAGCTTCAAGAACATTAACAACCTCTTCATCAAACTCATACCACTGGCCTAGAATAGAGAAATATACCTTTGACGAATATCAAGATGCTTGTAACTGATCAAGCATAATTAATCAACCTGTAGAAGAACTAATCATGCCAATCACTTGTAATCAATTGAAATACTAAAGCACAAATTATCAATAATAGAAACAAGTCACCTAAACAATGGAACATAGAACTTGTAACCAGAGTGCCTGAACTGAGATCTGCACATGGAGTTAAATGATCAGTACCACCATATATAGAAACAATTGTAAGGTAAATATGCCAATCAAGAATCAACTGAGAAAGTAACCACCAAGATGCTAGAGGTAATACAAATTGTCATCAAGGACAAAATAGCACAAGAGGGATTCAACATAGATGTCTAAATTAATGGAACTCTCTTTTAAAACTCCTTAATTGACCTAGGAGCATCCATTAATGTTATGAAAAAAGAAACTATGAAACAATTTCAGTTAATGGAACTCTAAATTATGCATACTATTTTACAACTAGAAGATAGGTAAACTATTAAATCAAAGGGTGTTATAGAAGATTTAATGATCACATTGACTCATGAGAATACCCTAAAAAATTTATGGTCTTAAAACCTAAAGCAAACCTTGCAAGATACCCCTTAATCTTAAGGAGGCCTTGGTTAGCTACTCCAAATGTATTCATTGTTTCTATATCTAGAAATATGAAACATATCAAAATTGTAGGTATGGTTTACTTGCAGAAAAACCTTCAAAATTCTACTCCTATGTTAGGACAATGGCCTAATTAGGCTAGTTTGAAAGGGTGGCAACAAGAATCTTAAAACCCAGGTATCCAATCTTCATACCAAATCTTCCAACATGTCATATTAAGTTTGTAAAAAAAATTCCCATCACCTAGAATGGGTTGCAATCACCTTTTCTAAAAAACCCTACCTCTATGCAACTCTTTCACCCAAAAACAAGAGATTTTCACCTTACGACATCACCTATTCTTCATAAAACCTCCTCCCTTGCTCCTGAAAACACCATAAACTCAAATTAAAACCTATCTAACCCCATTCCACCAATTATCAATCATTTTCATTGGTGGAATGGTCCACAAACTATTTTTGTTACTCTCAAACCCTCAAAATTGGGGTTTCTAGGCTGATTTCAATAAAAATACTCTAAAATCCTTCAAACTTAATGAAAATGAATGAAACCAAATGTATATGTTAGAGATTTAAATTATTCATCATTCCCAATGCATGAGATATCACCTACAGACCATACCAGGCCATACAACCTCTTGTAATAGTATTTTTTGCTTAAAAAAGCAAGAAACACGAGCCTTTGTTATTCAAATTTCAAATTTACAACTTCAAAAGCTTCAAATAATGTTCAAAAATGTTCTTAAAGCCATTCCAAAGCTTCCCCAACCGTTTCAAACCAATTTTCCTACCAAAAAAACAATATGACCCTTCAACTTCCACAAAATGCAAAAATTGCAAAGTTGCATAGCAAATTTTTGCAATATTTGCCAAATTGACTCAAAACACCTTAATAACCTAAGACTTGGTCTTTTAGACCTTTTTACATGCCAAAATTGACTTAACAACTGAAAAAACAACATTGAGCAACTTTTAAACACTATGACCTATGGTGCCCTACACCAGATTCCCTGACAAAAAGGAACTCAAGCCCCCTTGAGTACAGTGTTGTCAAGTAGGTTCATGTTTGACCGTGCTATTTTCTGAAATCCAATTTCTTTTCCATTTGGTAATCCCTTCTATTGGTTTTTTTTCCCACATAGGATTTGCAATTCTCTAGTAGGTAGCCAACCGCTATATTAAAGAACCACAAAGGCTAGTGGCCAACTAACAAGATTCAGTCAAAGACTGACATCTCCTACACTTTTGGCTATGCAAGACCAAGATGGGTAAACCTAAATGTGTTCATAAGAATTTTCTATGATTGGTAAGAACACTTCTTCTTATAGATTACAATCCCTACACACACAATGAGATAGTAATTATTCTCGGTATTGGCAGACCAGAGAATAATAACAGGTATCTTAGAGCAATGGGATTGAAAACTTCAATGTAAGATTTTCCTCTCATAGAGAGATATGGTTTAATATTTTGTTTTGTTCAACTCTTAGACCACCATGTTTAGAATTACAGTCCTATAGTAATCTCGAAGAAAATAGCCAGTGCCTCATCCATTGGGTAGGAGTCATAACAAGTGTAATCCAAATATTGTAGACATCTCACCATAATATTTTACATCATGCTAATTTTAATTTTTAAAACAACACTCCTTAGCAATCTTGAATGTATAATCATAAATTTATAACTCATTTTCAAGAAATTTCATTAACTCATTGAGCTAAAGCAGGGAAATGAAGAACACATTCAAATATACCATTGAAAGTGAATGAAGATATCATTGATAGGCTCATTCACAACTTATGAAACACAATTAGGAGAGAAATTGTTTCAAAATGATTATCATTTATTGATTGAATATCCATAATTACATTAGCAAAGCTTGCTTGCTTCATAGAAAATTGACTAGAAAAAGACATTAACTAAAACCTTTAAGAGAACTATAGTAAAAGGGACTAAATTTACATATATTCAAAACTTTTTATGATCCAAAAATTTGACCCTAGCAATGAGTCGTGAAATCTCCTTTATAGGACAGGAGAGCAACAAAGCATTAGGCTACATTGTTAATTTCAAAATTGAATTTCATTTAGAATGAAATTCGAATTCACATTCCTCATCATTGGATAGCACAATGCATGATCCGAGGGATCAAAAAATGGTTACACAATACCCAGTCAGAGAAAAGCGTGTCAGGCACATGCGCATCCACATCAACCAAATGAAACACCAAGAAAATCACCGCACAGTGGACCCAACACCAGCAACCACTAAAAGGACACATGGCCCCGGTACAAGCAACCACTTTGAGTTCTTGCCTCAGTTAAAAGTGGAACCACCTTCTTTCCTCCAGCACATGAGTACAACACCCAACAACTTGGCATGGTGGCAATACAATTATTGGTTCGACTGCAAGTGCCTCCTCATTCACTCCCATGAGCTCAGTCAAGGCTGCAAGGTAACACCGGTAATCCGAATCAGTTTCAAACCCGTTACCATCAAAATCTGATGAAATCAGAACAGGGGACGTGCAACGCTCTAGCCTTTTGTCAGTACTTTTAGTAGCAACTTCGGGTGTTCTAGGATCAAGTTGCTCCTTCTTAACTAGCTACTTCCTAGATCCTACCTTGGCACTCCTGCGCTCTATAGATTTATCCATAGCTTCATAGAATATAGGAGAATAACCACCACTTGCAAACAAAACAACTCAAAAAATGCAATGATAACACTGGGTCACTTTAGTAAGCATTTATAGAGTGAATTGGTGCGAGGGATATTGATTGCTTGAATTCAAAACAAGCATTTGAGCCATAAGTGGCTGACATAGCCACCATAATTGCTTCTATCAGGATGGCATCATTCACACACTAGAGAAAATCAGGAGAGGATCCTCTAAAAAGCTTGAGCCATTAATAAAATAAGTTTCAGAGTATGAAAGCTCATCACATAGATGATCAGTAATTTCTTTGAAATTGCACTGTTGATGTAGAATGGACCTGGAAAGTCAGATGACTCAGATTGAGTCAAACAAGTGCTGAAAATCCACACCAGCGCCTTGAAAAACCACAACCAATCATTACCTAGGAAAACGGAGGTTGCAACTGGAAAATAGGTCCCACCTAGCCCCGTCGCTTCAAGAAACAGGCCACGTGTCGCCTGTTCGTAGACCTCGCGGTACTTTAGAGACATTTACCGTGCTTGTGCGAGGTCTATGAGGGACAATTATTATTAACCCCATAATTAAATCCCTTCACCGGTGAAGAGATGACCACTTGTCATTGTTGGCACCTCAGTAAAAAACTTCACCCATCTGTATATGCCAGATGGTGGCATCTTCTAGACCTCCCACTACTTTGTGACATCAGTAGGAAAACCTGCAAGGTTAGCGAGAAATGGTTTAGATCAAAACCCATGATCAGACGGTTAGCCAAATAGCATGTACGAACACATAGAATATTCAAGTGGGACCGGCCGGTATAACCCTCGGTGATATAAATGCTTAAGCCTAGGTAGTAAAAGAGACCGACAAGATGGGTGAAAGGGTCCGGTAAGAGCACGAAGGAAAGGGCTCAACTAGATCACTTAAGTGACTGGTTACCTTCGGTAGCAAGTCACTATTGAAACATAACATGAGGGTTTCAAAATTTGATAATTCATATCACCATGGGTAACTTTAAACCCTGAAACCCTAGCCTTCGCCCCTTTGAAATTGAAAAGTCCCATCAGTGGCTCTGATTGGGGATGTATGCCCCCTATAGGCATAGCAAGAATCTAGAATCTTTGGTTTTGTAGACCAGATTACTAAATTACACAAGTGCCTTGACAAATATTTCACCTTGCTCTATCAACTGGACTTGTGCAATACCGACTTGGTGGCCCCAGGCCATCCGCCAAGAGAAATCAAAATTTGCCCATGTCAAAAATAAAATTCTTTGTCACCTGGAGTAAACAAGGTCTACAACATTTACACTTTGATGCTTCAAAAATAATAGGATAATCAATATGCTTGGAAGTATCATAATATTTATTTATACTCCCCTGCACCAATTCAATCAATATCCTATTCCAAAAATTTAAAAGCAACATATGACCATGATAATATTTCACCTTACTCTGCCCCTGGTCATAACTCATAGAATGTTGGCCTAATTGAGCTGAGAAGTGGAAACATTCATAACTTATCCGATCTACAACATTACACATTCTGGCACCATCATTAATTTTCACATCAAACTAAAAAATTTCACATAAAACAGTGTGCATAATATCCATACTTCTATTTCTCAACACAAATGATAGACAACTCGAGGAATCCCCACCCTGGAATTTCCCACATGAGTTTGGTTGCTAGCACTTGAAATCTGCCAATTTGGAATATATCTTAGCATTACAAATGTCTGCAGTACTAGTTATATCATTCTCTAGGGAGTGTGTAAACACATTCATTTCAGGCCCCTCAATATACACCTCCTTATGTATTTTTTCATTTATCCTTAAAGAAAAACCCTCAAAAATAGATTCAAATACATCAATTTCATCATGGTTAAAAAATAAAGAGAAATATGCATTGGCCTTCTTGCACTCAACATTACCTGTTGTATGTGTTAATTTATAAGTGAAAATTTTGGCACAAGCTGAAAAATTTTCACCAACAATATCAATGTCACCTTCATTATAAGCTGAGAACTTTTCACCAGCAATATCAATGTCAAAAGGTAACAACATATCCATCTCAATTTCACATAAGCAATCAGGAAAAACAATAGTACCAATATTTTCATCAATATGTTGGTTGTCTTCAGTACTATTCTTTTGATCACATACTTCATTGTCCTCAAATTCCTCAACATTTATACAATAGGCTTGTTCCATTGCCAGTATACCTGGAGTATACTCTAGATGTTTATCATTTGAAAAAATTTCCTTCACTTGGAAACAAGTAAGAACATGAGGTTCTACATTTCCATACAACTCTGGTAAAAAGAAAAGCTTAGTTTCATCCTTAGTACTGCAATCACTACCTCTGAAATCACAATCACTAGCCTGTAACAAAATCTCAATGATATGAGCATTACAATCAAGATTAGGAAACACAATGGGTGTCTCACACAATCTTGCATCATTTTTCCCCCCAGATTCCTCTACAGTTATCCAACTTTCTTCAGAAGGGCAAGCATTGTCTTCATTTTGTGTAGGTACATTCTTGGTTGATTCTACAATCTCTATCCACTTAATGACTTGGGCCAAATTAGCAGGTTTTAATTCTTCTGGCAAAGCACTTAACCCTGATTCATAAAGTTCACAAAAGAAATCAATGCATTCATAGTCATTAGGTCTATGACTTCTAGGAATTTGTATTAAAATGCCTAAAAATCTCAATAAAAACTCATATGGTGATTCTTTCTCTTGCCTCTTCATTTCATACAATTCTTGTACAAGAGAAGTTTGAAGCATCATTCAAACTAGACTAGATTTCAACTTGGATCTCATTATCATCACACTGCAATGGTGAAGATATAACAGTTTTCACAACACCCTTATCATAATCAATACTCTGAGCAACCAACTTTGACATTTTACTAGTACTAGTTAGGCTAGGGTAATCAATACTTGCAGCCAGATACCCCTTCATCATTGAGTATTTCATATTTTTTTCAATTTCCATAGCCATTTGATATGCTTGGTGCAAACTTGTAGGTTCTTTATCTCTTAGTAGGTAACCCATACTTTTGTCAAAAGCACCAAGATATACAACTAAGCATTCAACCTCACTCGGTCTTATTTCTTTAGGGATTTCCCTTAAAGCTCTTGAAAACTTGAGATTAAAATATGGGATTAGCTCCAATTCTTTTATGTGAATTCCCATAAAACCTTTTCTTAATATGTTGGGATTGACTCATTCACCAAATTATTCCATAAAAACTATGACCAACTGATTCCATGAGTTAACAAAATAGGCAGGTACATAGGAAAAACAATCCCTGACATCACCCTTCAAGGATTGCATAAAAATATTCATGAAAAAATCCTCATGATTGATTTCATAATCCCCCATTACATCTACAAGATGTTGTAAATGCCTAGAGGTTGCTTCTGCACTTTTCCCTGTATATTTAGGCAAATAATTCCTAATTTTCTCAAGAATTGGATTAGGGTAACCAATGACATTACTGAAAATGAAAGGCATATACCTTTGAGTTACAAAACACCTCGAAGGGTTTAATGCTTTTTGTTCTCATTGCATTTTTATGTCTACCTTTACATATGGGAAATCACTTATACCCATTTAAAATTTCATCAATAGTATTTATTTATCAGACATATCATTTACCATCTCAACTACTGACTCCATTAGTGACTGAAAATAGTATTCCTTGCTTTTAGAGATATGATGTAACATAAACATTATTTCATAAGGCCTTTTGTATATTGCATCATTAAAAGTATGGAAAAACTAATCATTGTTCCTTTCTTGATGCTAGACATCTATTTTGGAACCATTTGTATCCCTAATTATAAACACCCATCACAATTAGAAATAGTGAACTATTTAGTTTTGATGAAATACCTGGTAATTTTTGGCAACATGTATTAAATTCCTCTCCCTGACTGTAAATATCACAGATCTGGGATTGTTCCTTCATTCATCAACTGGTTCTTTAGACAGAGTTGCCACCTCTTCAATCAGAGGACTGTATTAAAAGAAATATGAAATTCCTTTTCAAAGCTTGTTAGATTCTGGGTTTTTACCCACAACAGAGTTGCACCATGCCACTACCAATCTCTTTCAAAACCACAATCCATTACCATTAAAATTTAACGTTCAAATTCACTTAAAAAATGATTTGGGTAGCATCCTTCAACCCCTATGGTTCCTCTTTTCTCTTTTTCTTTTAAATTTCTTAGAAGTTCTCCCCAATAAAACCATCATTCAACTAATGACTCCAGAACTCCTAAATCCTTTGCCAATAGGATACCATATATCATAGGATTGTCAGGCTGATTTCAAAAACCTCTTCCTTCTAAGGTTAAAAACATTCACTATGTATATTCAGAACAACAAATCTTTGATATGACTCTATAACCATCTACAACTAGTGATTACAAACTCCCCAGTAGAGTCGCCATTTTGTTGGTGTTTTTTCCCACATAGGCTGTGCAATTCTCTAAGAGGTAGCCAACCTCTATATTAAAGAACCACAAAGGCTAGTGGCCAACTAAAAAGATTCAGTCAAAGAATGACATCTCCTACACTTCTAGCTCTATAGGACCAAGGTGGGTAAACCTAAATGTGTTCATAAGAATGTTCTATGACTGGTAAGAATACTTCTTATTACAAATTACAATCCCTACACACACAATGAGATAGTAATTATTCTCGGTATTGGCAGACCAAAGAATAATAATAGGTATCTTAGAGCAAAGAGATTGAAAACTTCAATGTAAAATTTTCCTCTCGTAGAGAGATAGGGTTTAATATTTTGTTTTGTTCAGCTCTTAGACCACCATGATTAGAATTACAGTCCTGTAGTAATCTCGAAGAAAATAGCCAGTGCCTCATCCATTGGGCAGGAGTCATACGAAGTGTAATCCAGATATTGTAGACATATCACCATAATGCTTTACATCATGCTAATTTTAACTTTTAAAAAAACACTCCTTAGCAATCCTGAATGTATAATCATAAATTTGTAACTCATTTTCAAGAAATTTCATTAACTCATTAAGCTAAAGCAGGTAAATGAAGAACACATTCAAATATACCATTGAAAGTGAATGAAGATATCATTGATAGGCTCATTCACAACTTATGACACACAATTAGGAGAGAAATTGTTTCAAAATGATTATCATTTATTGATTGAGTATCCGTAATTACATTAGCAAAGCTTGCTTGCTTCATAGAAAACTGAACAAAAAAAGAAATTAACTAAAAAATTTAGGAGAACTACAGTAAAAGGGACTAAATTTACATATATTCATAACTTTTTATGATCCAAAAATCTGACCCTAACAATGAGCCGTGAAATCTCCTTTATAGGATAGGAGAGCAACAAAGCATTAGGCTGCATTGTTAATTTCAAAATTGAATTTCATTTAGAATGAAGTTCGAATTCACATTCCTCATCATTGGATAGCACAGTGCATGATCCAAGGAATCAAAAAATGGTTACATAGTAACCAGTTGGAGAAAAGTGTGTTAGGCATGCACGCATCCACATCAACCAAATGAAACACCAAGAAAATCACTGCACAACAGACCCAACACCAGCAACCACTAAAAGGACACATGGCCCCGGTACAAATGATCACTTTGAGTTCTCACCTCAGTTAAAATCAGAACCACCTTCTTTCCTCCAGCCACATCAGTGCAACACTCAACAACCTAGCATGGTGCCACTACAGTTATTGGTTTGACTACAAGGGCCTCCTCATTCACTCCCATGAGCTTAGTCAAGGCTGCAAGGTAACACCGGTAATCCGAATCAGTTTCGGATCCGTTATCATCAGAATCTGATGAAATCAGAATAGGGGATGTGCAATGCTCTGGCCTTTTGCCAGTACTTTTAGTAGCAACTTCAGGTGTTTTGGGAGCAAGTTGCTCCTTCTCAACTAGCGACTTCCTAGCTCCTACCTTGGCACTTCTACGTCCTATAGATTTATCCATAGCTTTATAGAATATAGGAGAATAACCACCACCTGCAAACAAAACAACTCAAAAAATGCAATGATAACACTGGGTCAATTTAGCAAGCATTTATAGAGTGAATTGGTGCGAGGGATATTGATTGATTGAATGTAAAACAAGCATTTGAGCCATAAGTGAATGACATAGCCACCATAATTGCTTCTATTAGGAGGGCATCATTCGCATGCTAGAGAAAATTAGGAGAGGATCCTCTGAAAATCTCAAGCCATTAATAAAATAAGTGTCAGAGTATGAAATCTCGTCACACATATGATCAATTATTTCTCTGAAACTGCACTATTGATGTAGAACGAACCTGGCAAGTTGGATGACTCAGATTGAGTCAAACAAGCACTGAAAATCCACATTAGTGCTTCAAAAAACCATAGCCAATCATTACCTAGGAAAAAGGAGGTTGCAACCGGACAGTAGGTCCCACCTAGCCCCGTCGCTTCAAGAAACAGGCCACGTGTCGCCCGTTCGTAGAACTCGAGGTACTTTAGATACATTTACCGTGCTCGTGCGAGGTCTACAAGGGACAATTATTATTAACCTCGTAATTAAATCCCTTTTCCAGTGAAAAGATGACCACTTGTCATTGCTGGCACCTCAAGAAAAAACCTCGCCCCTTCGTATATGCCAAATGGTGGCATCTCGCAGACCTTGCACTACTTTGTGACATCAGCAGTAAAACCTGTGAGGTTTATGAAAAACGGTCCAAATCAAAACCTGTGATCAAATGGTTAGCCAAACAACATGTACGGACACGTAGAATATTCAGGTGGGACCAGTCGATACAACCCTCAGCGGTATAATTTCTTAAGCCTAGGTAGTAAAAGAGACCGACAAGATGGGTGAAAGGGGCCGGTAAGAGCACGAAGGAAAGGGCTCAACCGGATCACTTATGTGACCGGTTACCTTTGGTAGTAAGTCACTATTGAAACATAACATGAGGGTTTCAAAATTTGAAAATTCATATCACCATGGGTAACTTTAAACCCTGAAACCCTAGCCTTCCCCCCTTTGAAATTGAAAAGTCCCATCACCTTCCAATGGGTCAAAAACTAAAAACATGCTTGATCCTTTGTTTTTTTGAACTCTTTGCCACCTAGAAATTTCTCCAACTTCAATGACCTACTTGATGGTTGTCCTTTGACTCCCGCTTCATCTAAAACTAATGTTAAATCTGCATCACCATTTGCAACCTTATCTCTTGTTGCCTTGTAGTGAACTGCCTTCTTCTTGACTCCCATTATGTGCTTAAAATTTCTCTTTTTCCCTTGCAACTTGTCTTTGATCTCTTCACCTTTGTTTTCACCTCTTTCATTTGATTCTCTACCCCTATATCTACTGCTTTATCATGGTCACTAACCTATGCTTTGATCTAAATTTAATTATCACTATCCTCTGTTGAAAAAATTGAATAAAACACCCTTTCCATCATCACATCAACATGCTTCATAAACCAATATTGCAACCCCAAAATCAATTCATCCTTGACCTTCAACAAATCTGATTTTGACACCAGCTCAATATCATTTCCCTCCAAAATTGAATCATTCTTCAATGCTTCTATCTCAGTACCTTCAAGGTTAAAAGTGGCTGCAAGGTTTATATCCTTCTCTTCCTCTACTTTTAAAAACTCTTTTCTACCTGCCATCATCACATTGGCTTCCTTAGTTTTCCCTTTATCATCTTCTATCAATGGTGTCAAAGTAAAAGAGATTTCATATTTCTCTAGATCTCATAAGTATTCTCCATACCATCATACAAAGCATGCCTATCAAATTTCCAAGTCCTTCCTAGCAACAAATGGCACACATCCATAGGTAACACATCACATAAAATCTTATCTTTGTATCCATCTATATTGAACTCCACCCAATATTTCTCATTAACCAAAATATACTTACCCTCATTCAACCAAGAAACTTTATAAGGAGTATCATGTGGTATTCTAGGAAAATAAAGTTTTTCAACCATTTCATTTGAAACCATGTTATATGTGCTTCTTGAATCAATGATAACCTTAGATACCTTACCCATGCACTTACAAGATTTTTTGAAGAGGGTCCTTCTTTGTGATGGCTCCTTCTACTTTGATGCTTTGACAAGTGTTCTTGTAATCATTAATGATTCTCCAACTTTTGGAGCAATATGTTGTGTTGTTGAGTTCACACTCTCACAATCATCTTCTTGCACCAATTGATTCCTTCTTTCACCACCATGTGAAGTAGAAGCTTGATCTTCCTTGCACTACCATGCTTGATGTCCAAATTTATTGCATTGACAACATCTCCTATAAATCCTTTTGAATGTCTTCCTTGTCCTCCAAATCTACCTCTAAAACCTAATCCACTGCCTCTAAATCCTCCTCTCTGATCTTACCCTTGTTCTTGGCCCTTGCTTACATATTCTTGGCTTTCGTATGACTATCTTGAGTTGGAAAATGAACCTCTTCCTCTAGAGGTGTTGCATCTTCCTCTACCTTGTCTCTCCTACCTTCTCTTCAACTTCTCTTCTACCCTAACAACTAATTGGAAACATTCTTCCACCATTCTTGGGGTGGCCATACTCATTTCATCTTGTATATTGAACCTCAGCCCATTCATGTACCTTAATATGTTTTCAACTTCATCCTCAAAATCACCTGCTCTAATGCTCAATTTTTGAAACTCCTATATGTAGGCCATGACATCCATCTCTTTTTGCTTGAGATTTTGCAACTTTCTAAAAGTTTGTATTGCATAGTCACTGGCAAGAATTGACTCTTCACTTTGGACACCATCCTATCCCATGGATTTATTTTTTATTTTCCCTTTTTCATTCTCTCATTTTTCACATAATTCCACCAAGTTATGTCAGGGCCTTTTAACTTAGTTTTTGCAAACTTTACCTTTTATTCATCTGCTACTTCCTTGTATTTAAAATAATTGTCTAGTGCATCAATCCAATCCAACACTTCTTCACTATCCATCTTCCCACCATACATGGAAATTCCATTTTCACCTCAATAGCATCTCCTTTGATAGACTTCAACATCTTAACCATCCTTCTTTCATCAGGGTCCAACTCATCATCACCTTGGACTCCTCTTTGAGGGTTTTCATTCTCACCCTCTTCATCTTCCTCTTGATCACTCTCATCTATAGTGGACTTACCTCTTCTTTGGTTTGTTTCCAATGCTACAATTCTAGCTATAAGAGCTTCCTGAGAGTCCTTCATCATTCTTATTTCCCTATCAATGACTGCACTTCCCCTTGGAGGCATCTTGTTCCTTCAATTTGCAGCTTTTTCTTCTTCAAACTTCAGCCTCTTTCCTTCAAATGATCAAAACCTATGCTCTGGTACCAATTGATGCAGAGCAGGGACGGATAAAATAAATCAACTCAAAATTAACTCGAACAAATCAATCTTTCAAACTTTAAACCCTCATTTGATAGGTTTTCTCACAAATTCTCCTATTCTCCTTGTAGCACTCCAAACAATCCTTTTCTAGCACAATCTGCAAACCGGGTCTCAAACCCACAAACCAATCATTTTTCTAGATACCCTTTTTGGATTTTAAAAACATATCAAAATTGTAGGTATGGTTTCTTTGGAGAAAACCCTTCAAAATTATGTTGCTAGGCTAGGACAATGACCTAATTAGGCTAGTTTGAAAGGGTGGCAACAAGAATATCAAAACCCAAGTCTCCAATATTCATACCAAATCTTCCAACATTTCATATTAATTTTTCACAAACAATTCCGATCACCTACAATGGGTTTGAATCACTTTTTCTAGAAAACCTCCCTCTATGCAACTCTTTCACCCAAAAACAATAGATTTTCACACTAGGGTATCACCTATTCTTCAAAAAATGTCCTCCCCCACTCCTACAAACACCATAAACTCAAATTAAAATCTATCTAACGCAATTCCACCAATTATCAAGAATTTTTATCGGTGGAATGGGTCACAAACCATTTTTGTTGCTCTCAAACCCTCAAAACTGGGGTTTCTAGGCTGATTTCAGTAAAAATGCTCTAAAATCCTTTAAAATTAATGAAAAATAATGAAACCAAATTAATATGTTAGAGAGTTCAATTCTTCATCATTCCCAATGTATGAGAGATCACCTACAGGCCATACCAAGATGTACAACCTCATGTAGCAGCAAATTATGCTTAAAAATTTAGGAAACAAGAGCCTTTGTTATTCAAATTTCATATTTACAACTTCATAACCTTCAACTAAAATTAGAAAAAAATTTAAAAGTCAATCCAAAGCTTCCCCAACTGTTTCAAACTGATTTTCTCACCAAAAACACATATGACCCTTTAACTTCCAAAAAATGCAAAAATTGTAAAGTTGCATAGCAACTTTTTGTAATATTTACTAAATTGACTCAAAGTGACTCAATGCACCCTAATAACCTAAGACATTGTCTTTTAGACCTTATTAAAGGCCAAAATTGACTTGACAACTTAAAAAACAATATTGAGAATAATTTTACACTAGTTAACTACAAAGGAAAAGTAGCATTAGAAAGCTCTTGAAAAAGTAATTTTCCAATAGATTCGCTTCTCTACAAGTGTATCATGATCAAAATATGATTAATAATTATGATTATCACCAATATTGATTTCCTAAGTAATAAATTGAGAATCCATATGAGTACTTAAGGTGAGCAATTCTTCTCAAAGTTAAATTAGGGTTTAGGCTAACTCTTGTCATAAACAATACTATAATGATAATTAATGGTCTTTATTTTGTTTAAGGTGATTTCCCTTTTGTTTGTTTTTGTGGTTCAACCATCATTCTATAGATATTTTATTATTTTTAAAAGGTTTTGAGGGGCCCTTTCAAACATATTTGTATCCCTTTATAAAAAAATGAATATTAATCTAAAAAATATAACTAATCTTTGATAAAAAAAATAGTAATAAAAACTAGAATATAAACCTGAAGAGGATATAAAATTGGAGGATTTCACGAAAATGGAAGGGAGAGTAAAATTATTTTTACATAAATCTAGGGTAACTAAATAAACTAAATAGGGTGGGGGGCCTAGCTCAGTTAGCAAAAGCATCCTGTTGTAGGCAAGAGGTCATGAGGTCTAATCTCCCCTCCATCCCCATGGTATCGTAGGTGTGTCGTGTCGGTGTCACCGATCACATGAAAATAGTTTACCAAGCACACTGCAGTTTATAGGGGGCTACCTGATTCCTATAATCTAAGAAAAAGAAACTAAATAAGAAATGGTATAGGTATTCAAATTTCACCATTACATTTTATCCCCATTTTGAGGTGTTTGTGTGAATCATAAAATGATTATACATACTAAACTATGTAGCACTCAAAAACATGCATATAAAGTAAATATTCAAACATAAAAGGATACAAAAGAAGTTCTATATAAATAAAATGATGTTGTAAGGTCTTATCATGTAAATATGTCCTTTGATATGTATGTTCTAGGGAACCTAAAAAATAGAAGGAAAATGGGCAATGTGTAGCTTATGTATCACAAGTCAAAATTATGTGTAAAATAGGATCTTGCTAACTGTCTAGGAAATATAAATGATAGCAAATGAGTAAAGTTGGGAAATTTTACCTATTTGGAAAATGATGATGTTTTACTTGGCATGGTAGCCATTGGATGAAAATTCAAACGAAGTGCAAGGCATGTCATGCAATAATTCTCTATTAAGTCGTGGTAATGAGTATTTGTAGCACCTATCATTTCCTAAACACTCAAGATAGGAATGTAAGTATAGTGATGGAAATTTGACTCTTTTAAAGAAAGACTATAATGATTTCAAATCACAAAAACTTGGGTTAACTAGCTAAGGTTCTTGATTTGAATCTAATTTACTATAGATATTTTTCTATTTAACCCTTTAAAATTTATTTAGTTTTAAAATATAAATGTGATCATAAAAATGAACTAAAAATAAGAATTAATCATCATCAATTATAAGAATTTGAGAAATGATAATCACATTTCAAACATAGAAATAAAAAGTGTAGAGAAAGAAAAACCTAGAACAAAATGTTGGAGTTCTCTTCCATGTATGTGAGTGCTTTTTGCAAACTAAAACATGAGGTTCTATCATCTTGTATGGAATAAAAATAGAAGACATGGTTCTATCCAGAAAGTTGTCACCTACACAAATAATAAAGAAAAATACAATAGTATAGAGAAGATGCCAATAATTTAAATGATAAACTAACTATGAGCTAAAATATTCAAGTGCAATAGAATCCCAAAATAAAAGGGAAATAAAGGAAAAATATTTCACCAAATATATCAAGAATTTAACACATTTTATTCAATGGAAACCTACAACACAAAAAATATTGTTCTATTTTTTTGGTATTTTCCTCAACCAAATCCCTATTTGTCTTTTGAACTCCACAACACCTAGTTTTGAAAGTTTTTTTATAAATAGAATAAAAAATTCTACACTAAATGAGATGCAACACAACGATAACAATAATTTAATGAAAATAATCCATGATACCAAAATTGTTAGTGCCTAGGAAGCAACAATGAAAGAGTTAAAACTAAAACAAGAGATTGGGGCAAGTGTCCAAGAACAAAATCACCTCCAACACTTGAAGTAGTGAAGATTAATAATGCTAGCATATAAAAATACTTCCAAACCTCCACAAATTCAATAAAAAAGATGAAGTATTTCAAATGCAAGCAATATTGGTAAGAGATCTTCAAAAATAAAAAATGAAGATGGTTGTATGTTGGTAGCAAGAGATAGTGTAGCGATATATTGAGTGTACCTTGAGAGTTGAGAGAAAATTCTTCAAAACTAGGTCAAAGAGGAGCTCAAAGGAATGATAGTAATTCAAAATCTATTTGGGATGATTACATTCCATAAAATGAACCTAACAAAGGAGAATGGAATGCTCAAAATAGTCAATATATGTGCAAATTATTTCAGAATGCTAGTGTGTCATGCAAACATCCATGTGTAACACTAGTGCCTAGATATTTCAAACCAAACAAGGGATCAATAGTTTATAAATGAATCAAGGATTTAGAAACATGCATCAAAATAGTGCCAACATATTAGTATTTGGATAACACAACCTACGACACCAAAGTGGGTGTAGAATACAATGTGAAATTCTAAGGGTATGCAATTTTTGATGTTACAGTTAGTGATAATTGTATACACCTAAAATTGGTCTGGAGAATCCGATTAATTAAATATAAATTATTTGATTAATTATCCTAAATTCCTCTACTATTGAATAAATAGAAATATTTATTTATATAGTTCATGTTTAAATTCACATTTAAATTCTTCTAATTCTTCTATTATCTCATCTTAATTAAATAAAAAAAATTAAATACTTTGTTTGATTTAATTATCATTTCCCTATTGTATTTTATCAAATCAAATATTAAATTAATTAAATTAAGGTTAAACACTTTATTATTAATTACCATATTCTTCTATTTTAATTTAATAAACAAATTCTATAGTTTGTTCTATTAAATTATTTATCCCTCTTTGGCTAATTTAAATAAATCAAAAATATTTAAATTAAGGCATAAAGAATATTCCTCTATATTTCCTCAAAACCAAATTAGATATCCTATGTCTAATTTATGTCAGAAATATGTCAAATTAGTTGATTCAAACTTCACGGGAAGATTTCGAGACAAATTAGAAATTCATCTCTCAATCCTCCATCAATCCTTCCTACCTTATTGCCTAGTGTTTTCATGGGTAGAGACAATCCCCAAAATCTTCTCAATCTCCTCCATCTCTCACCATTCAATCCTCCAGATTGAATCCAAGCCTCTACTTTTCTATCCCTATGCAAAGCTGCTGCCGGGAAATCTATAAATGCAGCTTCATTCAACAAAGAAAGGATCCCAAATTATCAAGTTTATGCAATCTTACTCTACAAGAAATCAAGCATCAATCATCAAGCATCAAGCAATTCAAGCATCCAGCATTTTAGATTTCATATCATGGCTGCATCCTGTGGCTTCATCCATCAATTTTCATGTCAATTCATGTTACAGTAATTTCTTTTATCATTTAGCATTATCATATAACTTCACATCATTGCATCAACATCATTCTGTTCTTTAGATTTTCATTTTAACAATTATAGTTTTTTATTTAAATCTGAGAGCACAATAGCTTAATAAATCTTTAAAGATAGGAGACAATGGGACGCTTTCAGTAGATTATTTGCTTAATCTTTGATATAATGTTTCATTAAGAAGTGTTTTATTCTTGTTTTACTTATTCACACTTACAATTTGGCACCCACCATGGGGCATTAACCCCATATTTTGCAAAAGAAAAATTGAAAAGTGTCGTGCAGGTTTTCGGTGTGTTCTGTTTCAACGCTTCCGTCAAAAACTATAGCGCTTTTATCAAAAACAACAACGCATCCATGGAAAACTATGGCACTTCCGTGCTCTATTTCAGTGCTTCCGTGAAACTAGAGCGCATCCGCTAAATGTTTTAGCGCTTCTACTATAGTGCTTCCATGAACTATTTTGGCGCATCGGTCACCCATCTCCAGGATAGTTGATATAGCACTTCCATGAACAACTTTGGCGCTTCAGATCTCTGTTTCAGCACTTTCGGTTTTAGCACATCTGGTAAATACTATAGCACTTTCATTGATTGTTTTAGCACTTCTGTAATTTTTATTTGGATCTGACGTGACCGTGGTCAGAATTTCATTTTGATACATTTGGACTAAAATGAACCAATCCTAGGATAATCATTTGGTTTAAAATTTATCAATCCTAGGGTAGCCATTTTGGTTTAAAATTTATCAATCCTAGGGTAGCCATCACACTTTTTGCTATATCAGTTAAAATGGACACCATGATTTTTGTGAAGCAAAATCTTCACATAGATTAGCAAAATTTGTCTTTTGGGCTTAAAACAAATCATTTATCTGTTGTGCTTGTGTGGTTAATAGGCTTATGCTCTCCCCTTAACTGGGTGATCAAAGTGTCAGACTCATCCTTTATTTTCATGCAAATTTATGCTTTTTTTAAAACCTTTAGAAGGCCTTCCATAGTGGGAAAAAGTACTCACCCAACGGGAACAACCTAAGTGGGAACGCCTAAAGACAAGGATTCCAACCCACTCTAATCAAAATGCAAGTTTTTTGATGAAATTCCAACTTGACAGTAGTGTGCAAGATAACCATCCCCAAAATATTTGTTCTAAAGATTGGGAGGTCTCCTGAGGGATTTTATCATTTTCTACACCGCATGGAAAACCTATCTAGGCACCATAGCATAGTATCCAGCTGAGTCAGTAACCAGAAATTGTAATACTCACGGTGCAAGGGGAGGGAAGAATCTATCCCCAAGACACTCACCATATAATTTCCAAGGACCATTTTCTCAGAGGACAAGAAATCCAACTTTGATTACATACCTGGAAATGACAAAAACACGGGCACCCTCTAGGGAGTGACATGGCTGTGTGAGTCAACACAATTTTAAGATGTGGGTTGTTGAGTATAACGATGACCTTTCTGACCTGAAGAGTGAGTCTATCTGAAAGTATATATTTTTCAAAACAAACTAGTGAAAATAAATAAGGACCATTCGTGGTTCTTGAATATACACTATATGTTTAGATTCTAAAACAATTATTCTACAATTTGCTTGCTGTGTTTTCAAAAATCATTAAAAATCAGATAAAAGATCATCCAGAAAACTGTAAATCAAATCAAGTTGGAAAAATTAATGATTCGAGAGTGGAAATCAACCAAGTTTGTCAAGAAAACCATCAAAGTCAAGAAACCCAAGAGGCCACTTGGTTACCAAAATCTTTTGAGAAAAAGGTGTTTCTTATATCAAAGTCAAAAGATCTTGTCACAACACATAACCTTCATTCATAGGTATCACGATTTCACTAGAGGTCACACTCTTGATTCCACCATAGAACCTCTTTATTCACAAGATTTATTCCAAAGGAGAGGCCTCACACAATATCACAATCATAGTCAATGCATACGTCAATCCTACATCCCACAACCGATGATAGAATACGCCATAAGGCCAAGTCAAATTTTGCAATAAAGAGTCTTAAACATCCACCATCCATTTTAGCACTCTAGAAATCTGTTTCAATGCTTTGGGACTCTATTTTAGTGCTTCCATAAAATAGTGCTTCCAAGCACTATTTTAGCACTTTCGAGCACTATTTTAGCGCTTCCATAAAATAGCGCTTCTGAGCACTGTTTCAGCGCTTTCGAGCACTATTATAGCGCTTTCACAAAATAGCACTTCCAAGCACTATTTCAGCGCTTTCAAGCCCTATTTTAGCACTTCCATAAAGATAGAGCTTCCATCATCTCTTTCAGCACTTTTGAACTCTATTTTAGTGCTTCTACGAAATAGCATTTCCAAGACCTATTTTAGCACTCCTAAACTCTGTTTTAGCGCTTTCAAAATAGAGAGTTCCAAATCATAGCAGTCAGTTTTTTTGTCATCTAAAAATGGATTTTTATCAAAATAGAAGTATCTTTTTAACAGAGTCATTGTATAGAAACCGAAATCAGATAGGTTTCTACAAGTTTCTAGTCTTTTCAACTAAAACATAGATCTTGCAAATCATAAAGTGTCAAATCAAAACAAAATCTCGATTATTACGCTAAAGTTTCATCATCGTGATATCATCATCCTATTATCATGAAACAAGGCATAGTAATCAAATTTTTGACCTAGTCTTATCAATAAGATATATCATCTTATTTGAATTTGTTAAAAATTCACTCGACATTTTTCAACATAGAAGATCAAAGTTTGGCAGAAAGAACAAAACACTTGTATGCCAATCTTCACCAGGTTACAAAAACAAAGGTTCTTAGGAACAGCCTAACAGGATCCAAAATTCCATAAATTCATGGAAAAGATCTTAGAGCGGGACATGGAGAAATACCTCTTAATGTTGGCTGAATCAAGTGCTAAAATTCCCAAAGACTTTGACGTAAATCGCCTAAGAGAAGCACCTGGAACAAGCGAAACCAAAATACCACAACACACACAAGGTGTAGATCTAGTTGTTGCCTTAACAATCCAAATGGAGATCTTATAACAACAAATACAAGACATGACAAAAGGAAACACCAAAAGGTATGCAATACAGGACATTTTTCCTTATCCTTTTGACTCAACAATCGACGTGATACCTTTTCCTCGACATTGTGAATTCCCCAAGTATGACAAATACAATGGAAAGAAAGATTCGATCGATCATATCTGAGAATTCAAGACCATGAGCCTAGAGTTTCCTCAAGAGGAAACTTATCTGATGAGATTATTCCCAAGAAGCTTGGTAGGTTTGTGTATGGAATGGTTTTCCAAATTACAACCAAGAATAAGAACCTTTGAAGAGCTCATCAATTAGTTCATCTCCCAATATTCTTTTAACATCCAACATGATGTCACGATAAAGGATCTATATAACATGAAACAAAACAAAGGGGAGACATTCTTGTCCTTTTTATAGGGATGGCGACGACTATTCGCTAGATATCCTTGATCCATTCCTGAGGAAGAGAAAATGGATTTTTTCATAGACAATTTGACAGACGAGATGAGTTACAGACTCGAATTACAATGTCCTCCTACGTTCAAAAAGGTGATAGAAAATGGCCTTAATATTGAAGAAGCGCTCGTCAAAAGAGTGGTTATTAAACATTTCAACGACAAATCAAATAACAAAAACTCCTCAAATCAATACCCCAACAGTAACAAACCAAAATTCTGGCAAAAGAACAGAAATACGGGGACCAATGAAACAGCAAGTGATTCACAAAATGCTAAACCATTTTTCAACCTGATAGCCTCTACTTCAAAAACAAATAAAAACAACAATCAAATCGTCAAGTGAAATATCATTCAAAACAATGAAATCACAAAACTGCAAACATACCAAAAATCATCAAACTGGTGTAGGTTCACACCTTTAGGCCAAACATTGGAATCAACGATGAAAGAACTAGTCACAAGTGGTCTTATCACTACATGGGAAGCAAGATTCTAGGATCCAAAGGTCAAACCACCATGGTGGAATGACATAGATTATTGCAACTTCCATAACAATAAAGGCCACAAAACTAATGATTGCATGGAGTTAAAACATGCAGTTCAAGATCTAATCGACAATAACAAGATATATGTAGAGGGACACCAAAACAATAATGATCATACAACCTTCAAGGACCCTTTACTAAACTATGACAAAGGAGCATCATCTTATATGAACAAAAAAGGTAAAAATATCAATCATGTCTACGATAAAATGATCCTTTGTCTTACCAAAGTAGAAAATGATCATACCATTGGTCATAACATAGACAAACACAAAACCAATGACACTACCCCTTTGGATTTTCTCCCAGGCATACAAGTCTCTGAAAATCAAATAAACGTTTTAAAAATTAGAGAACAATAGGACTATTAACTAGTAAATGTAATGACAAGGGGGAAATCCAAGGTAGTATTAAAGGGAGTTGCCCTAAAAACACAACTCCACCTCCATATCATTACAAAAATTTTGATCAGCTTCAAAACATTCCAGCATAGATATCAATACTAGAACTCCTCAAACTATCACCATCACATAAGGAGGTTCTAGAACAAGCACTAGTTGCCACTACGGTACCAAAAAATCTAGATGTTTTCTAGTTCCAAGCTATGGTGGGGCATTTGACCACACCACACTGTCTATCATTCTCTAAATAGGATGATTTGTCACTCAACCATCCCCATAACACCACACTCCATATTGAATTCTTGATCCATAATCATCGTTTCAAAAGAGTCTTAATAGATGGGGGAGTTCGTTTGAACATTTACACTCTAAAGTTAATTTGTGCACTAGGGTATTCAGATGATGCTATTGATGCCCAAAGGAAAATGACAATAAAGGCATATGATAAGGAAGAGAGATCTTCTAAGGGACTGATTGTGTTACCCATTCAAGTGGGACCAATGATGAAACACATAGCATGTCAGGTACTGGAAAAAGAGTTAACTTACAACAAACTCTTAGGATGCCCATGGATCCATGAAATGCAAGCAGTACCTTCCACATATCACCAATGCTTAAAATTCCTAGTAAATGGATAGGAGGTGACTATTTTAGCCAATTATAATCATCCTCAACATTGTGACACACTCTAAATCTCTCAAGATACCTTTGTGCCTTACAATAAGGAAGCATCTAGTTCAAAGTCATCAAATGAGGAAAAATGTCCAAATATCGCTACCAAGTGGGTAGAGAAAAGGGATAAATCAAAAGATACAAGTATTTTTGACACTCAATTAATAGACAATCTAGATCCCCAAACTTCTTTATCACAGAAATTTCAAGAATAATTCTAGCTGATAGACAAGGGAATGGGACAATATTCTATGGAACAATTGCTTAATCTTTCACAATTGATGCCATCTCCAAAAATATATGGCCAACCATCAATGATCAAACATCAAACATCACTACCTGTCACAGTTCTAGAAGAAATATTTGTAAAATCTGGTACTATAGAGGATGAATCAGACAACAAATCTATCCTCGATTGGTTATACAAATACGAAGAACCATCAACATCAACAAACACCAATATCAATATAGACAAATATGGCAAAGGGAAGGCTATTCTAGAAAAAATGGGTTATGAAGGACAAGGACCTATTGGAAAAATGAAGTAAGGCATCATTGAACCTATTCAGCCTCTTACTCTTCATTCAAAAGATAAGATGGGACCGGGATACTCTGAAGAACAAAATCAATAAATGACAAAGAAGGTTGTTGAAAGAATCCTTCAGGTTAGAGATAGCTCTGAAATAGATTCTAATGAATATGAATGGGATCTGTGTTCTAATATATCTTATAGAGATATCCAAATTGATGTAATAAAACAATATGTACCTACGCATGAGGAGGGATAGAGCTCTGGGTCTAGACCATTCATATTAGGATCACTAAATATCAATGACTCAAGTGGGGACAAATAGACATCAAGTGAACTAGACGATCTTGAAGAGGGTACCATCATTGATCTCAACATCCCTAATAACAACTATGATGACATAGTTGTACTAACCCTTACCCCCATTAACCTAAGTCAATCTAATGACTTCATGCCTTTAGTCCATCCCGAACTTATTGATTGGGAACCTGTTGAACCTATAAATGTACCCATATTTGCAAACGATGATGCCATCATAAATTTCCTATGTTGTGATGAACCTGGTACAAGTTATATCCATATTTATCATAACAATGTGATGCAGTAGGAGGGTGTCAAATATTCCGGTTGCAAAAGTAAAAACAAGAATAATAGATCTAATGGTGAAAACCATTCTATGGCAGCATTAGATCTTGAAAAATAAAAAATAAAGAATGCATATGACGGTGAAAACCTCTCTGAGGCACCAAAAGAGGGGAGATTTGACACTCTTCCAGAGCATTATCATGAATGGTCATCATTTATGGTGGATCCAACACAGTCTATAAACATTGGCACTAAAGAAAGAGAAATTTTTTTACATCTAGCAGAATCTATGACAGATCAAGAGAGACCAGAATTTATCAAATTATTTAAGGAAAGAAGCATTAAATTTTCTTGGTCATATTCCAATATACCAAGCTTGGATCCAAACCTTCTCATGCATCATTTTTCTTTGCCTACAGGAATCAATCCTGTAAAGAAAAAATTGAGAAAAATGCATCCCCATATCACAGTAATGGTAAAGGCTAAGCTAAAGAAATTATTAGATGTTGGATTCATAAGGTTTATTGATTATGCCGAATGGATATCAAATACTGTACCTGTCTCAAAGTTAGAAAATAGCATCAGGATATGTACAGATTTTAGGGACTTGAATAAAGCATGCCCAAAGGATGATTTCCCATTACCTAATATAGATATCATTGTGGACTTAACGACAAGGCATGCCATGTTGTCAATAATGGATGGTGTCTCTGGATACAACCAGATTAAGATAGCTCCAAAAGATCAGGAGAACACTACATTTACATGTCCATGGGGAACCTTCTGCTGGAATGTCATGCCATTTGGTTTGAAAAATGCAAGAGCAACCTATCAAAGAGCAATGACCACAATCTTTCATGATATGATGCACATGTTCATGGAGGATTACATGGATGATATTCTAGCTAAATCTTGTACTAGGGAAGGACATCTACATATCCTAAGAAAAATCTTCACAAGGCTAGAGAAATTCAATGTCAGGCTAAACCTTAAGAAATGTGTCTTTGGGGTCACCTCAGCAAAACTTTTGGGATACATAGTCTCAGAAAAGGGCATTGAAGTAGATCCATCAAAAGTTAAGGAAATAATGGAAATGCCACCACCCAGAAATATCAGTTAGCTCAGGTCACTACAGGGAAGGCTCCAATCAATTAGGAGATTTATCTCCCAACTGGCGGACAAAATTCATCCATTCAATCATCTATTGTGTAAAAATGTTGTTTTAAAATGGGATAATGGGTGTGAAACTACATTCAATCAAATAAAGCAATATCTGATGTCACTGCCTATTCTCATGCTGCCTACAGAAGGAAGACCTCTGACACTATACATTGCAACAACAGATATCTCTTTAGGAGCATTATTGGCACAAGAAGATTATGAAGGAAGGGAGCATGCCATCTACTATATCAGTAGAACTTTAAATGGGTATGAAATAAACTACACTTTTATTGAGAAATCTTACTTGGTGGTGCTATTTTCTACTCAACAACTCTGACATTATATGTTGAATCATACAATAAGGCTCATAGCGAAAATCGACCCCTTAAAATATCTACTCAGTAAGGCTGCCTTAACAAGTAGACTGGTCAAATGGGTCATGCTCTTAAGTGAGTTTGATATTCAATATGTGGAAAGAAAAGCCATCAAGGGTCAAGCAATCACCGAACAATTGGCTGAGGCTCCTTTACCAGATGATCCACCTATGACAATGGAGTTTCCAGATGTGGACATTTTGACAGTGATGCCACAACAATGGATATTGTATTTTGATGGATCATATACACAATGAGGATTTGGAGCAGGGATTTTGTTCATCACTCCCCAAGAACACACCATCCCAAAATCTTATAGACTGATGTTTCAATGTGGTGGAATATGAAGCATTAATCATTGGGGTTAAAATAACAATTGAATGGAAGATCACAGAATTACAGGTATATGGGGATTCTCAACTAGTCATTTATCAAGTAAATGATGAGTATCAAACGAAAGATGAAAATTTGATGCCCTATAAACAAAAAATAGATGATCTAAAACATTTTTCTGTAAATGTCAAATTTGATCAAATTCTAAGGGTAGAGAACAAAGTAGCAGATGCTATGGCAACAATTACTTCACTCTTACAATTTCTAGAGAAACGTGGTTGTTATGAGTTTATGGTAGAACAAGTATCATGTCCTTCTTACAATAGTTCGGAATCCAATACCATATGCCATTTAGATACCATTGAAACCTCCATCTATGAGAAAATCTATTCTTACCTAAAGGACAATATCCTCCCTCCTGATTTGTCTAGGAACCAAAAACACAGTTTCATCCTCCAATCCGCTTGGCATATTTTAATTGCCAACATCCTTTATCATTGAGGTCTTGATGGTACCTTACTCTGATGTTTAGAACATGATGAATCTGAAATGGCCTTATTTGAGGTTCATGAGTGTATTTGTGGCACTCATTCGAGTGGTATAACTCTAGCAAAGAAAATCCTTTGTTTATGATATTATTGGCCATGTATGGAGAAAGAGTCTTATCAATTTTAGAGAAATTCCAAAAATGTCAGATTCACAGCAATCTGATCGACACACCAGCTCAAGAATTGCATCCATTCACATCAACATGGCCCTTTTTTCAATATCGACTAGATTTGGTGGGAAAGATAAATCCATCTTCATCTAATGGACACAAGTTCATAATCACAACAACAAAATGGATAGAAGCAGTTCCTCTTACAACTATCACTGGAAAATAGATCTCATCATTCATATTGAATTACATAATCTTTCGGTATGGCATACCTCAATCTATTATCACTGAAAATGGATGGCCATTCAAAAACCAAGATGTCCAAGAACTATGTGATAAGTTTCATATACAACACCGTTTCTCAACAACGTACTATCCTCAGGGAAATGGCCAAGCAGAGGCCTCTAACAAAACAATTCTGAAAATACTCAAGAAAATGGTTAACGATGTTGGACATGATTGGCATGTTCAACTTAATCCTACAATGAGGGCCTATAGAACTAGTATCAGAATAGTGATAGGAGCTACATCATATGCCTTGGTATACAGATCAGAGGCTATACTACCCATTGAAGTAGAGATTCCATCACTCCATGTATCACTAAGAGGAATAATTTCAAATGAGAACTATAGGGTATCTAGACTTCAAGAACTAGAATTGTTGGATGAGCATCATCAACAAGTTATCAACCATCTAACCACTTACCGATAGAGAATATCAAAGAGCTATAATCATAGGGTAAAACCTAGAGTCTTTCAGGTGGGCGATTGAGTCCTAAAAGAGAACCCTAGAAATCAGCAGGACAGGGAAAAGAAAGGGAAGTTTGAACCTAACTGGCTAGGTCCTTTTTTCATCATATCAGTGTATGAATCAAGGGCCTATCAACTATCAACATCAGAGGGGGATTTGTTTGATGAACCTATCAATAGTATCCATCTCATAAAGTTCTATACCTAAATTTCCTAGTGCGTGGGTCAAACTTCAGGAAAATGGTTTTGTTGATGGTCAAAATGACACAAACAACATTAAAATAGAATATTTCTACTCTATTTCTCCCGAAAAAGAAAGACAACATATAGCAGCCTAACTCCCAAGGTCCTGGTAGTTGGTTCTCAACTGTCTGGTGTCATCCAATTGGTAAATGCAACTTTAATATTCAAGGGGTCTATGTTGGTAACAAAGAATGCAAGCAATGACTCATTTTAATGAACTGTTTTTAGTAAATCAAGGGGGTTTCAAACAAAAGAAAAAGATAGATCAGAGGGTAAACCAGTAAACATGAACAAAACTCATCTAGCATTTGGACATATACCTTCAACAATGAATGTTTTCCAATTAGATCAAGAAAACCAAAGCATGACACAATTCACAAAATAATCTATACCATTGTATGCATCTAAGGTGCTAATTTTAATTCGCCTATCACAACTATTTCAAAGATTTTTTTAAAAGAACACACATTCATTCATTGCTAAGATCATAGATCAACAGACTTCAATCAATTTAATTCAATGATAATCTAACAAGATAATCCTTAAATTCGGCTTCTTCTAATGACTTTCATCACATAAGAAACAATCATGCTTTAGCACAATCACTGGCATAAGATAGATTATAACTCATCAGCCTTATCAAGTAAAACTTAATTCTAACACCATATTAGATAAGCTGTAATTTTATTTAACTATAAAAATCAAGTAACAATGTATATTTGTAATCACTATGAAAAATTCTATCTCCTAATATTAGGTGGCTAGTTCTATTCTCTATTAGCCGACCCTTACAATATGATACCCAAAGGGTATTTATAGATGTACAAAATCTGAAGTCATCTTCTATTTTAAGCTGATCCACCTTTTTAGGAACTAAAACTCTCTTGGAAACTCAGATCAATTTGATCTTGATTTCTTACATTAAACATTCAATTAAACTGGAGAGCAGAAAATAGAAGAGAAAAAGGAAGTCATGTGCTTCAAGAACTGCCAGTGCTACATGCAACATGCAAAGAAGAAAAATCCATGCATGCATGAGATTTAGGCATACGAAGTTTTCTCCATCATATATTCATCGCAACTAGAGAAGACTTGTTGTAATGTGTCTGATTTAGGCCCATCCACCCAGCTGTCTTCAAACTTAATTCGCTCCAATTCTGTTGCAGCAAACCCTCTCATATCCTTTAGCTTTGTCAACTCTCTCTTGGCTACTCTTATTTCCTCTTTGATGTCCATCAATCTATCTACTAGCAGATCTTCACCATCATCTCCTTTATGCATGAGTCCTTTAAACCTTTCGCCCCATTTCTCTTTTATCTGGCTCAAAGGCAACCCTTCCTTTGTTAGTATATTAACATCTACTATGATAGCGATGACTGCCTCCAACTCCTCAAATTGTTCAATTAGATCCTTAACAGCATCTTGGACTTCATTTCTATGTTTGCACAAGAAATTTGTTCTGAATCGGAGTATACGAGAGGTCTTTTCCACAACATATTTATTATCCTCCTCGAGTATTGACTGTTCAAGAAGAGTAGTCAAAGGTAATGTACTAACCTTCTTCAATTTTTGACTATATTCTTTATATTCCTCTTCCTCCTTCTCCAATGCCTTAATATATTGATGCATTTCCCCTATCAACTCTTATGTCCCTTTGTGAACCTCAAAAGTTTCGACCAAAATTTCACCTACTTCATGATTTAACTTGTCAACCCACCTATCTAACATCTCCACTTTGCCCCTTACTTGTACTAAATCATCTACCTCCTTTTTGCTCAGCAAAATTGGAGTCTCAATAGTAGCTACCTATTGTGATCTTGGAGAAGAGACACTTTTCAAAAAGGAATGCAATTGATCTAACTAAGCCTTAAGCTCATCTTTCTTCTGCTTATCCTTTAACATCCTTGACTAGGTTGTCAAAGCTACCACATCAATTAGATTCAGCTACTGATCTTTGGTAGGCCTTCCCAAGTTAACAGTACTTAATTCATAATCCGTTAATTGCATGTCTCCTACCTCCTTTTCTGTCATCGATATGGCACACTCACCAACAATTTCTCCCTTGTCCATGAGCCTAGTAGAGTGCAGGGTCTTGGCCTTCTTTTTAGTTCTTTTTTGTTCAATCTCCTTCATCATATCCTACCAATTGAGAGGTTGTGAAGGTGTTATTGTTCTTTTCTATAGGTCCAATTTCAACCAAGTGGGAGCACATGGAGCAGTAGTCATCATAGTGGAAGAAGAAGCAATAGTAGTAGTAGAGGGTGGTTGCACATTTACTTGGGGTTGAGAATCAACCCTTGGTTCCTCTTGTTGTTCTTGCACCACATGCATCTGTAAAAGATTTTGAGCCTCTTCCCTATCATTTTGTTCCTGTATCTTCTTACCTTCTTCTTAATTCTTCAACCTCTCTTCTTCTAATCGTTCTCTCTCTAGTTTTCCTTTCTCCAATCTTTCCTTTTCTAATCTCTCCTTCTCTATTCTTTCCTTTTCCATTTTTTCCCTACCCAATTTTTCTTTCTCTAGAGCTTCTTTTTCCAGTTTCTCTTTCTCTAAAGCTTCTTGTTTTTCTTTCTTTAATCTTTTTGTCTCTAAATCTTTAATCTTTTCTGCCTTTTCTTCTTCTTGTTGTTGCTTCTGGATCAGTTCTGCAGCATCTTTCTCTTTTTGTAGCTTTCTAGTTAACTCCTCGGCATCCTTCTCCTTTCGCAATCACTTTGCTTCCTCTTTTTCCTTTTGAGCCTCTTCAGCAAGCTTCAACTTAGTCATAAGGACTTCCTTCTCCCTTCGATGTCTTGCCTTCTCTTCCTCAAGGTCATGAATCTTTTGTATCAATTCTAACTTATCATTTTCCTATTTAACCTTGAGTTCATGCTCCTGTTGCCTCTGTTGCCTCTCTACTTCATCAACTTTTGGCATAGCTTCAATTTGTTGTTGTTGTAGTATGGCATAAGCTTATGTCTTAGCATCCATTAAAATTTTCTTTTCTATTTTTGCAGCTTGCCCATCAGCAGCCTTCCTAACTTCTTCAAAAAATGCCCACTGCTCCCCTTGTGTCATTGCCTATTCAATATCCTCCTCTAGAGGCATATTTTCTTGTATTTCTTTATCTGACAGAGTTTCATCTGAATCTGTTCCAACATCATGAATTTCTACCTCCACTTCTTTTCCCTTTGTAGTTTTAACCATACTATGAAGAGTCCCCTTTTGAACTTCTTCACTTTGTTGTTTTGCAAGTGGAACTTGTGTAGAAGATTCACCTAAGGTAGGTGTTGAAACAACTGATCCCATTTGAGCATCTCCTTCTTGTGTTTCTGCTTCATCAACTGTTGCTTCAAGCTCTATTTCTTCAATGTCTAGAGGAAGGAACTCCAAAGGCTCCTTGGGAGTTGTCTTTCTTTTGAGCCTTTTACACCCTTTCCCCTTTTTAGGAGCTAGTCCTTGAGGAGCTTTGGTTCTTATAACCAACCATTGAACGTTTCTATCCAAGAATGCTATTCCTATCTGCTTAATACCAATAGTTTCCTCACTATCCCAGTCAATTGGATCTAGACTTTATTTCCTATGTTTAAAGCTTCATAAGATGGATCCAATACAACTCCATCATCCACCAATGTGTCAGGAATGTCATTTTTGCCTCCAAACTCTAACATGAGTGCGATAGGTAATCTTTCATAATTCTTCTTCCTCAAATCATACTCATCCTGTCGGTCACTCCAGAAATCTTCTAATAAATTAAAATGCTTGGCAAACATAGAAGGAAACAAGGCATTCATCTTACCCTTTGGATCAAAATACTTACGAGTTGTATATAAACCTAGCTTTAACTGTATCAGCTCACTACAGACCACCTTTGCTCCTACCAAATGCTGACAACTATACTCACCCAACTTCATGGGAAACTTGTGGCATCCTATCTTATGTTTTAATCCAAACCGAGCATTAACTCCAAGAGCCTGATATACAAATTCCATCAACACTATCCTGTTATTGCAACACCTTAGTAGCAAATGTGGATGGCCTTCAAAACCAGCTAGCCTAAAATATGTAAACATGGGGTATTGAATGTACCAACATCCCCATTCAGTAATAAATGCCATGGCCTCTTGACTCAGCCTATACCCTGCATCTTTGTTGAGTTGGTTAATGACCATATATATGAATGCATCATTAACCCTTCTGAATTGAGTCTTAGCAACCTGTAGAGACGGCTGGTTATAATGCTCCCACACCTTCTTTTGTCCATCTAACACTCCCATTATCCCTACTCTTTTCAAACCTGGGAAGATACCCAACCTTGCTGCTGCATACATAATGTAAGAAGTCATAAAAAAACATTTAGTCTCCCTAATGCTAGTCAGTTGATCATGAATAGCATCTGATATAATCATTGACCAATCAAACTGATGGGTGCCATTTAAAATTATTTGGATGAAGGGAAATATCCACTCCTTGAAATGAAAGGTATCTCTCTTCCCAAAAGCCCTAGACAACATCATTATCAAATCTGATACCTCCTTATAGAAATTTTCCCTCTTTGGTTGGTCTGCAAGCTCGGTTAGAGACTTTTTTTTAATTTTTAACCACTTTTTGTTCAATTGGGACTTGTTGGATTCCTTATATTTTCTATATTTCTCTAAGGCCTCTGCCTCATCCAGCTACACTAAGTTCTTGGGATCCGGGACATTAAATATACTTTGAAACATATGAAGATTAAGATCAATGATTAAATTATCTTGGGAATCCATGCATTGTTGGGTAGCTAGATTATAAGATCCTATAGTTGTCAAGATCAACTTCGGGCATTGGATTGATAAAGGAAACAGAGTGATATGGGTCAAGCCGAAATCAACAATTCTTTGTGTCCTCCCCATTATATCTTCAGCAAAGGTTTCTACATAGAGCTCCTTAAAATTGTATTGGCCCAAATTTGTGTCAGTGATGTCTGACCAATATGATTCTACTTTGCTTACTTTGACAACAGGACTCCTATGATTATACCTCAAGGTATAAGGTAATTGTTCTGGCTTGATCTTCTTTGGTTTAGGTGTTGCCTTTGATGTTCCTGCAGGCCGGTTCCTTTGGGAGGCTTCTCCTGATGTTCCCAACATCCTCTTAGCTTTCTTGCAACAAAACCTCTAGTTAGATCCTTGAATAAAACATCTCAAAATGTGTCTTTGAAATCATACCTTTCAAACATACATCGTAGGTGGAATCAAGCAGCAAACATCTCAAATAAACCTCTTTTAACATACTGTCGGGCTTGGAGAAAAAATTGTTATTGACATTCTACTAACTAGAAGCAGGCTCGGAGTCATAAGTGGAATAGTAATCAAAACCAGAACCAGAATGGAAACTGATTCGGTTTCCTTTAGATTTTATGTTTTCATATTCTATTTCGGTTCCGCTTCCACTTTCTCCAAGGTTAACATTTTCATGAAGTAAAGCTTCTTACTACAAGTGGAGTTGGAGACGGGATGGAAAATGGAATTGACACTAATCATAAAACATATCCAAAACTCTAAATCAATTCTGATCCCGCTTCTGCCTATGTTGACCATGATGTCATCAATGATTTTAACAACTTAATGCATAACTTCATGATTAAAGACCAAGGTCACATTAAACAAAATGAGGCTTAAAATATATGATGAAAAGACCATGCCCATATGACCGTGGGAGCGACTATATTTTAGGGCATCATATTTAATTATTTTAAACGTGATCATAGAAACGCATAAAACCCTAACTTAGAAAATGCAATATAAAACTAGGGCACGAATTTAACCTCTCTATTTAACCAGACAAATTCGTAAATAAAAATCCTAAGTAAAATCAAGATCTTATAAACCCTAACTTACTGACAAACAAATTTAATCTACATTACTGGTGAACCCTAATTAAATCTACATGTTTAAAACCTAACGCAACATGATGAGATCATGACAAAACATGAAAATGACTGTGCCCCAACTCACTAAAAACCAGAAACGCAAGCACAAAACGAAATCAAGAACAACAAATAAAGAAAGAAAAAAACAAACACGCCAAACTACTGAGATGATGAACTTTCCCAAAATCAAAATGAACAACACGAACAAAGAACAAGTAAGAAAATAAAAGAAAAATGAGAATAGGAACCCTACCTCGAACGCAAAACCTAGCAAACCTTCTGAAGAAATTTGCAAGCAACTATCTCCTCCTCCTTCAATCGATTCACTCAGATGAACTCCACAGGTAGTCTATTTTGGTCTTTGATTTCTTAACAATGATAATAATAACTCGCTTAATCCCTAATCAAGGTAAAAATCAAAGTTTCTACCTACACATGGCAATTGTCATTAACGCATTAAATGTAGTTAAGCAAAGTCGAATCTGGAGAAGAACAAACACTTCACTATAGTGCGACTTCGGTAAAAAGTCAATGACCAAGAAATGGCGGGAGTGGAATCAAAATGTAAACTGATTCGGAAACTTAAGGAATTTCCCAACTTTGTTCCCATTTCGGGTCCGAGTCTGCCAACAAAGAAAAAAACAAAACCAAAAACAAAAGTAAAATAAAAGACCAAAATAATAAAACTTAACACAAGGACTTAATCTAAAACAAAAAGTTCAAAAAGCGGAGGTGGAGACGGAATGGATTTTGATTTTACAATTTTGAATAAATAACGACTTAACATCCACTCTGGCTCCGGCTCCGACAAGGACAAAACAAAAGGTCAAAAAGAAAGGCTATCGGGATGGGGATCGAAACGAGTTTTGAAAGAAGTTTCAGAACCCGATTTGGTTCCGATTCTGATTCTGACAGACTAAACCAAAGAAAAACAAAGTGTTGGAAACAAAAAGACTCCAAACTTTGTTTGAAAACAACAAAAGATAAAAAACAACAAAGGGGGGCCCATTTTGACCAAGGAAAAAGATAGGGTGGTTATGCAAGGCATAACAAATGGCGACTCGACTGGGAAAATGGTTTACCCATTTTCAAGATACCCAAAGAAAATTTTAGTCACCCTAAAACTATTTGGTTTATGAAACATACTAACTTGAATAAGATCAGTTATATGTCGGATAAGTTTGAGCTAGAATCTCAGATGTATGTGCTCATGAGTCATTTCTAAATTTGAGTGTGTGCAATATAATGTGCATCATTCTTTGTAGATACTTTCTCTATTTGTGAACAACTATACCTAAGATTCAAGCTACATAGGTTGAGTCCTTTAACTATCATGCAATAAAATTATGGGAATTGCTTCACTGCCAGACAGGCATCCATAGCCCCAATGGAGATACCTCTAATTCTCTCAAAGCATTGCTCTACTGCCAGCTAGGCGTCCATAGCCCCAATAGAGATACTTGATTACCCACTTGATATTGAAATTGCCTCTTCTTTATTTTGTTTCTTTCATTCATTTTTTTTCTTTTAAAACCTTGCTTTTGGAAATCTTTTGTGCACCTTCCTCAATACTTCATACATAATGAATTTGAAACATGGGTTGAGAACTACTATGGATTTCATGATAGTTTTGGAATCGTATTTTTCACTTGAATCAAAGGGTAAATCCATTCTAAAAAAAATAGGTACTTACTCATGCAAATGTTTTCCTAATTTGGTGATAGATCTTTGATCACAATTCATGAGATATTCATAATATATCTTCTATCCTTAATAACTTTTCCAACCCAAACTAGAATGGTCATAAAACATAAGTTTCATAACGAAATCTTTTTCAATGATGGTAATGAAAATACCTAAACCAATTTCTCCCTAGTACCAGTAGCATACTTTGGATAACAACCCCTTAAATTGAAATGAACAAAATGAAGATCCCCAACGAAACAAGAAAAGACAAAACAAATACAAAAAAACATCAGACCTTTTATGCACTAAAATAGTGCTTGAGAAATTGGCCATTAACTGGTAATGGAATAGGCACTCCTGTTAAGGTACTCAAACGAAAAGCATTCTCGCCTAATATTTCAGCCACTCGATAAGGACCTAACCAAAGTCTATCAAAATTTTGATGATCTCCTTTCTTCTCTCTAGCCTTATCCCATAATAACACAAGATCTGATATTCTAAAGGCTTTTATCTTGGCTCTTTTGTCAAACCAACATTTGACAACAGCCTGATGTTTAGAGAATTGTTGCAAAGCAGCGTCTCTTTGCTCTTCCATGTTTAACAAATTAATTAGTCTAACCTCAATCCTATCATCCTTGGTATAAAATTCCTACATGAACTTAAGGACAGGTATCTATAAATGGATTGGGAAGATTGGATCTTGGCCATAAACTAACTTAAAAGGTGATTTTCCTAGAGCTACTTTGATTCTGGTTCGATCTACCCATAAGGTGAATCTCAACTGGGTGTGCCAGTTCCTAGGATTGTTCTCTAACAACTTTCTTATAACTTCCAACAAGTTTTTATTTATGGACTCAGCCACTCCATTCCCCTGAGGGTAGTAATTGGAAGAATACTTCAAAACAATTTTATGTTCATAGGCCCATGAAATGAAATCACCAGAAGAAAAAGTAGGGCCGTTATCACATACTAGAGCAAATGGAACTCCAAACCTAGTTGTGATGTTCTCAGTGAGAAACTTGATGACCACCTTTGTGGTGCTATTCTTACAAGGTTGTGCCTCAGTCCAACTTGTGTAGTAGTCAGTTGTAGTCAAGATGAATTTATGACCTGCAAAAGAATTTGGATTAATTACACCTACAAAATCAAGTGCCCATTGAGCAAATGGCCTTACCTCATATACTGGTTGTAGGGGCATTGCAGGATTTCTTTCTCTAGGTGCAAAAGTTTGGCATACATGACAAGTCCTGCAATGTTGATGTGCATCTCTAAATATATAAGGCCAATAATAGCCTGATCTTAAAATTTGATGAGCCAAAGCATCAGTAGATCCATGCCCTGTTCCATGCCTCCCATGAAACTCAAAAATAGCATGCTTAGATTCTGGTTGATCCAAATAGTGTAGGTGAATTCATTGAAAATTCTTTCTATAAATGGATCCCCCTTTGAGCATGTAATGAGCACTCTTCATCCTCAATGCTCTCCTCTGAGTAGCATTCATTCCTTCTAGAAATTTTTTATTGAGGAGGAAGAAGATTAAATCCGTATACCAGGGATCCTTTGTAAATGATTGGATGGTGTACTGTTGGCAAGTAATATTTTTGTCTACTTCAGCCATTAATTTTGATGATCTTTGTCCTCAAATGAGTTTCATTGAGTGAATATCTAAGTCAAACTCCTGTAATATTTCCATCCATTTCCCTCTTCACTCCCTAAATTCACTTTGCATCAAAAGAGACTTCACAGCTGGATCTAGAACTATGGCCATCACTTGACTTCGAATTATGTAATGTCTGAACTTCTTCACTGCTCGTACCAATGCAAAGCCTTATTTTTCTAGTGGTGAGTACCTTACTTCTGCATTCTTAAATGGAGAGCTCATAAAATTAATCGGTCTCTCCTCACTCTCTTCTCTTCTCTATGTTAAAATTGTTGCACATGAATGGTCAGAAGCAAAAGAATAAATGTAGAAGGGTTTTAGATAATCTGGGCTTGTCAAAATAGGTGCCTCAGATATAGATTGTTTAATCTACATGAAAGCAGACTTAGCCTCTTCACTCCACTCAATTTTCGCATCCTTCTTCATCATTTCATTGAGGGGTTTGACAATCTTTGCAAACCTTGTTATAAATTTCCTAAAAAAATTGATCCTTCCAAAGAAAGACCTCATTTCCTTCTTGCTACTTGGCTTTGTCAATTTCAAAATGGCCTCCACTTGGTCAGGATCTATGGAAATCCCTTCCTCTGATATAATGTGACCTAATAGCTTCCCTTCAAACACTCCAAATACACATTTCTTTGGGTTAAGAGAGACACCATAACTTATAAATTTATTTAGAACCTTTTCCAGGTCTACAACATGATCTTCTCTATTCCTAGAGAAGATGGTTAAATCATCTACATAAATGATTATACATTTTAAATTAGATCTTTGAAAGCTACATCCATCGCCCTTTGAAAAGTAGCTCCAGCATTGATGAGACCGAAAGGAATCCTCCTGTAAGCAAATGTGCCCCATTTAGTGGTGAAAGCGGTCTTCATCCTATCCTCATAACTAACCAAGACCTGATTGTATCCAGAATAACCATCCAAAAATGAAAGCATCTAGGATCCATTAACCTTTTGTAATACTTCATCAAGAGAAGGTAATGGATAATTGTCTTTCTCATAAGCCTTGTTTAGATTCCTAAAATCAACACACAATCTGATCTCACCATTCTTCTTGTGCACAGGAACCAAATTAGCCACCCAGGTAGAATGTCTAACCGAAAATATTATTCTAGCAGATAAAAGTTTCTGCACCTCCTTCTAAATTAAGGGCTCAATTAAAGCATTGATTGGGCGTTGCTTTTGGTGAAAAGGCTTGGCATCTGGCTTGAGAGGGATGGTATGAGTAATCATTGATGTGTCAAAAGTTTTTAGATCATCATAACTCCAAGCAATACCTTCAATGTTTTGCTCCAAGACCTTGATTATCTTGTCCTTAATTTTCTAAGGACAAGTATTTCCTATAAGAACATTCCTTTCTAGGCCTGAGTGATTCAAATTAACATATTCATACTTCCCTCCATCACTCTCTGTAGGCACCCTTTGGTGAGCCCTTGGGTCAAAGTCAAATATCCTCTCTAAAGAAACCATCCCTTTTGGAATGCTATTACTCTTCAAATCCAATATCCCTTCTGGACCCTTTTTCTCAGGATCCCAATCTCCCTGATCTCATTCAGATTCATCTATTATTTGTCCTTGAAAAACATCAGAACTTTCCAAAAAGGCCAATATGTGTTGATCATCATCAAATACTTGAAAGTGTCTAACATTATCCGGAACAGCTAGGACTAAAATCAACTCAATTGAAAACCTCTTTAGATTAGAATTTTGCATGGGTTCCAATGTGCTAGCAGCAATAGCTAGAGCATCTGCAATTTGATTAGCTTCCCTAGGGATCAGACTAATCCCAAAAGCATCAAAATCTTCGATCAAATTCCAAACCTTGTTTTTGTACGTAGCCAATCTTTTGTTGTGGCATGTATATTAGCTACATACCTGCTTTACAATCACCTCAGAATCTCCCATAACCATGAGAGAAATGACCTTCTTCTTATGAGCCAACATAAGACCTCGAGCAAGTGCTTCATACTCAACCACATTGTTTGTGCAACCGAACTGCAATCTATAAGAAGCAAAGTAAGTCTTCCCTTTCAGGTTAGTTAGCTCAATCCATGCTCCACTTCCTACTTTAGATTTAGAACCATCAAATTTAAGAGTCCACAATTGATCCTTGGCTGGGAGTTCTTTCCTTTTAGTGATAATAGGGGATGACTTACTTGAGATGTGTGGCAGCTCAGACTTTTGTTGTTTATCAAAATTTAACTTGGGACAAAGTTCAGTTGAATATTTTTCTATGTTTTTAGCCTACTCAGAAATCACTTCCTAAACACCCTCTTGGGTTAAATTGCAATCCAACTCATTTCTCATCAATTCCTTGGGTATTGGCAAAGTATCTAGGGCAAGTGTATTAAATAGGAACTGGGACACCTCAACTTCTTGTTGGATTTTAGAACATATAGCCTGAGTCTGTTCTTCTGGTGAAGGACCTTCCTGTTGAGAAAGACTAGCCCGTGTAAGAATAGTTGCATCCTTAACTTGGAAAGAAAACTCATTGATGGGGGTCTGGGCTTGTTTCTCTTGACATATTTATTGAGGCTAGTCTACATGACTTAGAATATCTAATCTTGATTGACATGCTAATTCTGAATGATTATGATAATAAATTCTACACCAATTAGGAAGCAACAAACTACTCAAATCAGTTTATTCTCCTAAAACCAGCTTATCTTGTTGCAATTTCTTTATCAAAACCTCTTGGTTGATGCAGATCATTGGGTCACTATTTTTGAGGGGAAATTTATCCCTAGGAATAACTACAGAGAAATTAAGGACTTCCTCTTGTTTGTAAACTCCTATCTCAGTCTCAAAATATGCTACTTCATTTGAAGCATCATATTCTATAATCATATGCTTGAGTCTAGGTTCACTTTCAATCCTTATCTATGTTGCAACCCCCTTCTAGGGTAGCCACATGTGAGAGAAATCCAAGGACAAATATCCACCAATACTTTTCATCAGCTCCCTACTTAGAAGCATCCCATATGTCTCTGGGATATCAGCCACTTGGATATCTATATAGGTCTGGATCCTTGGATCTTATCCAACCTGTACATGCATGTTTTTTAGTTCACCTACAACATTGACCTCGGTTTTATCTAACTGAATCACTTTCTTATTGGTTAGGATAGGACTCAATCCTAACTTTTTACATATTGAAAAGGGCATAACATTCTCTAATGCTCTAGAGTCTAATAAACAATTATGCAAATTCTTTCCAAAAATCTTTAAGCTTAAAAGAAAAGGTGGGGTACTAGTCTTACCTTTATAAATGGCTGCATTTGTCTCCTTTGCTGGAGTCACTTTACCTTTTCCCTTTAAGTGATCTGTCTCCTCCAAGAATTTCAATACCACCTCACATTGAGTTGGGCACCACTTCATGATGCCAAAGAATGACAAGGACATTTTCTATCTCTACAATTCTGTAATAAAGTCAAATTCTGAATCATTCCTAACTTGATATTTAGGAAAAGGAGGTGAATTGCCTCTATTCTGAAGATCATAAGGTCCCTTTGGTGGTGGTGGATTATTATTTGCATTTTAGTTTGGTGGGACCATGTTGTTTGGGGGTGCAGATATAGTAAATGGGCCCTTATTCTAATTTCTCAGAAAGTCACCTCCTTTGGACTGAAAAGCTTGAGCATCATATACATCTTCCTCTGGCTCATTATCTCCTTGCATAGGAAACTGATACTTTTCTTCAATAGTTTCATAAGTCATAGCAGTACTGACTGACCCATTATCCTAATTGGAATTTCCTGCTAGAGGATGGGCATCAGCTTGTGCAATCTTTACAATCTTCTCCATTTCATGGTAGTTAACCTCAGAATGTGTTGCAGTATCATGTAGCCTTTACCAATTAGTCATGAAATTAAGGTCAGCAACATTAGCAATGTGTGGTCTCTCCTCACCAGATTGATAGTTATGGGGAACTCCCCCATTGTTAGGTCTAGTATTCCATTGTCCATTGTTGTTGTTGAACCTCTGATTATATCCTCTATTCTGATTTTGGTAATTTTGGTTAGAGGAATTTTGACTCTAAAAGTTCCGGTTGGTGTTCTGGTTCCCATTCTGATTGGAATAATTTCCCTGGTTGTTATAACCTCCCTGATTCTGATAATTCTGATTTTGGTTGTGGGGAGGGTTTTGCCTAAGCTGTGCCACGTCATTAGACATTTGAGATAGAGTCTTCTTGAGAGTCTCTAACTCACTTGTTAGTTGGACAGTTTGCTCATTTTGCACTTTCTATACTATGGCTGGGGAATGAACATGGGTTGATCCTCCCACTTGTTGTTGTGGATTTTGAGGTTGTTGGAAAGAATCTTGCATGCCATTACCGAAAAAGGGCATGGTAGGTGGAGCTTGTAGCTTAGACATCGGTCCATATTGGGAGTAAGACATCCATAGGACAGTGTTGTATAATGGTGGGTTAGGCATCTGATAATTCATGGGAGGAAGAGCTACTCCTAAACCTCTTGGTTGCATACTTATCTATTGTTACAGCTTGATGGCCAAATGATAAAATTTAGATAAAGAGTCAATCTCACCAGGATGATAAATTCTCTGCAAGAATAGGCCAATTAAGGGATCAACAACTCTTAAATATGCCTATATGGCAATATTCTCAGCTACTAGATAAGGGTCTTGCAACCTATGAAACATTCTTTGGAATCTAGTATTGAACAAAGGTAGTGGCTCATGATGTTCCTTTCTTATTGAGGCAAACTGGTGATACAAAATGGTAGGGTCTACATAAACCCGAAATTGATTAATAAATGCATTTTCTAAATCTGTCCAACCTAGGATAGATCCTCAGGGAAAATTTAAATACCAATTATATGCCATATCTCCTAAAAAGTAAGGAAACAGTCTAAATACCACATCCTCATGAGCAACTTGATCTCTTGTGCAAGCATCTTTGAATTCTTGTATGTGCTCCTCAACACTTCTTGATTCACCATGTATGTATTTAGGACAAAACTTTTATGGGTTCTTTGGTAAATCATGCATTCCTCCTGGAATAATCCCTAATGGACAGGGATTATTCACAAAGTAAGCCATGGGTGGGATTGGTTGAGCAGGTGGTGATATAGGCTGAATTGGTGGAGACTCGGGCCTACTTGGTGGTGGTGATGTAGGTGGAACTGATGGTGGTGTAGGTGGATTTGGTGGAAATCCAGGTGGAGTAAGTGGTGGTGGCAAGGTAGGTATAAGTATCCTATGAGCATGGGGTCTAGGTCCGACCGGGGTTTGAAGTTCTTCAAATGGTTCAGGATTAGTGGAGGATCTGAGAAACCTCCCATATTTCTTCGGTGAGAAAGACACAATGCGAGCTAGCTTGTTCTTTCAGGCCCTCCTTCTAGCGCTAGAACTGTCGATGGTGAAAATGACACAAACAACGTTAAAACAGAATATTTCTATTCTATTTCTCCTAAAAAAGAAAGACAACATATAGCAGCCTAACTCCCAAGGTCGTGGTAGTTGGTTCTCAACTGTTTGGTGTCACCCAATTGGTCCATGCAACTGTAATATTCAAGGGGCCTATGTTGGTAACAAAGAATGCAAGCAATGACTCATTTTACTGAACTATTTTTAGTAAATCAAGGGGGTTTCAAACAAAAGAAAAAGATAGATCAAAGGGTAAACCAGTAAACATGAACAAAACTCATCTAGCATCTGGACAAATACCTTCAACAATGAATGTTTTCCAATCAGATCAAGAAAACCAAAGCATGATACAATTCATAGAATAATCTATACCATTGTATGCATCTAAGGTGCTAATTTTAATTTGCCTATCACAACTATTTCAAAGATTTTTTTAAAAGAACACACATTTATTCATTGCCAAGATCATAGATCAACAGACTTCAATAAATTTAATTCAATGATAATCTAACAAGATAATCCTTAAATCTAGCTTCTTATAATGATTTTCATCACATAAGAAACAATCATGCTTCAGCACAATCACTGGCATACCATTAGATTATATCTCATCAGCCTTATCAAGTAAAACTTAATTCTAACACCATATTGCATAAACTGTAATTTTATTTAACTATAAAAATCAAGTAACAATGTATCTTTGTAATCACTACGAAAAATTCTATCTACTAATATCAGGTGGCCAATTCTATTCTCTATCAGTCGGCCCTTACAATATGATACCCAAAGGGTATTTATAGATGTACAAAATCTGAAGTCCTCTTCTATTTTAAGCTGATCCACCTTTTTAGGAACTAAAACTCTCTTGGAAACTCAGATCAATTTGATCTTGAGTTCTTACATTAAACATTCAGTTAAACTAGAGAAAAGAAAATAGAAGAGAAAAAGGAAGTCATGCGCTTCAAGAACTGCCAGTGCTGCACACAACATGCAAAGAAGAAAAATCCATGCATGCATGAGATTTAGGCATACAAAGTTTGCTCCATCATATATTTGTCGTAGCTGGAGAAGACTTGTTATAATGTGTTTGATTCAGGCCCATCCACCCAAGTGTCTTCAAACTTAATTTGCTCCAATTATGTTGCAGCAAACCCTCTCATATCCTTTAGCTTTGTCAACTCTCTCTTGGCTACTCTTATTTCTCTTTTATCTGGCCCAAAGGCAGGCCTTCCTTTGTTAGTATATTAACATCTACTATGATAGCGATGACCGCCTCCAACTCCTCAAATTGTTCAATTAGATCCTTAACAACATCTTGGACTTCATTTATATGTTTGCACAAGAAATTTGTTCTAAATCGAAGTATACGAGAGGTATTTTCCACAAAATATTTATTATCCTCCTCGAGTATTGACTGTTCAAGAAGAGTACTCAAAAGTAATGTACTAACCTTCTTCAATTTTTGACTATATTCTTTATATTCCTCTTCTTGCTTTTCCAATTCCTCAATATATTGATGCATTTCCCCTATCAACTCTTCTATCCCTTTGTGAACCTCAAAAATTTCTACCAAAATTTCACCTACTTCTTGATTTAACTTGTCAACTCACCTATCTAACATCTCCGCTTTGCCCCTTACTTGTACTAAATCATCTGCCTCCTTTTTGCTCAGTAAAATTGGAGTCTCAATAGCAGCTACCTGTTGTGATCTTGGAGAAGAGACACTTTTCAAAAAGGAATGCAATTGATCTAACTGAGCCTTAAGCTCATCTTTCTTCTACTTATCCTTTAACATCCTTGACTTGGTTGTCAAAGCTACCACATCAATTAGAATCATTTGTTGATCTCTGGCAGGCCTTCCCAAGTTAACAGAACTTAATTGATAATTCGTTAACTGCATGTCTCCTACCTCCTTTTTTGTCATTGGTATGGCACACTCAGCAACAATTTCTCCCTTGTCCATGAGCCTAGTAGAGTGCAAGATCCTGGACTTCTTTTTAGGCCTTTTTTGTTCAATCTCCTTCATCATATCCTCCCAATTGATAGGTTGTGAAGGTGTTACTGTTCTTTTCTGTAGGTCCAATTTCAACCAAGTGGGAGCACATGGAGCAGTAGTCATCATAGTGGAAGAAGAAGCAATAGTAGTAGTAGAGGGTGGTTGCACATTTACTTGGGGTTGAGAATCAACCCTTGGTTCCTCTTGTTGTTCTTGCACCACATGCATTTGTAAAATATTTTCAGCCTCTTCCCTATCCTTTTGTTCCTCTATCTTCTTACCTTCTTCTTCCAATTGGTCTCTCTCCAGTTTTCCTTTCTCCAATATTTCCTTTTCTAATCTCTCCTTCTCTATTCTTTTCTTTTCCAGTTTTTCCCTACCTAATTTTTCTTTCTCTAGAGCTTCTTTTTCCAGTTTCTCTTTCTCTAAAGCTTCTTGTTTTTCTTTCTTTAATCTTTTTATCTATAAATCTTTAAGCTTTTCTACCTTTTCTTCTTCTTGTTGTTGCTTCTGGATCAATTCTGCAACATCTTTCTCTTTTTGTATCTTTTTGGTTAACTCCTCGGCATCCTTCTCCTTTCACAATCGCTCTACCTCCTCTTTCTCCTTTTGAGCCTCTTCAGCAAGCTTCAACTTAGTCATAAGGACTTCCTTCTCCCTTTGATGTCTTTCCTTCTCTTCCTCAAGGTCATGAATATTTTGTATCAATTATAACTTATCATTTTCCTCTTTAACCTTGAGTTCATCCTCCTATTGCCTCTATGGCTTCTCTACTTCATCAGCTTTTGAATTAGTTCAATTTACTGCTGCTTTAGTACGGCATCAGCTTGTGTCTTAGCATCCATTAAATTTTCTTTTCTATTACTGCAGCTTGCTCATCAACAGCCTTCCTAACTTCTTCAAACAATGCCCACTACTCCTCTTGTGTCATTACCTGTTCAGTATCCTCCTCTAGAGGCATATTTTCTTGTATTTCTTTATCTGACAGAGTTTCATCTGAATCTGCTCCAACATCATGAATTTCTAGCTCCACTTCTTTTCCCTTTGTAGTTTCAACCATACTATGAAGAGTCCCCTTTTGAACTTCTTCACTTTGTTGTTTTGCAAGTGGGACTTGTGTAGAAGATTCACCTAAGGTAGGTGTTGAAATAACCGATCCCATTTGAGCATCTCCTTCTTGTGTTTCTACTTCATCAACTGCAGCTTCAAGCTCTATTTCTTCAATGTCTAGAGGAAGGAACTACAAAGGCTCCTTGGGAGGTGTCTTTCTTTTGAGCCTTTTATACCCTTTCCCATTTTTAGGAGCTGGTCCTTGAGGAGCTTTGGTTCTTAGAACCAACCATTGAACGCTACTATCCAAGACTACTCTTCCTATCTGCTTAATATCAATAGTTTCCTCACTATCCCAGTCAGTTGGATCCAGAATTTTAGTTCCTATGTTTAAAGCTTCATAAGATGGATCCAATACAACTCCATCATCCACCAATGTGTCAGGAATGTCATTTTTGACTCCAAACTATGACATGAGTGCGATAGGTAATCTTTCATAATTCTTCTTCCTCAAATCATACTCATCTTGTCGGTCACTCTAGAAATCTTCTAATAAATTAAAATGCTTGTCAAACACAGAAGGCAACAAGGCATTCATCTTACCCTTTGGATCAAAATACTTATGAGCTATATATAAACCTAGCTCTAACTATATCAGCTCACTACAGACCACCTTTTCTCCTACCAAATGTTGACAACTATACTCACCCAACTTCATGGGAAACTTGTGGCATCCTGTCTTATGTTTTAATCCAAACTGAGCATTAACTCCAAGAGCCTGATATACAAATTCTATCAACACTATCCTATTATTGCAACACCTTGGCAGCAAATATGGATGGCCTTCAAAACCAGCTAGCCTAACATATGTAAACCTGGGGTGTTGAATGTACCAACATCCCCATTCAGCAATAAATACCCTAGCCTCTTGACTCAGCCTGTACCCTGCATCTTTGTTGAGTTGGTTAATGACAACATCTATGAATGCATCATTTACCCTTCTGAATTGAGTCTCAGCAACCTGTAGAGACAGCTAGTTATAATACTCCCACATCTTCTTCTATCCATCTAACACTCTCATTATCCCTACTCTATTCAAACCTGGGAAGATACCCAACCTTGCTACTGCATACATAATGTAAGAAGTCATAAAAAAGCATTTAGTCTCCCTAATGCTGGTCAATTGATCATGAATAGCATTTGATACAATCATCGTCAAATCAAACTGATGGGTGCCATTTAAAATTATCTGGATGAAGGGAAACATCCACTCCTTGAAATGAAAGGTATCTCTCTTCCCAAAAGCCCTAGACAACATCATTATCAAATCTAATACCTCCTTATAGAAATCTGCCCTCTTTGGTTGGTCTGCAAGCTTGGTTAGAGACTTCGTTTTTGTTTTTAACCACTTTTTGTTCAAGTGGGACTTGTTGGATTCCTTATATTTTCTATATTTCTCTAAGGCCTCTGCCTCATCCAACTACACCAAGTTCTTGGGATCCGGGACATTAAATATACTTTAAAACATATGAGGAGTAAGATCAATGATTACATTATCTTGGGAATCTATGCATTGTCGGGTAGCTGGATTATAAGCTCCCGCAACTGTCAAGATCAACTCCGAGAATTGGATTGATAAAGGAAATAGAGTGATACAGGCCAAGCCAGAATCAATAATTCTTTGTGTCCTCCCCGTTATATCTTCAGCAAAGGTTTCCTCATACAGCTCCTCAAAATTGTATTGGCCCAAATTTGTGTCGGTGATGTCTGACCAATCTAATTCTACTTTGCTTACTTTGACAACAAGACTCTTGTAATTATACCTCAAGGTATAAGGTAACTATTCTGGTTTGATCTTCTTTGGTTTAGGTGTTGCCTTTGATGTTCCTACAGGCCGGTTCCTTTGTGAGAATTCTCCTAATGTTCCCGACATCCTCTTAGCTTTCCTGCAACAAAACCTCTAGTTAGACCTTGAATAAAACATCTCAAAATGTGTCTTTAAAATCATACCTTTCAAACATACATCAAAGGCGGAACCAGGCAGCAAACATCTTAAATAATCCTCTTTTAACATACTATCAGGCTCAGAGCAAAAACTGTTATTGACATTCTACTAACTAGAAGTGAGCTCAGAGTCGGAAGTGGAATAGTAATCTGAACAAGAACCGGAATGGAAACTAATTCGGTTTCCTTCAGATTTTTTGTTTTCATATTTTGTTTTGGTTCCGCTTCCACTTCTGCCAAGGTTGACATTTTCATGAAATAAAGCTTCTTTCTACAAGCGGAGTCAGAGACGGGATGGAATATAGAATTGACACTAATCATAAAACATATCCAAAACTCTAAATCAATTCTGATACCGCTTCCACCTATGTTGACCATGACATCATCAATGATTTTAACAACTTAATGCATAAATTCATGATTAAAGACCAAGGTCATATTAAACGAAATGAGGCTTAAAATATATTATGAAAAGACCATGCCCATATGACCGTGGGAGCGACTGTATTTTAGGGCATCATATTTAACTATTTTAAATGTGATCATAGAAACGCATAAAACCCTAACTTAGAAAATGCAATATAAAACTAGGGCACGGATTTAACCTCTCTATTTAACTAGACAAATGCATAAATAAAAATCCTAAGTAAAACCAAGATCTTATAAACCCTAACTTACTGACAAACAAAATTTAATCTACGTGTTTAAAACCTAACGCAACACGACGCGATCATGACAAAACGTGAAAACGACCATGCCCCAACTCACTAAAAACTAGAAATGCAAGCACAAAACGAAATCAAGAACAACAAATAAAGAAAAAAAAAAAAACACGCCAACCTACTGAGACGACGAACTTTCCCAAAATCAAAACGAAAAAAAAAAACAAAGAACACGAAAGCAAATAAAAAAAAACAAGAATAGGAACCCTACCTCGAACGCAAAACATGGCAAACCTTCTGAATAAATTCGCAAGCAACTATCTCCTCCTCCTTCAATCAATTCACTCAGATGAACTCCACAATTGCTCTATTTCACTCTTTGATTTCTTAACAATGATAATAATAACCCGCTTAATCCCTAATCAAGGTAAAAATCAGAGTTTCTACCTACACATGGAAGTTGTCATTAACACATTAAATGTAGTTAAGTGGAGTCGAAACTGGAGAAGAACAAACACTTCACTACAGTGCGACTTCGGTAAAAAGTCAATGACCAAGAAACGGCGGGAGATGAATCAGAATGGAAACTGATTCGGAAACTTAAGAAATTTCCCAACTTCATTCCCATTCCTGGTCCGAGTCTGCCAACAAAGCAAAAAACAAAACCAAAAACAAAAGTAAAATAAAAAGACCGAAATAATAAAACTTAACACAAGGACTTAGTCTAAAACAAAAAGTTCAAAAAGTGGAGGTAGAGACAGAATGGATTTTGATTTTGCAATTTTGAATAAATACCAACTTAACATCCACTCCAGCTCCGGCTCCAACAAGGACAAAACAAAAGGTCAAAAAGAAAGATTGTCGGGATGGGGATCGAAACGAGTTTTGAAAGAAGTTTCAGAACCCGATTTGGTTCCGATTCCAATTCCGACAAACTAAACCAAAGAAAAACAAACTGTTGGAAACAAAAAGACTTCAAACTTTGTTTGAAAACAACAAAAGATAAAAAACAACAAAGGGGGACCCATTTTGACCAAGGAAAAAGATGGGGTGGTTATTCAAGGCATAACAGGTTTCCTTGATGAAAACCTAGCAAATAGGTGTCTTGCTAATAGAAAATACAAAAAATACAAGAAAGAAAAATGAGAGAAATAAAAATACAAAAACAAAAAGTGTAATCAAAACATATAGTGAAAACTTGGAAACGGGCATTGTATGTGATTCTAAACCATCTTTCCCATCTATTTTGAAACATATCAGGATCATTAGTCTGGTAGTCATTACCATTTCATATCATATCATTAGCCTTGCCATCATTGCATCCATTATAACATCATTTCACATAAGTCATGTCTCACACTAAGCTTGGGGGCAACATCTGGATATCAATGGGGGCAGCAAAACATCGGCTTCGCCAAATGGGAAAACAAAAGTATGAAAAGTAAAAAAAAGATAATGATCAAAGCACAACATCAATCACCATTGGAAATGCATCAAACATTTGTATCCTACCAAGAAAATCCAAAAAAAAGTTGAAAAGCCAATCTAGAAAAGCAAAAACTAAAAGAGCATGAGTCTGTGTCAGTTAAACTACGTGGTATTTGTGTGTGTAATGTAGGCAAGGCTAATCTTTGATCAGCCCCCGAGACCCCTAGGATAGGTTAGTAGGTCAAGTATTTTGGTCAAAAATCTCAGAAAATCACAAAAACATCACAAAATCAAGATGAATTATATAATCTGAATAATGATTGAAACACTCTAAGTAAAAGGTGGGTAAGTTGTATTTTTTTAATTATTATCATTTCTTTAGAGTGACTCGATGAGGTAAATAAACTAGAGAAACAAGGAAGAATAATGATATTTTTATTGTCTATTGTATGTACATTAATCATATAAAAGTGTGAATTATCGAGGGATGTGCTATACAAATGTATCATCGATGACATTCAGAATTCACACACTAAAATGATTAATCTCTTCTTGTTTACACAAAAAATTCTCAGGTCATCTCGGTTCAATTATACCTAGATGCTTGTTTTTGCTTGCAATATCAAAAATCATGAAATTAGTACTCAGGTCCTCATTGGTCTAACATATACCACTAATGCTTGTACTCACTTTCAACATCCTAAAAATCTCTATGATGATACCAAGCACAAAAGTATTGTTAAAATGACAATGGTTTTGCATATAGTTGTATGATAAAATTAGACTGCATTCATAATAAATTCTACATCTACAGAGTGTTTGTTACATAAAGGATTCCAATTAATGATTATCTTTTCTACAAATATGATTGAGTATACTTGGCATAAACCAAAAATCATCAAAAACATATAAGAGCATCATCTCATCATTGCAAATCTTTTATCATCTCATCATTCATGCATTTAACATCAAATAGTTGTGCATTTATTGTACCATATTTTCCACATCATATCATTTTTATCAATACATCATGTTCATTGCACCATATCATTTATTACATTATCATTCATCATAAACTATCATCTTTATCAATACATCATGTTCATTACACCATATCATTCAATACATTATTACCATATGCATTTGAATTTTTTTCAACCCATACATCATTTTTCATCCATGAATTATGTCACAAATTTACACCATCCATCCATATATCATCCATCATAAAATCATCATTTTTATTTCATCACATTAAAAATGCATTCACCATACATCCGTACATTTCATCACATTAAAATAAATACAAATCATGTCATTATTATCCATATATCATTCATCACAAAAATCATCATTTAGAACATCATACATCCATACATCATATATATCCATACATAAGCATTTAAAATTAGAATCATCACATAACATAAAAGCATTCATCATAGAATCATCACATGGTATAAAGCATGTTGAAATAAATGCATCCATCATAGAACCATAGATAACCATCATAGATCAATAGAAATCAACTGCATAATCATATATATCATCAATTATCAAGTATACAATGAAGTTTTAAATAAGAAAAGATACATCGTCAAAAATGGGCTGACTCAAAGTGTACATCATGTCTCAAAATAATATCTCAAAATCACAAAAAACATCTAAGATCTGTTGTTTCTAGAAGGTGCAGGCATAATGGGACCGATACCACCACCACCCTCGGATGGACCAAGATCTCTGGGATCTCTCTGTGAAGGCTGCGCCACACCCTCGCTAACTATCCAGGTATGTGTCCTACTAAATCTTGAAGGGGCATAACTCACTCTGCAATCGGCAGGAACTGCATCATGATATCAACCCCTGCAAAACTCTGCCTCTCAGCCAATCTGCAGAACCTCCCTCATATAATCAACAATGGAGGTACCATCAGCTACCCTCTATAAGGTCTCAATGGTCTCCTGTGCCCTGTTAGAAATCTGTTTGGCACTATCCCTCTCAGCTGTCAAGGTACCAACGTGTGTCTGAACAGCTGTCAACTGTCCCTGAACCTGTGCCAATGCCTTGTGTGAGCCTGTGCCTGAGTCTACATCTGTGTCTAAGTCTGCACAAGTAAACCCTGTGCCTACACTAACTGACCCTGCAGATTCTATACTTGCACATGTAAACTGGCAATTTTTCTATGATAATCTACGGAAGGCATCTCCACTGCTCGCCTCTTGCGAGGCCTACTCAAAGATGGACCGACACTGCCTGGCTCAACCCTTCTGCCACCTCCACCACCACCATCCCCATCATCACCGCTGCTATCCTTGCTGTTGTTCTCAACACTACTGCTCAACTCAGTGTCATCTCCGCTATCCTCCTCACCCTCAATGGCTATGACAGCATCCTTGGCAGTGTGCTTCTCCATAGGTAATAGTGCTGGCTCATCTAGAATGGTGATCCAAGGACATGGGTGCAAAGCCAAAAACGCGGCATACTCCTCTATCACAGGTGCCTCTACAATATCCCAACGCATATCCCAAGTTGATGGCTATAGAGTTTGGTATCCCTCCACTAATGTATCATAAGACAAGAATGAACCCCAATATTTTGTATCACTCCACCATCAGGCATAGTGAGAAACCCCCTGAGGCATGCACTGCACAATACCGTACTGCATGTAGACCCACGGCAATAAAAATATCTCTAAGACAAAAGGGTCCTGTCGATCAAATACATGGAATCACACAAATACCTAAGCACTACATCATCCTACTCCCACTGTTCGCAATCCAGATAAGGCCGCCAGATGACACTCTCCAAGTAATCCAAAACATGTCTCCAATGCTCTAACTTACCCATTCGAGACTGGGTAAGTCAACCTCTATAACAGAAAACATATGGTCTTCCTGCAGGTCTATCAAGAATCGAAAATGGTCGCACAATGGAAAAATGATCCCATGCCCACACTTGTAATAAAGTCACCCCTACTGATAAGCTACATCCTCCCAAGTATACCACTGAATGTAAATCATGATAAAGGTGCGCTAGCATACACATCCCCCATGCATATCTGGTCCCGTGCATGTCCATGCTCTCAAGAATACGGCCCCAACCCACAGATAATCCCTTTGACCTGCGATCAGGATAAAGGAAGCCTCCAATGAATCCAGCTAGCACTACTGGTAGAATAGCATAGGCGTCAGCCATCGTCCACCATCGAACACTCAGTCCTGTAATATGATGATCCTGGAATACTCTACAGAGTGCATCTCTCCCACCAGCCTCATGTGAATCATAAACTACGACCTCTCCAATAAAAGGTATCCTCAGTATCCACCACACATCCTCTAGTGTGACTGTCATCTTGCTGGTGAGTAGATGGAAGGTGTTATGATCGTTGTGCCACAACTCAGCCAAAGCAGTAAGGAGACCCTGATTAATCCTAATCTAGGGCATATCGAGAAGAGTAGACAAACCACATCAAGAGATGATCTGAATCTTATCAAGAGTCAAATGTGGAATCAAATCAGTAGTCCATGGAAATTGCTCTCGCATCTGGAGGTTACCTAGATGCTCCTATCATCATAAAAGGTTTAAAAATTAGTGCACTATGTCAAAAATCACAAGTCATTCTACTATCAGATCTAATCAAACTTTGGTATGATTTTTTCATCAAAATTCATGAACAAACATCAACTAATCTCACCTATCATGAGGTTCACCACAACCATCATCTAACCTCACCTATCATGAGGTTTATCAAATATGAAATCATTCCTCACCTATCATGAGGATCATCAATAATGGGATTATTTCTTGCCTATCATGAGAGTAAGTCTTATTGATCATCAGAATCAAAAATTAGGGAATTTGGATAATCAAATCATACCAAACCAAAAAATAGACATGATTGAAATTGACGAAATCAAGGTTAACTGTGTCAAATTCTGCAAATATGACATGGATGCGCTAAAACAAGCATCCAAAGCACTAAAAAACTAGAAGCGCTATTTTGGCAATTTAATGCGATATAACAGGCATCCAAAGCACTACTTTGATCAAAGTGCTATTTCATCACACCTAACAGTCTATCAAAGTGCTACTTTAATCGATGTGCTATAACAAACTACCTATGCACCAACATATTACATCAATGCGCTAGAACTTTATAGGTGCTAAAATTGGGCATTGAAGTGCTAAATCAATTTATCTAAGCGCTCATTCTTGAAAGCGCTAAAATTTTCAACGAAAGCGCTAATTCCTCGAAGCGCTAAAACAGCTAATGAAAGTGCTACACCAGAGTGCAAAGAGCTACAACATGACATTGATGCACTAAAACCATTAAAAAAAATGCAAATGAGAGAACAAGGCACGAAAAATGAGAATGCACAAATTACGAGGTGGATTACGGGTACATACCGGAGGTTCGTAGACGGTCGGGCATTAGTGATGTCGCACATGCTCAAACCAGTGGGTGTGGTAGGGGATCGACATCTTGCTCCAGCTGGCTCAAATGTCTCTCTCACTAGGTGTTGAAAGTTAAAAAGTACAAATGAGGGTGAAAAGGGCATTTTTGACCTTATATAGGTTTTTCAAAAGGGATTTTTGAGGGGATTTCTTTTATTTTAATTAATTTTATTTATGAAATTAATTGAAATTCATCCATGGGCTATATTTCTTCATCAATGGCGGGAGATAAATTATTTCTTCATCAAATCTTTATCAAATCATTATCAAATCATTGAAAAATCATTAGAAAATTGAAAATTTCCAAAAATTAAAAAAAAATCATAAAATCATTAATTTATCTCCCAAGGGGGCATATTATCGAAAATCATCTGAAAATCAATATCTGGGGCATGTTTGGGGCATACTGAATTTTTTTCGTCAATACTGGCAGTAGCCACAAAATTTTTTTTAAAGCAATGCGTAAACACATCACTTCAAAGAGGAGAAAAATGTATACACCTAAAATTGGTCTAGAGAATCCAATTAATTAAATACAAATTATTTGATTAATTATCCTAAATTCCTCTACTATTGAATAAATAGAAATATTTATTTATATAGTTCATGTTTAAATTCACATTTAACTTCTTCTAATTCTTCTATTATCTCATCTTAATCAAATAAACAAAAAAAATACTTTGTTTGATTTAATTATCATTTCCCTATTGTATTCTATCACATCAAATCTTAAATTAATTAAATAAAGGTCAAACACTTTATTGATTAATTACCATATTCTTCTATTTTAATTTAATAAACAACTTCTATAGTTTGTTCTATTAAATTATTTATCCCTCTTTGGTTAATTTAAATAAATCAAAAATATTTAAATTAAGGCATAAAGAATATTCCTCTATATTTCCTAAAAACTAAATTAGATATCCTATGTCTAATTTATGTCAGAATATGTCAAATTAATTGATTCAAACTTCATGGGAAGATTTGGAAACAAATTGGAGACAAATTGGAAATTCATCTCTCAATCCTCCTCCATCAATCCTTCCTACCTTCTTGCCTAGTGTTTTCATGGGTAGAGACAATCCCCAAAATCTTCTCAATCTCCTCCATCTCTCACCATTCAATCCTTCAGATTGAATCCAAGCCTCTACTTTGTTATCCCTGTGCAAAGCTGCTACCGGGAAATCTATAAATGCAACTTCATTCAACATAGAAAGGATCCCAGATTATCAAGTTTATGCAATCTTACTCTATAGGAAATTAAGCATCAATCATCAAACATCAAGCATCAAGCAATTCAAGCATCTAGCATTTTAGATTTCATATCATGGCTGCATCTTGTGGCTTCATCCATCAATTTTCATGTCAATTCATGTTACAATAGTTTCTTTTATAATTTAGCATCATCATATAACCACATCATTGCATCGGCATCATTTCGTTCTTTAGATTGTCATTTTAACAGTTATAGTGTTTTATTTAAATCTGAGAGCACAATAGCTTAATAAATCTTTAAAGATAGGAGACAATGAGACACTTTCAATAGATTATTTGCTTAATCTTTGATACAATGTTTCATTAAGAAGTGTTTTATTCTTGTTTTACTTATTCACACTTACAATAATATATGCCCCCTTCAATTTATTATATTCATAGGATGTTGGTAATTAAAGGAGAAGAAAAATTATACATGAAAGTAAGCATATATATCATGTAATAAAAATAATGAATACATTGGGTGATAAGAATGTGTAACATCTAGAATGTTAAAGCAAGGTAAGAATTTTTAAGGATTAGGTATGATATTTGCCTTGTAAATCCTATGTATCTATTGTGAAATTTAATTGTTTATAAATGGTTTAATGTATGTGCCTCCAAGAATTATGGAATGGAAAAAATGGTATGTCCATGTGAGGGTGGGAATTATATTTAGTTATTATCTATTCTTGGATGACTTGGAAATATGGTTGGAACAAAACATTGAATGAGGAGGTTACAAGAAAAGGTCAAAGTTGGAAGTTACAAATTATCTTCCTAAAATAGTGGTCACGAAACACGATCAATGCTATTATGGAGTGCCTAGTATTGAATTTGACCAACTTATGATGAATGTGATAAAATATATGATGTGTAAAGTGTACAAGAGGTGTAAGAAAAGTTCTTATTGCGAGATGCTTGACCACTAAATATGGAGCATTGATTTTTTTCTATGAGGACTTCGACACCTAATTTGGGAGCATGGTTTTTTCTCTTATTTTTTGAATCCATTTATGGTTTCTAATTTTATATTTCTTATATGATGGAGATAGGGAATAGAGGTGACATCTTGATCTTGCAAGTATTGTTATGCTGCCAAAATGCTATTATACTAAAAGGACAAGTTGATTATATCGATGTACTCATCTTATTGAGACTAATAAAATATTAGTGTCTCTTTTGTGGAGTCTATTTCTTGAAAGGATTTATCCACATATATCTAGTGTTTTTATTAAAGGGTAAAATAGTGTTTTTATCAATAACTGGAATTTTTTTAGCAAAATAATAGCAAACCAATAATAGATTTACAACAAATTCAACATAGAAAACAAAGAAAAAGAAAAAAAGGGAATATAGAAATACAACTTATTAAATGGTTTAGTTTCGTCCATCTCTTCTTTTAAAATATTTCATTAAGATCCATAAACTCGTGTAATTATTTATTTTCCTCATTATAATTTTTTTATTTTTGCTTCTACTAGTCCTAGAAATGGAACCTATATTATTGTATTTTCCGTCCACCTAAATAGAGGGGATATCTAGGTCAAGAACAAAATTCTTTAGATTATCACTCATGATTTTTTGTCCCATAGCACTATCTTGATGTTTCATTTTCTAGTTTCAATGACCCTATTTAAATTTTATTTTATAGTTTTCATGTCCTATTCTAGCATAAGAATTATAGCATTATGGTTACCTAGGCTTAACTTCTTCCACAACTATCATTTTATCCTTCAATATTATATAGTTATCCACCAACCTATTGACCTAGGGGATAGTACCCTAGTTTTGGAAGATTCTTTTATCCTCCCCTATACAAACCTCGACATACCTCCTATAATTTATATACATAGTGGCTAGTTTGATATTTAGGCTATTGATCACCACAAAGAAACATTTTGTGAGGATATTTTGAGATTCATAAGCCTCTTGTAGAGTTCCAAAATTATGATCCACTTGATTAAACACCATTAAAATTTCCTTCGAGGAGGTAGCATTTGATAAAGGTAAAATGATGTCCATAGGGAGAGAAGGGAAAGGGTCTTGTATACTAGGGAAGGCTTCACCATAGTGGGTTTAGAGAAGGATTTGGCCTTCCCTTTACTCACAACATCCATTTTATGATATTTCCTTATATTTTAAACCTCTTGGGATATACTAACATTCTTATTCTCAGTACCCTTTTTTCCCAATCACCAAAGTCCAAGTACTCTTCCTAGGGGATTCCATTCTCTTTTTATGTTACCCTTGTTGAAACCAATTTCTTTACTAATACCCTCCTAGTTCATAATCTCTTATAGATTCAAGCTCATTTCCCTAGATAGAGATATTTTTCTCTAAGTATAATTCAATATCATACTTAGATTCATACCAAGAATAATCAACATGGGTGGGATTTTCAAAATTCCCATAGCTATAATAGTCCTTTTTTCTCAAACGTATTCTTTTTTGGGCATGTTAGCAAACCAAGGGAATATTAAGCCTCATGAAGTTGAAAATGGGCATAATTAACCCCTAATATAAGGGTATCATCTCGAGAGCTCTCTTTTCCTTAATGGAGTGGTCTCATGAGGAAAAAAATAAGAGGGAAAAGAAACAAATCTTCTATGCCAAAAATGACTGGGAAACATAAACATGTAGTAATAAAGGGACTTGAATCTCCCTTCTAGAGAAGTGCATACCTCATAATGCACAAGAAAAAATCATCCCATGGCTATTTTACAGAGATTGTATAATGTCTAAAATGCACTCTCCTAAGTTGTTCCCCCAATTCAAAGAATATTAAAATGGCATCATCTCCCATCCTCATGTCTTTGAAGATTTTTTCTCTTGTAACCAAGAGCCATATCACTTCCATCAATAAATATTATGTTACCTTGAACTTCAGTCCCTATAAAACCACATGCCTATTATCCTAACCTTTAACAAACTCAATAGCTAATCAAGTGCCATACCCATTAAGTTTTTCCATGAACAAAGCCAAATCCTCTTTGGCTAGGATTTTCCACACCCTAGAATTATGTTTGAATCTGCTATAGCTGTTATAGTTTATGATAATATAAATCATTTCCCTTTTAATTCTACCTCACCAAATCTCCCTTGGTCATTAAAAATATCTATTGGATAGGATCAACACCACAACAAAAATTAAAATGGTAGAAGACTAATCCAAATACTAAGTGTTAATGCTACTAAAAAGAACTATCATGATGTAAATAACATCAAAGATCATAATATACCATAAGAGAAAGTGAAAATCAATGATTTTTGATATCATACTTTCATATATCCACAATAACGATGGGGGAGGTTTCATTAGACATCTAATTTGATAAATCATGATGATGAACTCTCTAATTCACAAGGTGATCAACCACTTTGTTGGCCTCTCTATAGTTATGAGTTAATAATTTTTTTCATGCTAGTAATAATATTAATGGGGTCCTTAGTCAAACCTTCAATAGTGCAACTAGGATGAGATTCACTCTTCAAGAAATTTAGGATGTACATCAAACCACCTTAGAGAATTAGGAACTTAACTCCAAGACATTGAGCCATCTTGAGGACATTATATATTGTTGCAAATTTGATGAAGTGGTTGGTTTGATAATGATATTAATTACGAAAGATACAATCAACCATCCTTTTATCATATCTTAGCACTCTTCCCCCACCAGCAAGGCCCATGTTTCCTTTGGAAACCCCATCACAATTTAACTTAAATAAATTAGGAGGAAGGCACCACATGATATTTTACCTTTGGGATTTACGATTTGATAGGCATTGATGTATCAAAGTATAAATTCCATGATGAGGCCACCTCCATCTCCATATTAGAGACCCCCACTTTAGAATTGGAGGAGAATTGCTCCTTAATAGTTAATAATAAATTATCCTTTATAGAAAGACTGATTTTATTCAACACATTGCCAATGGTAGAACTCTAATCCCAAAATATTATGCTATTCCTTTCCTTCTATTATCTCCAAATAATGTGAGGTAAACCAATACTCCAAAGAAGTTTAAATAAGGGTTATAAAATGGAGATGACCATGTTTCAATCAATCGTTGAAAATTATTAGATAAATCCCAACTCAACTTGAAGTGGAATAACACCATCCCTAAACTTCCAAAGAAAATGGATAACATACCATCAAATTAAGAACAAACTCATAAAATTATTCACATAAAATACACCTATTTGGCATAGAAAAAACCCCTTTAGATAAATTTTCACACATCAAGATCTTATTATGAGAAACCAACCAAAAAAATATTTAAATTTTTAGAAGTATGAAGGGATGCCACAACTTCAACCAAAAAGGAGAGGGCCCTGAATATCTAACAAAGAGAAACTTGAAGCAACCAAAGAGTCATATGTGGGAGTTGCATCCCATTAACCTCATTTTGAACTTGCCAAATTTTAAAAAAATTGTGTCCAAATTCTTGTGTTAAGTAGCTCTTACTCATAAATAATCCAATTATCCTCGAGTTTTATATATCTTCCCATTTTGAAGCAGAATCATCCATTGTTTTAGTTAAAATTCTAGGAGCAATTATCCAGTTTTTTGAGACTTACAAAAACAATTAAATCTCAAAATCTATGAGAGATGGTGCAAAATACTTTTATGAAAATTTTATTGATAGTATTTTGTACCTAATGTGGCAAGTTTTCAAACCAAAACACCTTTCAATTTGTGAGATATTAAATGTTCAATTTTTCACTAAGAGGTTTGTGAAAATGATTAAATCAAGAGTTTTATCAATGTTGGAGAAAAATGTTCTAAAAGGGGGTTTTGTGATATCATTATTGACAATATAGTGAGGCTTCAAGATAAAAATGCCATCTCAGTCAAAATTTATGTATCTTTCGGTGTTTACGAATTTGTCAAACAATTTTTGAAATAAATTCCTAAGTTTAAATAATTTATCAAAATCTTTATAGTTTATTCATATGACAGTTTGAAAAGTCTCCCAAAAACACCCAAACATGTGAAATTTTTCCAATATCCTCTAAAGTGTTGAAAATTTCTTACACCCTTCATAACCCTGATGTTACTTCTAAATTTTAAATCATGTGTTCAACATTGTAGGGAGGAATGAGAACTTGTGAGGTTCACATGGTATCGGGTACCTCCCCAAACCCTGACACTTCTTGAGGTTCATTCAAAATAGTTCCCAAAAACCCTTGAACTCTCATTACATCTATTCAATGATATTTATGCACCATCCTCAATTATAGCATGACCATGGTTACAATGTCTGCACATAATGGATTTGTTGGAAAGGCGTTTCAAAATTTTTAAGAAAATGGTTTTAGAAGGTTTAAAGTCAAATTCCTCACTCATTATCGTCATCCTCATGGCCTATGACAAAGTCAGAGCTTTGGAATTAGATTGAAGTGGTAGTCATGAGAAGATTGGTTTAGTTTGTATAGACAAGATGTGAATTTTTTGATAAAATACCTCAAATAAAAGTGATCTCATACCACACCATGATGATAGCTAATACACAAAATGAACTTCTAGAAAATGTTGGGATATGAATTCCAACTATCTTGGCCTTTTCCCTCCATTGTGGCTCTTCATCTCCTTATGTGCAGAGACTTTAAATATACTTTTTGGATATGTATTAAAGCATCTTATGTATGTTGTTGTAATAGATATAAATAAAAAGACATTTCCCTTTTTTTCTATGGATGTAGTCTAATTGGTGAACCATGTAATTCTTGTTGTCTATGTATGACTGTTTAGTATATGCTCTATTATTGTTTTTTGTTTTGTTAAATCAATTTAACTTTCAAATTTTTCTTTCTATTGAACAATTGGTATCAGAGTTGAGATTTGTTTAAGAAGAGATGGACGATGGAGATAGATGGGGAATTGAAAAATTCTCGAGCCAGAATTTTGAAATATGGAAGTTGTAATTACAAGCTCTCCTAATTCAAAAATATATCTCAAGAGCACTTGAGGGAAAGTCAAGGAAGCCTAAGGGAAAGTCGAGGAAGCCTAAAAATATGTCCAATGAAGAATGGGATGTATTGGACAAAAAGGTTGTGGCAACAATCATCCTCTCTCTTTCCAGCAATGTTTTGTTTAATGTTGTATCAGAGAAGACGCCAAAGGGTTTATGGGACCAATTTTTAGGCATGTATGAGAGGGCTTCTATTGCTAATAGAGTATTCATGATGAAAAATTTGTTCAATTGGAAAATGAAGGAAGATAGCAACATTTCCAATCATTTAAACAAATTTAAAATTGTAATCAACCAATTAACCTCTTTTGATAGTAATTTTGAAGAGAAAATCAAAGCCATTTTTCTTTTGTGTTCTCTTCCTAATAGTTGGGAAGGTGTTGTAAGGATAATTAGTAACTCAATGTCCAAAAATAAAGGATCCGATGAGAATGGAAATGGGTTGAAACTTGATGATGTGGTTGCAATTATTCTCAACAAAGACTTGAGAAGAAAATATCAAAGTAATTCATTTGGAGAGGCTTTGATTTTCAGAAATAGGGTGAGATCACAAGAGCAGGGTAGAAATAATAATAGAAGAAGATCTAAATCTCACATAAGATCTAAATCCAAGGGTAGAAATACATGTTGGTTTTGTGGCAAGGAAGGCCACATAAAGAAGAATTGTTGGTCATTTAAGAAGGTAGAAAGTCATTCAAAAGAAAATGAGGTAAATGTAGAATTTGAAGAGGATTTAGGTGCATTATTTTTTTCTAAAAGTGAAACTATAGTTGATGTATGGGTGTTGGATTTTTATGATTCTTTTCATGCCTCTTCGTGCCAAGAAGTTTTCAAAAATTATCAAGAAGGAAAACTTGGTAAGGTCTACCTTGGTGACAATGAACCATATGACATTGTCGGTAAAAGGAGATGTGATATTAAAATTAAAAATGGAAATAATTGATTGTTGTTGGATGTGAAACACATTCCTCAACTCAAGAGGAATCTGATTTTTGTAGAACAACTAGATGCTCAAGGTTGTAGCATCACTTTTGAGTCTATCACTTGGAAAGTGACCAAAGGAGCCTTAGTGATTGTAAGAGGCAACAAATTAGGAACTTTGCATGTGCTAGAGAGTCACATCAATAAGTGGTATTTGCAATGGTGGTTGTGGATAGTGGGACAAAGCTTTGGCACAAGAGGCTTAGGCATATGAGAAAGAAGGGCCTTGAGATTTTACATAAATAGGATAAACTTCCAAGTTTGAAATCTATTTATTTAGACTTGTGTGAGCATTGTATCTATGAAAAATAAAGGAGGATAAACTTCTCTATTCAAGGGCATGCCAAGAAGACATTATTGTTGGAGCTAGTGCATTCAGATGTTTTTGGTCCCATGGAGGTAACTTCTATTATTGGGTCTAATTATTTTGTTAATTTTATTGATGATTGCACTAGAAAGGTTTGGATTTATATGCTAAAGAGGAAATTTGTATTTATAATGTTCAGGAATTTTAAAGCACTAGTTTAAAATCAAACTAGTCATAAAATTAAGTGCTTAAAAAATAATAATGGTGGAAAGTTTTGTTCCTTGGAGTTTGATAAATTATGTGTAGATAATGGTATTCAATAGATCAAAAAAATTCCTTCCACCCATCAAGAAAATGGTGCAACTAAGAGGTTGAATAGAATAATCTTGGAAAGAGCTCAGAACATGCTCTCTAATGTAGGTTTGGGTAAAGATTTTTGGGCAAAGGTAGTTAATACAATGGCGTACTTGAGTAATCAAGGTTCATCTTCTCAGTTGTATTTTGAGATTCTGAAGAAGTGGATGGGAATGAGAATTTCATACGATCACTTGGGGGTGTTCGGTTGTGAGGCCTTCACTCACATCCCATTGAAAAATGAATGAAACTGGAAATGAGATCTAAGAGGTGTATCTTTATTGGATATGGAGAGGTGGAATATGGTTATTGGCTATAGTATCCCATTGAAAAATAGGTCACTCGCAATTGAGATATAATTTTTAATGAGAAAATAATACCAGGTTTGCTAGAATAGGGGAAATTAGTAAAGGAGTTTTTGCATGTAGAACACATCTCAAGTGGGAGTGATGTGTTAAATCATTAGCACCAAGTTTATTCCCAACAAGCTCATCACTCATAGGATATATCTTCTTGTATGTCACAACATATACATGAACGACCAATTTTAGATAGAGATATGTTGCAAAATCTTCCATCCAACCATTCACAATTTATAGCATGATGTGATTTGTTTACCACATATTCAATCACCCTTGTAACCAAATGAAAATAATAACAATGATTATGCACAAGATATTTTCACAAGTGTAATTTCCTCAATTAAGGAGGTCTACTAGGGAGTGTAGAGCATTATCAAAGTTTGATTATTTTATACATCATTTATTAATCTTTGATCAAGTTGAACCTGCAACATTTGAACAAGCTTGTAATGACAGAGATTGCACAAAATAGATGGAGGGTATGAGTGAAGAGATGGATTCATTGATGACAAATAAAACTTTGGATTTGGTTCCTCTTCCAACCAATTAGAGAACCTTGAAAAATAGGTGGGTTTACAAATTGAAGGAAGAAGATGGTGGTAGGAAATGTCATAGGGATATATTAGTGGTTAATGGATATGACCAAGAGAAGGGTGTGGATTTCAATGAAAAATTTCACCTGTTGTGAAAATGACTACCATCTAGGTACTTTTGGTTTAGCAGTCGTATATGACCTTGAGTTGGAGTAGCTTAATGTTAATACAATATTTCTACATGGCGACTTGGACGAAGAATTGTATATACCACAACTAAAAGGTTTTTAAAAAGGACATGAAAATTTCATGTATAGATTGAAAAGAAGCTTGTATAGGCTAAAAAAAGGCTCAAGACAATGGTACCTTAAACTCAATTATTTCCTAGCTAAGCAATAGTTTAGTAGGTTTGATTCTAATTTGTGTGTCTACTACAAAGTTATAGAGAACAGCGAGTGTGTTTTGTTATGTATGTTGATGATATGCTAGTGTAGACATGTAAAAATGACCTAACACATATCACACATCTTGAACTATATTTTTCCATTATCAACATCACTGTCATTATCACTTGCATTTCATCTCACCAACATCATTAATCCCCTTTTTAACATCATTTACATCATTAACCCTATTTTCCTCTATTAATTGATTAATCTTTAATTATTTAATTAATTCACTATTTCATTATTTTTTACTAATTAAATAAATTTCATTTATTTAATAAATGTCTTAATTTAACTTTATTCCTCCTAATTAATTAAATAAACATCAACTATTTAATTATGTAACTAATATACCCTATTCATCTAAATCAAATAAAATGTTATCAATAAAAAATTTAATTAAATCACTTTCCCCTCTCTAAACCTAAATAATTTAATCAATTACTCAAAATCATTCAAAATAGTCAACAAACAAATACATCTTTATTTGTTAAAGTCAAACATGACTTGCACATTCATTTCCAAATATTAATTAATTATTCAATTAATTAATTATCATCACCCTCTTGTGATTGAGTAAATCATTACTGTTGAGAAATGGTGCCTCCATTACCAGCTTGGACCTCTGTTAGAAAAGGACTTGGCAAAAAATGACTTGTTTCTGCCCTTAACCGCTTTACCGCGGTTGTCTTGTTTTGCCTTGGCGGTACCGCAATGGCAACCTGCCACTTACTATCACATCGTGAGCAGTGAGTTTGCTCACCACAGTGGTTGTGCTGAGGCCGCCTACGTTCTATTTGGTAGTTACCATCACACCGCGGGCAGTGAGTTTGCTCACCGCGGTGGCCGCAATGAGACCCTTGGTAGTCTGCCAGGCAGTTACCACCCTACCGCAGGTTGGCCTGGCAGCCCCCACAGTAGCGTGGTATGACCGCCTACAATCTTCCTAATGGTTACCACTGCACCATGGTAAGGCTGGACAGGCTCGGTGGTGACGCGAGGCGGACAAAGACAGAGCTCGGGCAAGTTCACCGCCACACCACAGGGTGACTTTGTGAGCTTGGTGGTAGCGCGGGTAAAGTCAGGGAGAGCTCGGATAAGCTCATCGCTATATCGTGGTAGGTGGAAGTCAACTCAGTGGTAGCACAGGGAAGTCTAAGTGAGCTCGAGTGAGCTCACCGCAATACCACAGTCAGGTAGGATGAGCTCGGCAGTAGCACAGGGTGACTAGAGGATGAGCTCAGGCGAGGTCACCGCCACATCGCAATAAGTTGAAGACTGATTGGCGGTAATGTGAGGAAGCCGAGGTCGGATTGAGTTTTCTCACTTCCATACTGTTGTGGGTGACTAAGCTTGGTTTGGTGACACGGTAGCAGGCAGAGCGAGCTTGGAGCTTGGTTGACCGAGCTGGACCAAATGTCAATAGCGACAGGAAAATAGAAAATTGACACGTGGCTCAGTATTAGGATGTTGATTGGCTAGAAGCGAAAATAGTTAATGGCAATTATTGTAGGCCAAGTTTCAGCTGGAGATAGGACTCGATTTAGGCAAGGAATTGAATGTTTGGGCAGCCCGATGCAAGAAGATCTATCAGTGAAGATCAAAATGGCATGATTGGATGATCGGTGCATGAACTTGAAGTCTACGATTGGGTTGTGATAGAGAATGAAATTGTAAGACTTGACAGTTGAGTACAATGTACATTTTGTAGCCCAAAGGTGATGGTTAAGCAAGTAAGTAGTTGATGTAAGTCATGTGATTGACTGTATGCTTAAGAGCATTGTAGTAGAGAGTGAACTTTTAGATTGTTGTTGTGAGCTGATCAGAGAGTGAAGACTGGAGAATTTTGTATGTAATATTTTTATTGTTGTAATACAAAATTGTCTTTACTTGGTGTGGTGGTTTTTTTACCTGAAAAGGTTTTCCCACGTAAATACTTGTGTCAATCTATGAATGCTTTTTTTTTATCTCTTTTATGTTGTATGTATTCATCTCAGTAGTTTTGAGAAGCTATAGAACTCATCTTTTATCCTCTCCCCTATTGTATTAGTGTTAAGGGAAGGTATTCCGCATTGTTTTCTTTCCCTTCAGGTGGTATCAGAGCTTGACTAGTTATGTTATCCTTGATTGAAAGGTCAGTTTTTTGTGCTAATATTGTTTCAGTGGGAGTCTTTCATTGTTAAAACTTGTTTTTGTTTGAGATGGCGAGTACATCAGGTAGAGTAGAGATTGAAAAATTCAATGGCAGCAACTTTGAGTTATGGAAACTCAAAATGGAAGAATTGTTGGTGGATAGAGACCTCTGGTTAGTAGTGTCTGGAATTATGCCACAAAGTATGACACAAGAGGATTGGGACCTTGCTGATAGAAAAGCAAGAGGTTTGATAAGACTGAGTCTGTCCAATTTTTTACTCCTGAACGTCCATGAGGAGAATTCTACAACTTCATTATGGAAGAAGCTTGGTGATATTTATAAGGGAAATTCTCTCGTAAATAAGCTATTCTTGAGGAAGAATTTGTACTCCTTGAAAATGGAAGAAGGTGCATCTGTTGTAGACCATCTAAACTCATTTAACATGAGTGTTACTCAGCTAGCGTCTATAGGTGTAAAGATGGAGGAGGAAGATCATTGCATGCTCCTATTGTGTTTGTTACTTGACAGTTGGGATCATCTTGTGATGGCTATTGGAACTACCACTAATTTCAAAATGGAAGACGTTGTTGCCTCATTATTGTCTAAAGAGGTGGAAGAGGTCTTCAGAGATGGCCAAAGAGGCCCTTGTTGTTCAAGGTATACCAAAGGAGAAAGGCAAGAAGAAGGACAAGAAGTCCAAATCTAAATCTGCAGGGAGATCAAAGTCTCCTGGTAAAAAGTTTGAGGTGAGATGCTGGAACTGTGGGCAACCTAGTCATATCTTGAAGGATTATAAGGAGAAGAAGAAGAAGAATTCTTCAGATAATGACTCTTCTCAAAGTGATGCAGATGCCTTCATTGCATCAACCTTGAAAACTCAGGCACCAAATGATGTATGGTTGGTTGACTTAGGTGCGTCCTTTCACATGACATCCCATAGAAAATGGTTCTCTAAGTATGAGAAGTATGATGGTGGAAAGGTGTACCTGGCAAGTGATTCAACGTTGGAGATTGTTGGAAGAGGAAGATTTAGAATCCAGTTTCCTGATGGAAGAGTCAAAGGAATTGGTGGTGTACTGCACATACCAGGTCCGGCTTGTAATCTTCTTTTTGTCAGTAAGCTAAATGATGCTGGTGTAGAAGTTTCTTTCTCAAGTAAAGGATGTAAGATGGCTAGAGGTGGAATGGTTCTAGCTAAGGTTGTTCGTACTAGCACTCTGTACAAGCTAGATGCACATCATGTTCAAAGTAACAGTGCCTCTATAATGTTAAGAAAAATTGTTCCTGTAGAGGAAGATGAAGACACTTCTTTGGTTGCAAATGCTTTGGAGTTAAAACTCCTAGTCGAGAAGACTATATTGTGGCATCATAGACTAGGTCACATAGGTGAAAAAGGTTTAAAAACCTTGAAGAATAAAAATCTTGTAGAAGGGCTTGATGATTGTAACCTTGAGTATGATTTTTGTGAACACTGTATTTATGGAAAACAACACTGTGTTTCATTTTACTCGAGTCCTCATAAATCTTCTAGTATACTAGATTATGTTCATTCTAATGTGTTTGGTCCAGTTAATGTTCCTTCATTATCGAAGTCTAGATATTATGTTTCTTTTATTGATGACTATTCAAGAAGGGCATTTGCATACTTTATTAAAAGTAAATCAAAAGTGTTTAGTCGGTTTAAAGAATTTAAAACTTTGGTAGAGAATCAGACTGGAAGGAAAATTAAATGTTTGAGGAAAAAAAATGGCGGTGAGTTTTGTTCTGCATATTTTGAGAGGTATTGCATAGATCATGGAATTAAAAGGCACAAAACAACACCTTAGACTCCATAGCATAATGGAGTTGTTGAAAGGTTAAACAGGACATTGATGGAAAAGGTGAGAAGTATGATGAGCAGTGCTGGTCTGGAGTAGAATTTTTGGGCTGAGGTTATGGCTATAGCATGTTATCTGGTAAATCATTCTCCTTGCTCTACTCTTGTTGATAAGACACCTTTGGAAGCATGGTTTAGTAAGAAGCCCTCTCTGAGACACGTTTGTGTCATTGGATGTGAGGCATATGCTTATGTGCCAAATGAGAAAAGATCAAAGTTGGATAACAAGGTTGTTAAATGTATTCTCATCAGCTATGGAGTTGGTGTGAAGGGATACAAGCTTTGGAAACCTGTTACTGAGAAGGTTTTGTACAGTAGAAGCATGATATTTCGAGAGTTGAAACCTTCAGTAAGTGATCAATAGCTTGAGACAGATTAGAGAGACAAGAAGAATGATGCAGCTAAGATTCCTCAAACTCCAGAAAAGGAAGAACTGCATGGTGTACCTGAGACTGAGGAGAGTTCAAGTAGCTCTAAGAGTTCTAATGATGAAGAACCACAACCTCAGCCAGTAAGAAGGTCTACAAGAGAAAAATAGCAACCTGAAAGGTATGGTTTCTCAATGTTAGATTCAAATTGTTCCTATGCCTTAATTACTAGCACTGATGAGCCTAGGACTGTAAAAGAAGCAATCAACATGACTAATTCAAATTATTGGCTAGAGGCCATGAATGAAGAAATGGGTTCATTGAAGAAGAATGAAATGTGGGATTTGGTACCTTTGCCTAAAGGGCGAAAGCATGTTGGCTGTAAGTGGGTATTCAAAAAAAAGATTGGTCTTGATGGTAGTTTTGAGAAGTATAAGCAAAGATTGGTTGCAAAGGGATTCTCCCAGATTGAGGGAATTGACTATGGAGATATTTTTTCCCCTGTAGCAAAGCTGACATCCATCAGATTTATGTTATCATTGGCAACAACGTATGACTTAGAGATTGAGCAGATGGATGTGAAGACAACGTTTCTCCATGGTGAGCTAGAAGAAGAAATTTATATGTCCTAGTCTAAGCATTTTGTTGAAAAAGGTAAACAAAATCTGGTCTGTAAGTTAAAGAAATCTTTGTATGGTTTGAAGCAGTCTCCTAGAATGTGGTGCCAAAATTTTTACATGTTTGTGTTATCTATGGGATTTGTGAGATCAAAATATGATCATTGTGTTTACTATAAATCTGAAAATGATCGTGTGCTTGTTATTACCCTGTACATGGATGATATGTTATTCATAGGAAATAGCAATATTATGATTTCTGATCTTAAATCTCAGTTGTCTGCAAAGTTCAAAATGAAAGATCTTGGTGCAGCAAGGTATATTCTGGGAATGGAGATAACCAGGGACACAAAAAGCAGAAATATTTGGGTAAGTCAGAGTAAGTATGTCAATACTATTGTGGAGAGATTTGGTATGAATGACTGCAAGCAGTTAGTTGTTCCAGTTATGCACGGAACAAAACTATTTGTTGAAGACTGTCTAAAGTCTACTACTTAGATGGAGGACATGACCAAGGTGCCTTATGCAAGTGTTGTTGGCAGTTTAATGTATGTGATGGTCTGTACAAGACCAGACATTGCCCAAGTAGTGGGAGTTCTCAGCCGGTTTATGGAAAATCTAGGAATATCACATCGGGATGTTGTAAAGAGAGTGTTCAGATATTTGAAGGGCACCTTAGACTATTCTCTGTGCTACCATGGAATTTTGGTTGCATCACAAAGAACACTCAACATTCAGGGATATGTTGATTCTGATTGGGTAGGGGACATTGACAGCAGGAGATCCACCAGTGGATACTCATTCATGTTAAATGGTGGAGCAGTCAGTTGGATGAGCAAGCGATAAGTTGTAGTTGCTTTATCCACTACAGAGGCAGAATACATGGAAGAAACTCATGCCTACAAGGAAGTAGTTTGGCTGAGTAGATTGTGTTCGGATAATGGTTTTAATGCATGAAATATTATAGTTTTTTGTGATAGTCAGAGTGTCATTTGTTTGGCAAAGAACCCAACTTTCCATGCACGGACGAAGTACATTGATGTGTAGTATCACTTCGTGAGGGACATGGTTGAATATGGAAAGGTCTCTCTTGAAAAGGTCAACACTTTGAAGAATGTTACAGATGCATTAATGAAGTCGGTGAGCATAGACCAATTCAGATTGTGCACAAAATCTATGGGCCTTGGGGCCTATGACAGTTAGTAATTTTTTTGAAGTCAAGAGGAAGCTGGGAATCTTTGTCAAGTGGGAGCATGTTGAGAAATGGTGCCTCAATTACTAGCTTGGAACTCTATCAGAAAAGGACTTGGAAAAAAATGACATGTTTCTACCCTTAACCGCTTTACCACAGTGGTTTGGTTTTTCCTTTGTGGTACCGTAGTGGCAATCTGTGGTCACACCGCGGGTGGTGAGTTCGCTCACCGTGGTGGCTGTGGTGAGGCCACCTACGTTCTATCTAGCGGTTACCATCACACCATGGGTAGTGAGTTCACTCACCGCGGTGGCCGCAATGAGACCACTGGCGGTCTGCCAGGTGGTCACCGCCCTACTGCAGGGTGGCTTGGTGGCCCCCATGGTAGTGCGGTATGACCACTTGCAGTCTGCCTAATAGTTACCACTACACTGTGGTAAGGCTGGACGGGCTCGATGATGGCGACGGGCAGATAAAGACAAAGCTCGAGTGAGTTCATTGCCACACCTCTGAGTGACTTTGTGAGCTCGAATAAGCACACCACTATGCCGTGGCAAGTGGAAGTTAGCATGGTTGTAGCACGGGGAAGTCTGGGTGAGCTCAGGTGAGCTCACCGCAATATTGCAACCGGGTAGGATGAGCTCGGCAGTAGCACGAGGCGACTAGAGGATGAGCTTGGGCGAGCTCACCGCCACACCGTGACGAGCTGAAGACTGATCGGCGGTAACACGGGGAGGTCGAGGTCAGCTTGAGTGTGCTCACTGCCATTCCATGGTGGGTGACTGAGCTCGATGTAGTGACACAGTAGTAGGCAGAGCAAGCTTGGAGCTCGATTGACCGAGCTGGACCAAAAGTCAATAGCGACAGGCGAATAGAAAACCAACACGTGGCTCAATGTTAGGATGTTGATTGGCTGGAAGACAAAAAATTTAATGGGAGTTATTGCAAGACAAGTTTCAGTTGGAGACAGGACCCGATTTAGGCAAGGAATTGAATGCCTGGGCAGCCCGATGTAAGAAGATTTGTTAGTGAAGATCAAATGGTGTGATTGGATGATCAGTGCATGAACCTAAAGTCTACGATTGGGTTGTGATAGAGAATGAACCTGTAATACTTTCCAGTTGAGTACAATTTACATTTTGTAACCCAAAGGTGATGGTTAAGCAAGTAAGTAGTTGATGTAATTCATGTGGTTGATTGTATGCTTGAGAGCATTATAATAGAGTGAAATTTTAGACTGTTGTTGTGAGCTGATCAAAGAGTGAAGACTGAATAATTTTGTATGTAATATTTTTATTGCTATAATACAAAATTGTCTTTGCTTGGTGTGGTGGGTTTCTTACCTGAAAAGGTTTTCCCACGTAAATACTTGTGTCAATTTGTGAATGCTTATTTTGTTATCTCTTTTATGTTGTATGTATTCAACTCAATAGTTTTTGAGAAGCTATAGGACTTGTTTTTGCTCCTCTCCCCTGTTGTATTAGTGCTAAGGGAAGGTATTCCACATTGTTGTCTTTCCCTTCATTTACCACTAATTTCTCACTCTAATTGTTTGACTATCTCATCTATTACCCAATCCCACTGATTTCTTCAATCCCCCTGATCATTCCAATCTAATCCCACTAATCATTCCAAATTATTTCCTCTCAAAATTTCTCAACTGTTGATCATGATCTTTTGCTATAGAATCTCGATCATTTATCTAAAAACATGAAATTTATATAACAACCTTCTTTATTCTAAAAAATGATTGAAGAATCCATTGATTTTATGCAAAGAGGTCATGTTGAATTGACATTTGAATTCTTGAGAGAAAATACACACATCTTTGTTCACCATTAACATAGGATTTGAAGCTTTTGCAACAACAAATGGAGGCTTCATATTGATTCAAACACAATTCAACATCAATATGGATTACACTTCAACATGGAATGGTAACATTTTAATTTTGTGAATTCAATTTATGTTATCTTTGTGATTGCATTGCTTATTGATTTTATTATTTTATAAATTCATTTCATGAGCATGGGTTTGGAATTTGATCTTGTTTGAATTCATTTGTTGTTT